>JAOEHI010000024.1:2656205-2684181 GCA_025447815.1 Percopsis transmontana
TATATTTAAAAGCTGAGAGAGTTGGACCAAAATGAAGTGTTCTCTTTGGGTCCATTCACAGCACAAGGTCAGGTCAATCACAGAGTAGTTCTTTTTATGGCTAATACTTCTCACAATCATCAGAACACAAGGGTGGAATTTCTATTATGTGCCAGACAGAAAGCCTACGATTAAAGGCCCACCTCTCCACGAGATTCTTAGTTTTTCTTTCTGTGCGTGGGTGAAGGGGAGGGGCTTCAGGTCCTTCTCCTAACGAGTTGCTCAGTGTCCCTGCATGGAAAAGGGAGCTCAGTGAATAGGCTATACTAATGAGGAATAAAGGAGCCTCTCTACTGGTTTGTTTAGGGAGCTGTCTTATTGATCTGTCTACCTATGAATGAATGCATTGGCCCAGTTTTCCCTATCATATGGACAATGGCACTCAAGGCCTGTATTATTGGCCTGATGGAATAGCTTGCATTAAGGAGTTTGTTTGAATGCATCACTTCAGCCTGCTTCACTAACCCTTATATTAAAATGGTGATGCCAAACTCAAATCTGCAAATCAATGGCCATTGGCTACACATTATTATTTTGCACAAGGAGATGATCTATGGGTATTAAGGAGCCGAGACAGAAAATAATCTTTCTTTATAAAATAGTTACTGTAGTCTAATAAAGAAAAACTAATCAGACATTGCCAGAGCGCTGAAGACCTTGAACGGAACCAATAGGCCTACATGCAAAGGCTTTATATGTGGACTATGGTAGCATAGCACAGGGTTTCATGAGTGTTTTACTGTATATTTGCCTCTCATCTCAATAAGACAGTATGAATCAGAGGATATGGTAATACATTGCAACCACACACACATCTCCACACATATTATGCAGTAATTTTTCATTGCCAAAAAGCAGCTAAGCTATTAGAATTTTTCTGGAAAGAAGGCCTAACTAAATAAAACAATGTCACTTTAGTGAAGTTCTTCAACAACTTTTCAAACTCAGTGGTTATAAAATCAGTCCAGATTCATGATCTCTGTAAATTTAAGTAATTACATTATTTACTTATAATCGTGTTTACATGGTAGTTATTGCCCTATTCCACAACACGCCAAATAAAATAAATAATAATCAGCTCACAGCCTCAGACAAGGAGAGATTGGTCAATAAGCATTTATATATAGACAATTTTACAAATATCTCTTTGGTAAAGTTTAAATTGGTGTAATAACTAAATGATGAATACATTTGATATAATCTAAGCAAATAATAGACTTACCATACAATTTAAACATACAGTATATCATTTAACTCTTTGGTCATCTGTGAATAACCTTAATGAACTTCATCAGTTTAAATGTGCAGCTGCATCTTCTGACCAGAAGGAGCTGACAATATATCATATGCAGCTTTAACTATATACACAGTATACACTGACATATTGCAGATGGAAGTCATTTCAGCTCAGACGTTTTGGCCAGCAGTTCAAAACTCAGTTAATATATTCAAGCAATTCCAAAATGTATCAATCTATTATATTATAATTATATTATAATAATTGGCCCCTTAAATTGGGGAATGTATGTATCTATCTATCGATATATATCTCCCAATCTGCTACTGCTAAGGTCTTTAGCGAAACCTATTGTTGCGTTTGATAATATTGAAATTTTAATTCAATAATATAGCAGCCTTGAAGATCCTTTTGTAAAATCAACTTCAAAGATAGACATAGTAAAGAACTTAATTTATTAAAAGACAATCTAAACCAAAAATAAATACATTAAATAAACACTTGATAACGAACAGAACAATGAATTCTGCAAGTATCCCAGCTACTTCGCATTCCACAGACCATACGGATAAAGTTAATTTGCAACTGATTTGTCTAAAACACATTTTCAGAACTCATTGATTAAACACATGCACAAAAGCAAAATAAAGTGTAGTTAAGATTGGAAATGTTGCCATTAAAAGTACCAAGGAAATAAAAAAAAAAACTCAAAACGGTTGTTACATTTTTACATTTTCTTTCTTGTAACCACATGAGTTATGGAGTAGTTTTAGAGGGGAAAAATGGTTAAGGAGGTGTAATTGAAAATCATCTCAATTCAATCATTTCAATCTCAAAGAACAATTAAAAAAATCAGGCAGGATTGATATACATTCATTATGTGCATACTCCCTTGTCTTTTAAAACAAAGAGGCAAATAGTGAAGACGTAACACATCAAGAAAAAAAGAACAACAGGGGCTGGGGTAGTTGTATTCTGTTATCTGATATAATAACAAAACCACTTTGCAAAATGTGACCTGTATAACACCGACAGAACAGGAAACTATAGATATACCATAAATATTTTGAGAAACATAACAAGTTTGAGTGATCTTTGATCAGTCTGGCATCATGTGATCGACATTCCAGAATAGCGTATAATTATTTGCCATCATCAGCAATGTGTGATTATTAATAATATAATGTTTAAATGACTTAAAGTATGTGTAACACCTTGCACGCTACACTATTGATTCACTCATTACCAAAACTGTGCCCTGGGGGAAAACAATCAGAAGGCCACAGAATTCCAATACAGTTTGAAGCATCAGAAGACAGCAAATCTATAGCCACGGGGATAAAAGGGCATACACACTTGGCACCATTTTGAAATCCAAATAAAGATTTATAAATCTATCATTTGAAAATCTATAAGATCAATTAGAAGAAAAAGAAATATATTAAAATAAACATAAAACAGACTGATTCTTTAAAAGCAGTAGATGAAAAAAAAGGAATATTTGTCATAAGCAAGTTGACACTCCTCTTGATCACAATGCCCTTTTAGTTTAAAGGCCACCACCGACAGAACAGTTTACCCATATACACTGACAGACACACAAACACATCCCTTAACCAAGGGTTATGCATTGCCCTCCCTTATGATCATTGCTGCTCTGGAATATACTGTATATATTTAAAAGAAGAAAAAAAATGTATTCTATTAGGGCTCAGTTTAAACCAGGGACATCCAACTGGAGGTCGAACAAATACAAATGGGTTTCCGTTAAAAGCCTAGCTTTGTCCTAGGTATCAGGTTTACTTCAACATGTTTAAATACATCAGTTTCAAGTTAATGAGAACTCATCTCCACTGCCTACTTGTGTGCAGGTTGGAATGAGGCTGTCCGTTTCCCTACAGTGATTGATGGATAGTTGTAACATGCCACTGGATGAGTTTTCCAACCAGTCCTTTTTGAAACATCCACAACCCAACCCCTCCTAATTCTCCAGCATGCCAAGACCAAGTGGCCCAAGTTTAAGACTTTCACATACACACTTGTATGGTCAATGGTAATAGTGTTGGGACAATCGTTTTTGTGTGTACACCCACAAAATGTATATCCTTGGTCATAACGTAAAGGTCAAACGCCAAGGTATAGCCATCCTTAGCCTTATAAATTTGGAATGGGCAATTTTAAGCAGAAGTTTGAGTAAGTGAATATACAATAAAACAATAAAATAATACCATAAAATGGAACAATACTGAGTAGTAGAAAAATGGTTTTCTTCAAGTAAATTTGGCTAAAACTCAAATTACAACCACTTCACACGTTTCAACATCTATGACAACAGTCTGAATCACTATCTGTGAGCTGTTAGCTAAGATTGTTTTTTCGTTTAAGTTTTTAAAAAGGTGGACCAATTTAATACAACTGTCCCAATAGACAAGAGACTATTAACAAAATTATTATGTTCTATATTTCTGAGTAAGTCTCTCTGTGTTAAACTTTGTAAGTTCTGCTTTTCAAAATAGAAATGTGATGGTAGTAGTAGTAAAAGAGGTGATGAGACTTCAGTCACCTGTAGAGGAAGCACTGGGAGTTGAACCAGGAGCTCGGATGATATGGTCATGAGTGATGAGGTGATCAGAGGGGCTTGTGGTGTGGAGTCGTCACCAGGACTCACAGAGCTTTCTGGATCAGGTCTAGAGGATAGTCCTGTGGCATTACTAGCTGCTATGCTACCCCGCCATGAGATACTGATGGTAAAAGAGGCCGAACAGGGAGGTGGAGAATAGGCACGCCGCTATCCACCAAGTGAGGAAAGAGAGAAGGCCATGGAAAAGCAAGGGACTGAACACAGTCCGCAGGCCACCGAGGGCCATTGACAACTGGGCCACCGATGCCCGGGCTCCCGCTTCCACCGCTGCAGCTGGCGTTGGGGCCGGTGTGGGCGCAACCACCATTGCAGGGTCAGAGTTCATGTCATGCGAGCAGGGGAGGTCATCTTCAGGATAGACCCCCCAAGAGTGTCCACCTGTAACCAAGATCATCCAGGAGAAGTGAGGGGTGCGCTATGAAGGCCAATGAGACATTGTGACTTGGTAAACAACTGGATGGTGTGTGTGACTCACCCAAGGTTTTTAGCAGCAAAGTTGTATGTAGCAACATCACCAGTGGTGCCACATACTGTAGTGCGATTACACACAAGTAGTAAAATACACGTGCAACCTAGGCGGAGAGAGAAATAAAATGTATGTATTCTCAACAGCAACAAAGACTGTCCTATAAAGCTATGGACCAGCTCACTAACGAGATATTGGGATTCCTCTGTTAGAAATGGATGGGGATGAAACTAAAAACAACAAACTCTGGCTTCCTATTCATTTCCATCATCTAATCAGTCTTGCAAGGGATTGAGTGGCAACTCACCATCTTCTGCAGGTCGACAGTGCTGATTCGCCCCGCCTCTTTCTTCATCTGGTCAATGCCCTTCTTGGCCAGGTTGAGGTAGGCCTGCAGGTGGTGCCTCATCATGGCCAGCCGGAGTACACAGAGCAGCAGGATGGCCCACAACCGTAACGTGTCATATGTCTGCTCAGTCATTCTGGTGAAGAAATGAGAGCGAGAGAAGATTGTAGCCTTGTGAGACTGTCCTGATCTAGCAAGCTCCACAGTCAGTTTCACTCTACTGATCAGTCTGGTCAGAAAATAACCAGGCCAATCAGCGTCCATGCTGAGCTGTTCAGTTGATGACTACAGCAAGAAGTGCCTGTGTCTGAAAATGGTCCAATCGGCTAGTAATAGCTTTGACTGACATTCCTCAACCATACATGTCTTTCTATTGAAGGTATCCTGACTAATTAGCTGAGTAGGATGGTCTTTAAAGGCTAAGAAGATTGTGTGTGAGAAAAAAAGAAGATGGACAGGATGAGAGCTATGCTGGCCCACAAACTCAACACATACGGTCTACTGCATCAAAATGAAAATCGTCTCAAACCCAAACAAATGTGATTGTGGGTAAAAAAAAAAGAGAAGAAAAAAAAGAAGTCATTTACAATAATGCAACCCAATTGTGAAATACTTTGACCTTGTTGGTATTGACAGTTATTGATTGTGTTTTACACTGTCCTACTCACTGGTGCTGTGGTTTCATTCTATCTGAGGAACACCAAACACGTTTACCTAACCGTGGAGGGTATACCATACGTTTTTTACATGAACCGTAACAATACCACAATACCAAAAACCTGTTCCGCAGGGATCAGTACTTAGTCTATTTGCAGTTCTTCATCCATCGATATTCTATCATTTTATTATATTATTAATAATATGATGCTTGTTTTCGTCACTGTGTCAATTACAACAAGCTCCACACCTTATTCAATTGTGCTCTCGAGAGCAAAATCTTTATTCATTGCCAATAATGTCATACATTGTAAATTTAAGCAACGTGTTCCCTCCTTTCTGATTTGTATATTTCTGGATTCTTCAATTCAAACAACAACAATTCAAACAACAACAATTCAAACAACAACAATTCAAACGTAGTTGCCCTACCCCGGACACTGTATTATGTTATTTAAATGCAACTAGTGGGAACGTTTTGCCCAATTGGTTAGATACATTGAGAAGTAATTATGTTGTACTTACAAAGGCACACTTTCCTTCCCAAGAGTGGGGTTCAATATGTAGTCCTTTGTAATAGGCTTCACCCACAGCAGGACCATGATAAGAGGGGACAGGAAGTTGATATGTAGCAGTGTCCTGGAAGAGAGGAGAACAGAAGAAAGGAAAGGACAGTGGCGGAATGGGTTTTATAATTACAGGGAATTACAACGGAAACTGACCAGTGGTCTATTCTCTCCATTCAGGACTGTCTGAGAATCAACCTCCACAGATATGCCTTTAGGAACACCCAACAGTCAAAGCCTACTGCTGTTGGTTGGCCATTCAATCTTAATAGATCAAATCAAAACACATTAAAAAAAAAAAAGAGTCCATATGATAATCACAATTATATCCAGGCATAGTTTTTAAGATAACCACAGCCAGTGATATGGTCCTAAACCTAACATCATGGCAGTTCAGAAAGGGCTGCGTGAGGACATTTGCAAGAGTGCAAATGTCCTCCGCATCCACAAAATCCAAAGTGGATTATGTGGATGCTATCTGCTCTCCTATCAGGACCCCTGCAATGTTTCTAGACATGCCACCCAGTGAGTTCTGAAATAGAAATGTGTCTCATCTGAGAAAGGCTTGGAAGCTGTCTGGACAGTAGGAAACTAGTTGCACTATATTTGTTGTCACAGTGCTCCTATGTAATGTTTCACACTCACAATAAATTCATTATTGGTTTGTTAACAGCCTAGAACTGGAGACATGACAGTGTTTTTACATGAAATAAAGAAAAATAAATAAAACGTATCACATTTCGATGAATGACTAAGCAGCTTAAAAAGCAAATAATAAAAGTAATTTAATACATTACATTCAATGAATGATTTATACATGTGTAAAGATCTCCCAATAATCAGAAATTAAAACCAAAAATGTCATTAAAAATGTGAAAAATATAAATGTATGCCATGGTACAAAATGCAGAGAGGAGAATAGTAAACCTTTTCTGTACAGTGAATAAAGAAATGTGGAGAGATGCACTTACTGTGTAACTTTGGCTGTGGTCAGGTTGAGTGCATCTAGGTGCATTTGGGCCAATCGTAGGCCCGGGAAAGTAAGAAATGCTCCAATCAGAGAACAGAGCAGGGCCAATATCAACTTAAAGGTGAGTTTAGATATGGGACCCCTGGGTAGGAGAACAGATCAACAGTATGTAAGACATTTATGAAAACGCAAAGCCATAAAGGAACTTTTATGATACTACTGTGCTTACTGGGACTCAAGGCCCTGGTGCTCTAGGAATTGTAGAGCACTGTCCGAGAAATTAGCAAAACCTAGAGAGAGAGATATTATGGAAAGTGAAATATTCACATAAAAGGGCAAAAGAATGAATAAATGGGGTCAAAGGAAAAAAGGATAATGAAACACTCACCGGTCTCCAGGCCAAACTCCAGATAGTTCTCAGTGACAATGAGAATAGCCATGGCTTTGACAAAGAAGAAGAAAGCAAAAGTAATGCAGAGTGAGCGCTCACCCCCTTCCTCCAGCTTAAAGTAGTGAGCAGTTATAGAGAAGAGGGTTTTGCTGTTGGGACTTAGTCAAGGAAACATGTTGGCTGGAACACAACGCTATATTAGTTATTACATCACACCCATGCTATGGCCAGAAAACATACAGTACATACATTCTAAATAATACAACACACTTACACATCTTGGCCATGAACCCAAGACATAATGAGCGGCAAAAAAAAAAACACGCATAACTATTATGCTGTGTGTCCTTTGTTCCCAGTCAATGCCCCACCACCATGTGCGAATACATTCATTTGTAATCATCTTATGCGCACGCATATCTATTATATTCAAACACACCAAGTCATGTGACAAGAAATATCCAGCCTACAACCTCATCAGCTGCCGGACTATTATACTAGTTAAATGATTAGATAATATAGTCATAGCTAATCTAGTAACGTTAGGATGATAATTTCCAGTCATCCTACAGAATTTCTAGCTCTGTAATGGTCCCTCTCATTTAAATGCTGAAGAAGAGAGAGATCAAACATATCAATAACATATATTGATTAGTGATTACGGCTGAATCTCATCAACACAACACAACAATGTTAGACATCACAGACTACAATAGGGGGCAGGATAGTCTAGTGGTCTAGGTGTGACCTCCAGCCGGAAGGTCGTGGGTTCGAGCCACAGAGTTGGCCTACCTGTAAGCATCCTTGAGCAAGATGCCTAACCTCTATCTGCTCCATATAATAGCACCATGTAAAAAAGCATCTGCTAAATTACCTAATTGTAATTGCACAATAAGACGCATTTTGGGAAAACTGACTGTCAGCCCGACTGTCTGACGCCCCACCTCACCATCTATTTTGTCCAAACTCTGAGCTGGTTTGGGTTGGCTCACATTTGACAAGCGTTTTTGGGCGCTGCATGTCAATCAGTCTTTAGCTGCTTGAAAAAGGACATTGTTCTGGTAACAATAAACAACAAAATAATAAAATTAACATGGTTCACATTAGCTGATAGACACATTAATCAGTCCATCAGGGTTGAAAGTGAAGGAACCATTAACACATCAGCCAACAGATTTCCCCATCATCATCATCACCACCATCACTCATCTGAGGGCCTTCCCTCTAGCCTCATTCCATTCCCTTCCCTGTCTCTCTTTTTCCCCAAGCAAATCAGTCAGTTGGACTGTGAAAATTGGGCCTCCAATCTCCACCTTGGGAAGGAAATGACATGCCATCTGACCGCACTCAGCCAGACCGGACTGGGAGCATGGGAAAGATTGATCCTTGCCGACCGAGGCACGGATAATGCATATTATTTAACTGTCATTTGGCGGAACAAAGTAGCAGGTAGCTATAGAAAGGGCAGGTGCTGGCTGGCAGTCAAGCCAGTATGACCTCCCAGTGTCTCACTTCATAGTCACTTATTCCCAAACCACAAGCTCATCTGCAACAACTACTCATTCACTGTTGCATCCACAAAATCAGGATGGTTTGATTTGGTCTTTCTATCAAACAGAGGGATGTTAACCTCAAGCAAATAGGGTACAACGGTAAAGAATCATAAGCTGCACAATGCTGGGTGTCAGCCTGGGCTAGAAGGTAGGATTTAATACCAGCTTTCTCTACCTCAGTTGGACATGTTGAGTCACCAACATTTGCCAGTCAGGCTGAATAAGCACAAGGTGAACAGTAATCTGTGACGTTTAGCACTGTTATTTTTTTCTATTAGTACTCATAGCAAACTGGCTAGCATCCAGCCTTTATAGCAGCCTACAGCCTACTTTGATTTTCTTTCCAGTCAGTTGGAGAAAAGTGCCAACATTCACCCATGTCATTAAATGGGTGTTGGCCATCTTGCATACTTTGTTTTCCAAATCATATAACCACTTGCCACACTTACAATAAGCAAATGTGAGTGCAACAAATACATAAATGGATCTCACCAAGTGCAGCCAGTTAAGCTTACAACTTAAGGGGTGGTTCATCCTGAACCTAAGGTTACAGGTGTCAACTATGGTATAAATGTCTTGACAAAAACAGCAGCAGTTTAGACTAGTATACTTACATACTGTATGTCTGCATACTAAGTAAAGCACAGTGCACTGGGGTGATTAGAATGATTGAGGCAAGGATACATGACAAAGGCGATTACTAGCAGGCACCAGACCACACTGATGTTCATCTCTCCTGAGGGCTCAGCCACAACGTAGTACAGCTCTGTTATCAGATACACAATTGTCGCTGCCACTGTGAAATCCACCAGCCACTGGAACTCAGGGAAGTAGTGCAAAGCTATAGGGAAAGGAGCATAAGCAAACATTCAGAGTGAGCCTGCAAAACTATTAGAATCACACTATTTTTGCTTTGTAGTAATCAGATTGCCAAGTAAACTGAGATTCAAACCTAATGTGTCCACCTCAGTGATGCACTTGGTCTCCAGCTGTAGGTCTATGTCCTTGGGAATTGTTAGCGGCTTGTTGTCTATGTGACCATTGTATTTCCTGGAGCAACACAAAAATAATAGAATCAAGGTTGAAAAGAACAGACAAACACACCTAATGCGCTGCATTTGACATTTTGTCTCTGATGTTATACTTTTTCGTCATCTGGAAAGAAGGGAAGAATAAAGGGTAAAAGGTAAATATAAAGGCCAGACCTCAAAAACAACTAGTATTCGTGGTTAAAGGT
Source organism: Percopsis transmontana (assembly GCA_025447815.1). Lineage (NCBI taxonomy): Eukaryota > Metazoa > Chordata > Actinopteri > Percopsiformes > Percopsidae > Percopsis > Percopsis transmontana. The sequence goes on from JAOEHI010000024.1 coordinate 2,666,309, forward strand.
GCTGTAGGTAGGATTTAAGAGCTATACATTTAGTGTCATTTCTAAGAAATGCCATAGACATCTATTAGCTATCAGTGAGTGCAAATGAGAATATCTGCTCTGGCCCCTGTCTCTACAAGTAGATTTTTGACGACGCCCAAAATAGTTCTGACCAATCAGGGCCTCTTCTCCCTGATTGGTCTGGCGAAATACCTCGCCTGTTAATCACATGAATGCACGCACAGCTCAATGGTGCTTCGCAATGGCAGACCAACTGGCTCCAGAGGAAGGGATCTTGATGGTTGCAACTATAAAATCTTGCCTACAGCAGATTTAAAGAGTCTCTCTCTCTGGTGTTTCAGAAATCATACAATCCTGATTTTTATACTAGGGCCAGGGGTCTGGCAAGAACCCTGAAAATTATGAAACCGACCCTGCACTCTCACCTCAAGCAAAAATAAAAAAGCACCTTAAAAGCGATTAGTAAATGTACCACTTTATTACATCAACTATTATGGTTATTATTATCATCACACTCCTATGGGGCTAAAGAGGTCCACACAGTGACTGGGCTACAGCACTAGCAGCAGGAGTATAGCCAGCTGTTCTTAAACTTGCAAGGCTGTATGGTGGGCCTCTCCAATGGTGGGCTTTTTTTGTTTAGCCCTGTGTGTGCTGGATTCACAGGACAATATCACTGTAAGACGCTGGGGCCAAACATGCCCTAGACAGATTTCTTCTCTGGGGCACCTGACTGGGTAAAAAAGGGTCTCAGCTTCGCCTCTCACTGAGGGAGTCAGTGTGCTAATGAAAGGAGCAGAGCTGCATGGCACAAGCTGGCAAAAGGACAGTTGTCTGTCTTTTACTTTAAGGGATTAGTGAACATGTGGTGCTACTGAGTTCCAACCTGCCTCACACAGCCGCAGAGAAAGCACCAGCCTACAAAACCGACTTAAGCTAGAACCTGGAGAGCATGTGAAACTGTACGGATTAACTTTCATTTGTCACTTCAATTCAAATTCACAGTACAAAAGAACCAGCACTAAATTCATGTGCGCGACATATGGTGCAAACCTCCATCTGCAGCCCTGAAATATTGAATAGTTGTCTTTTGAATTTCAAAAGGAGACTGGAAGTAGAATCATCTTTCAATCAAAGTTTGCCTTTTGACCACTTTGAAGATATAACTCTTACATCTTTGATATAAGAATCCATACAATTCCTTTAAACTAGCATACCCTTCAACAGACTAAAAGGTAATAGACCATCTTTTTTTCCTCAAGCACAAGACAGACATTTCTATGCATTTTTTCTAAGTCCAGATGAAGACAAAAAGCAGAGAGAGAAAAAAAAAGAAAAGAAAAGAAAGAAAAACGATTTTGCACTTCAAACGAGCCTAAATTAGACATAAACACATAAACACACCGGCAATATCTCTGTGTTTTCTGTCCATCTCCAATGTCTTCCTGTCTGATGAAAGCGACACCATCCACACCTCCTCTGTGCCGCTGCCTTTCCCTGCACCCACCGCTACCCCTAATTCACCCCTCCATACCTGTCTTTTTTCTTCTGTCCTTTTTGCTGTTTCCCAGCCAAGCTCCTCAACTCATCTTCCGTAGGATGCTGATACCACCGCAGACTGAAGAAAGGATCCCATCAGGTACACAGAGGGAGGAAGGGAGACAAGGTGTTAAACTAGATAGTTCCAAATCACCACTGGTAACTGAAAAATACAGTAGTTACTTATGACCCATCAGGATGGGAACATATTACATTATCAATATCACTTGTTCCTTGAGGGCCGACTTCTACCAATTAACAATACAGCTGATACAATGACGTACAGTATACTAGAATTCTATAACAATATACAGTAAGCATATCAAAATGTTGTAGCGTTTCATTTAGGACATCATTTCATTTTTAACAACAATGTGATTTTGCATACCGTATTAACTTGAGAATACATCTACCAGTAGAGACTTCGATCAGCTTTGTAGACACATTAGAAGTATGTTTTTGAGAAACAGTGAAAGTAAATGGAGAGTGTAAAAAGGGTTCAGCACACACCACCAAGAGATTTTTACATGCCAATTGATCAGTGTGTTTAAGGAATCTATAGTGTCATGGGTTTAATAAAAGTTCAGTACAAATTTAATACACACAATGGATAAATCATTCAGAATACAGGGGTGGCACTAATAAAATAAATTGGGTCCTTTTAATGCACCATTAACTCAGGGCATTCTGATATTTTGATGCCCTCTTAAGTCTTTGCTCATGACTCACTGAATCTTTTTCCTTCTTATATTTAAACACGTTCAACAGTAGACTGTAAATAAAAGACTGTTTACAAGCACATCAACTTAACATTGTAATCTCTAAATAAATAAATAAATGCTGATCGTTATTGTTCAAGACCGAAATGAACAGAAGGCAAAAAATTGAATTGTTCCACAAAGAGAAACGGTCAAAAACGGCAGGTAGACACACATTACCTGCCACTGCAGAGTAGCCATCTTGCGAAGGAATAATGAGGTATGATTTTCTGAATTACGCTGGCCATTACCATAGTAACCACCAGCTGCACACCGATCACACCCTGTGGAAATGTAGGGGGTGGGGGAAAAAGGGTGGAGATCAGATCATAATCAAAAAGGAGACGACAAAGCAGCTACACATAATCAGTCATGGTATGTACTGTATATCTCATCCCATTTGTGAAATATCTAAATGGAATTGAAATGAGTGTCACTCCTCACTCCTGCCTATCTAACTCAAAAGGTGTGAATAAAATATGTGAAGACAGTCCCCAGAACACCAAATAGTCACCCCAGCTTGTTTGCAAACATACGGGTGGGATGGGGAGGGGCTCATGCTCTCTCGCTGGTTTCAACTAGTTACAGTGCCCCTCCCTCACTACCTTACTGTTGTGTTTACACACAAGCTGTGGGGGGGATTATTTGGGATTCTGGTGGGTGTGACAACGTGGTTAGGAAGTATACCTTTAAATCAATCAACAGAAAATTATCTGATTACATTTCAGTAATCAAATGACTGGAAGAGTGTAGTGAATTTTACAACTTGACCAAAATGTGAATGCCTATCCTTGTTTATGAGCACGTACAATTAGGTCAATACAATGAGTACAATTACAAGTATTAAGGGGCACATAGGGCTGAGGCATCTCGCTGGTAGACTGTGCCTGTCGAGGATCGAACCCAGAAATATCCAGCTGGGAGTCGACCACCCTAACTGCTAGCATATTGTGCCAATTTAACATAATCTGCTATTTGAAAAATTATTGGAAGATCATCTATTTAGAGCCTATATTGTCTGATGGTCGGTTGCAGATTGATGGGTGTGTGCAACCCCAATAGTGGCTATAGTTAGAATTACCCAGTTTACTTATAAAGTCAAACAAATAATAAATACAATGATTTGACACTGAATGCATTGGCCTATAACATCAGAAGTTCAACTTTTTGCCATTTCACAAACGTAACACACGGTGTGCCTGCACACTTTATGTGGTAATCTTAATGACTAGATTTAGCCTACATTTTGAATTTGGTGTGACAGACACTAACAGATATTAATTTGTAGATCATACACATTGCTTTCTAAGAAATTCAAAAATGTTTACAACAGAAATTGTGTTTCTGAGAAATGTACACCTATCCGTATCCAAAATTCATTGTCAACTGAAAACCAGGTGTTCAACCAGACAGCACTGTTGTGGTGGGTAACTTAAGCTTTAGCATCATGTGGAGCTCAATATCACCTAGTGTATTTGGATCAATATTCACTTAGGCTTACCACCAGCAGAGAATGATTACTCTTGATATTTCTTTATCTGCTCACCATGGGGTATGGTCAGTAGAAAATATTTGTTATCAGTACCTGCACACACATGAGCAAGAATGAACTGCTAAAATAATCTCCACTAATTTTCTTAGCATTCCCGTAGCTAGTACCCGACTAGCTGCTCATGGTGAACAGTGAAGGTGTTAAAGCATGATTATTTGTGCTACACATTATAAATACTCTAATTTGACCAGAGTTCTTATTGTAGATCAGACAAAAGTAGGGGAGAGACATGGAGAAAGAGGAAAAACAGACAAACATGGAGACTGGAGATCCAGGTGAGAGGTACGAAGGAAGGGCCAGTATGGTGGTTAGACAAGAAAGGCAATGGGGCAAGACCTCAAGATTGTGTGATGTTGTGTTGGTGGTGTCATACAGGGTGGTAGAAAGAATACTCCAAAATCTTTAACTCTGTCACTTTAAACACCAATACCTGCTCAGGAGTCAGAGGGGAGTGTGGGTCCCATTTAGGTGGCAATTTACTCTCCATCAGAATTGCTGTGTAACCAAAGAGGACCTCTACAACTCAAGACCAATTTTTCCCCTCACATCGCCGAGTGTGGCCACAATAAATAGGTCAAAAGCACAGTCTGCCCCATTACAGTTTGGTGTTGGCCATTCTCCATGGGGGACAAGAAAGGATCTCAAGCCTCTGGGAAATTGAGCCAGTATGGCTCTCTTATCTCACCCAGTCTGCTTGACCCCCTCCTAAACTCCAAGTAAAAACTGTGGGAGGGCTGGAGGGTAGGGCACACAATGATAATAACCAATATACCAGAAAGCTCATCCACCCAACTGCCATCTTGCCATATAAACTAAACACTTGGGAAGGGGAAACTTTGGACTCATGTCTGCTTTCAAATGGTGTCAAGACAAACTATGAGGGTATTTAAATATTTTTATACTCTTACTGTGGTTTGTGAAACACAGAAGTAGCTAACAGAGGAAACATACCATTATGTCAAAAGCTAAAAGCCATGTCACAGTGCCTGTGTAGCAGGTGTCCAATTGAGATGACATAATGCACTGTATATCTCCTCAATATTACTGTTAAAAAAATATTACTTATGAAGCTGAAAACATGCTATACTGTATAATTATGTAGTTATCCACAGAGCTAATTGCTATTAAAAATCTTGCCTTACTATTAAAGAACTCCAAATATGCTGTCATGATAGCAATTAAACCAATTTGACAAGCTTGTTTGTGGATTAGCAGAGTTTCATTGGGGAATTAAATAAAGAAACGGATATAAACATGCTAAGGATAAGATATAAAGTATAAGATAAAGTATTCTCATGAAGGGCATGTTAAATAGATTGTGTGGAATGAATTAACATCATAGTACTAAAGATGGTATTCGAGGCTTAAACTGAGCAAAACGTCAGTTAGCACTTGATATAACGTTGCCTTGACTTTTCGATGTCAATGCTATGCTACAGTACATGCAATGCTACAGTACATACAATGTGTTTGATGGGAATTGCAAAACAATGACATTCGTACTTCAATAGTGACTCGTTTCGCCCTTTACTGTTTGTTGATACTAGCAAATTAAACGCCGTTTTTCATTACGTTTATGAGTAGACTGTAACGCTAGCCAGACTAGCAGGTAGGAATGCTAACATCTGATTTGCTAGCATCTAAGATGTTAAGAGTGCGGCACATAAAAGCCTAAATGATCGAACATGTGATTATATTAGCAGCATTGCATGATACACTGACATGATAATTCCACACTGATACCGCACAAAATAAGTCATCATAATAATTTTCTTATCGCCTGCTTAGTGCACGTGCTTGCTGTCACACTTACCATGTTGATGCAGCTGTGCTAGAACAGACTCAAGCCCGACAACTGTCACACTGAGCACATCTAGTCGGAAGTCAAGCGGCTGGGAGCACATAAGCTCTTTTTACTATGGCTATGTACAAAGTTGATGAATTTGTCATTCAAACCGCCAACCTATTCTCACAAAGATGGCTAGCATCGTCAGAAATCAATGGAACCAACCTCGGTTTCAGAGTAAACTGCAGTAGAGGTCACGCTAAGACTCTTGGTAGGTAGGTGTCTGTAGATTTGCCTGTTTGCCTAGAGCGATTTGTGTATATTTTAAAATTTTCGAGTTTGTTAAATACTTCAATATGGACTTCATTGTTTGTATATATAAATATTGTGCTAAAATGTATAATTCTATTTAGAAATTTGGAAATTTAAGATCTAGTTTTTATTATTTTTTATAGGCACCGGTAAAAGCTCACTAAGTATGAGCTAGAACCGGAAGATAGCAAGGAAAAACACACATGACAGATCTACATACATCAATGGATACACTTTTTGACTACAAAAGCAGCTCACTAGTTCAATCGTAAATATAACCCGCCTATATCTTTATAAGTTGCGGTGGTTGGGGATTTAATGTGCGTTTGTGTGTGGAGGGCGCTGTATTTTTGAGATATTGAAACATTTCATTCTTGCTGTTGACATTATCTGTATGCATGTAGTAATGTGGCCATCAGAATGTGCCATTGGAAAGTTTGGAGCACATGAATGTTTAAACAAAGTCGTAATTACTTTTCTATGATACCCGAGTTGCCCTGTTGTGACGTAGACAGTTGGATGCAACTACAAACATATGGCAGAAGGCATGACATCAGTAGATGGGAAGAATTAATTTATTTCATAGTATCGTGTTCTGCATTAAATGTATGTGTATGACAATGCTTCAACAAAGTCAGTTTCATAAACTAAACCTTAGATTGAAGTGACCAATATTGCTGAACACAGGTGGGTAGTTTACGAGTAGTTTAAATGCAACGTACTTTTCACTTTCACTTGAGTATATTTGTGAAGACAATTACAATTAGGTCATTTAACAGACTCTTTTATCCAAAGCGACGTACAATTACATGCTGCTATTACATGGAGCAGATAGGGGTTAGGCATCTTGCTCAAGGATGCCTACAGGTAGACCAGCTCTGAGGCTCAAACCCACAACCTTGGGAGTCCAACACAAGAAAACATGTGGGGGTAAGTTGTAGTAGGTTAGTTTTGGCTGTGGATAACGTTAGCCCTGTTACAGGACCTTAGTCTTGGAACTGAGTCTTTTATATTCATTTGTTGTCTTTATAAATCAAATAAATGAGATTGTATAAAGTAACTTAGTACTTGAGTAGTCTTTTCACTAGATACGTTATTACTCCTACTCAAGTAATTATTTGGATGACTATTTTAATTCTACTTGAGTCATTATTATTTTGAAGTAACAATACTTTTACTTGCTGGCTACTCTACCCACCTCTGTTGCTGAACCTCTGTTTGTTATTTTCTTGAATTAAATGTACATAATGTTACTTATTTGTGGAGATGTTTACATTATCAAAGCAATTTTTTCATAAACATAGCTATAAATTGCCCAGGATCACTTTGTGCTATTTTATTTTTTTTGAGAAAACATCAGCCATATAAACAATGTTTTTGACAGGGCGTTCATTTATAAAAAAAAAACAAAAACTGCTAGATTTCTTATTTGTGCTAGATTTCCGGCCACAGACTTGTATGTGTGACAAGTCATAATTGCGATCGAAAGTAGGATCTTACGACAAGCACACGAAGGCAGCATAACTGTATGAGTGCCCATTTAGGGATTACTCTAGATCAACTATAAAATACATGTAAATATCACAATATTGTTATAAACCTAGTAAGTCGTGTCGTCACTGTTCGCAGGGTCTAAACGAAAGTTAATTGGAGCACAGAATGGCATTTGGGCATTGGCATGGTAAGATCACAGGGGCTTTAAATTTGCCACTGAGTAATTTGAGTAAGGTTGTGACGTGTGACCTAACGGTCTCATAATTGACAAACACAAATATTATCCAGTGGGAATCTGTGCCTTTGACAAAATGAAAGTTTGCAACACATAAGTTAATCACAAAAAACACCATACATTTTTCTCATAGGAAAAAACTATGCAAGGCAAGGCAATTTGGTGGTGTTAAACCCATGAATCTTTTGTCAAGAAAATGACGTACGACTTCCCTGGTCTATTGCCATATAGACCATATAAGTAAGTGGACAAACCTTCAATGACCATGGACAAACCTTTGATCACCCATAGGTTTTCTGAAGAAGGGGTTTGTAGCTGACGCACCCAGCTGTCATTCAAATCAGACACGCCCTTAATTATGCATACATTTATTGTTTAATATAATTTCAATTTATGAGTTGTATAAAAATTCACCCCCGTACAGTTTTCATGAACGGGGAAACTAGCTATAAAGACCAAAACTGTTCTTTGTACCAGGCTGTAAACATGTTTATTTCTTCTGTGAATTTGGAAATTTTAACATGAAGGTCTATGGGGTCGACTCGCTTTTGGAGCCGGTCTCAAGTGACCATTCGAAGAACTGCAGATTCTGGCACCAGAGGTTGCCACTTGGTCTATTACCTAACATGCAGTGAACTGCCAAAAGTTTGCAATTTCACAAGGCTGGCATTCTAGCAGACCTAGTGGATACATTGTTTCAAATGTAGAGCACTTAGAATAGTTGAGACAATGCACAATGCTGCAAAAGTACTGACATGAGCTTCAGGCCGCCCCAAAAAGGTTTTTTCCCCCCAAGTTATCTAGCACAATAGCCTATTGTGACTTTATAATTCTGTGTGACAAATGGCTATTTAACTGTTAGCAACCTGCTTGTTCTATGGTTAAAACCAATCTAACAATGAATTGTATGTACAGTATATCCTGAACCAGATATGTTTAAATAATTTAAAAAAAACACTCATTGATAAGCATTCACCAGCAATGCAATATAGTGCATCTTAGTTTGGCCAAGTCTCTTAAATGAATGTGATTATGATGAATGTGGAATATACTTCACCAAATTATACTACCTGGTTTCCATTAAGACATTTCTTAAACATATGATTGACACTAATTAGGAGACATACTGTTGGAGAGAAGAATCAGCAAAAATGTAATAACTCTTATTTAAAATTCAATTAAGCTGTTCACAGCTGTAACCTACCAATAGCAAAATCAACAACTCGACTAGATTGTGTATAGTGTAACTGACATTTCAGAAATATATGGTCTTTATCCACTACAGACTGTGTCTGTGGTTTCCTGTGCACATTCACTGACATATCTGTGGTGCATCCACATGTGGGTACTTTATGTAAGGGCTGAACTATGTTTTGCACATGCGCATATGGGTTAAGCCCTCCTCTGTCATTGCAGGGCTACATCCCCCACCCTCTTAATGCATCATAGCAGCTTATCGTGGCATGTAGACTTGCACACACACACACACCGTGTATCTTTATACCCTTCCCAACCCATACTGAACATTTCCACTGCGTCATATTTATGTATTAATACATAAATACATGAATAAATATATATACACTGTGATGTTATCATTGACAACAATATTTTTTTTAAACAACACAATTATACTGATTACCTTATTACTGTCTTGTTTGCACTATTCCTTTTAACACCTTATCTTAGCTTTTGCAACAAAGTTCTCAAAATCCTCACTATTTTATAGTCAGATTGTATAGGTAAACCAAATATAACGGTAATGATGCATTAAGCTTTACTTCAGTATTTTACTTATTCTATATAGACAAATATTCTTTTCATTTATAATTGAAGGGGATTGTAAACTGCAGTCTTCATATTGCATTCGATACTAGACTCAGCATTATCACTGCTGCTGCTGCTTTAACTATATTCTCACTGGAGTTCTTTTTTTTTCTTCTTATTCAGTGATCTCTGTTCTTTTTTATTCATGATTGGCTGTAGCTGTTGTTTTATTTTTAGATGAAACATAATAGTCAGACTCTTCAGTGCACTTTGAGCGCTTTCACACCCTTTCCTGTTGTTTAATCCATGTGACATCTCAGTGCCTGCTACTTTTGAGTTTCAAAACGAGCCTTGCAATATATAAATAATATTACAGTAAAAATATCAGCCCAGTCATAGACTGATTGTGGAATGTCACAATTCATTTTTAATGGCAAGGCTTTTTGCCGTGCGACTGCTGGGGAGCATTATACATCGTTTCCTTATTTTATTAATCAAACAACAGTTTCAAATGTGTGTCACTGATCTATGCAGTATACCTCAAAGCACAGGAGGAAAATAGAACAAGCTTGCATCAACATCCACTCCCTACCAGCATGGTTGAAAATGGCTCGCAATGTGATTCTCTTTGATGCAACGCCTCCTTCCTCATTCTCTGTAATCTACAAGAATGCAAATAAAAATGCAAATACTACTGAATAATTTATGTCTAGTGTGGTGCTTCTTTACATAAACCAAGGGCTCTTTGCCTAAATAGAGTAATGTGGCTTTAGGTGCACAAATTTGGCTAACCACAGAAATCCTCCAGAGAAATTCAGTATATGTAATCCTAAACAAGAAATTTAGCCAAAGCTTTACAGGAATAAAAAAAATATATATTAGGGCTCAATCTAGACAATTTCCATCTCGGAGTGATATTATCTTCAATACAACATCCTGTGTATTATGATATTATAGTTGCCTTTTTGCCAAGTGAAAGTGGATAAAAGTGACAATGGATGGATACATCAGACATTTCTTTGGCTTATTGGTTAAACACTAAATCATTTTTACATCTATGATCCCTTTTTAGTCGAGGATGAATGTAGTTTGCCCTATTAGTAACTGCAACAGCGTTTGAGTCATTTCATTTCAAAACTCAATTTTTCAAAATGTTTCCTGCTGATTATATTTAAATACCTCCCACATACAAATCACTGTTGACATTATATTTAATTCTCATTCTGCAGTACAAATGCGTCCAGCAAAGTAACATGGGCTTATTTAAGACATTTGTCATTTACAATATTTTGATTCCTGTAACTGGAATGCAAATATACTGTCCTCCTTTGTCTCTTATGCTAGCAGCAGCAGAAAAAATCTTATAATTAACATTGCATTCAATTAACCATCCCCCCCCCACACACACACACACATACTGTACACAGACACACAGTGTCAGGGTCGAAAGGTGCCCCATATACCACATATCTTTTTTTTAGGTATTCCACTTCCACCCTAACATGGATGTGTTCTGTCATTGGATTTCCCATTAGGGGTTGTAATTAAGCGACAGCATTTACGAGCAGACAACTCCGAAAACTTTGTGGAGATGGAAGGACAAATCTTAAATAAAAAATATATAGTACCAGTGTATCAATATCAAGTATTTAAAATATTTCCACATTTTTTAGTAAACACAATGTAAATTCCATATTTATGAGAATATTTTTATTATTAATATTATGAACTATGGGGTTTACAGCACAAAGACAATGTTTTCTCCTTCGAAAAATGTCAGACGAAAGTGGAAATATAGGCCAGACTATTTTTGATGATCCAATGAATCCCCATTATCCTATTCTATCACACAAATAGAGAGTGAAGGAAGCATATTCATAGGTGGCATATTAATATGTGGCAACATGACCAGCAACCTAAATATTCAAAATTATCCAATTACACCTTGAGTACAGCATTTTACTTCATGCTTTAACTGAACCTGTCCTATGGTGTTTACATACATTAGTAAATGCCACACACAATACAAACAGCACAAGACAATTTTCTTTTCTTTACACTTAAAGGCTGATTTATATTAGATTTAGGTTACTGTATATGTGTGTGTGTGTGTGTGTGTATGTGTGTGTGAGAGAGAGAGAGAGAGAGAGAGAAGAAAGAGGGAGGGAGAGAGAGAGAGAGAGTGGCTCATTATAATCAGACAATTATGCTAGCAGAATTAGAAGTGCCCTTATTTTCTCTTGTGGCAGCTTGAGTATGCCGACGTTTTTTCAGGTTACTGCAGACTAATCTATGGATATGAAAGATTTGTTTCAATGTGGAGTATCTGATGCCTGGTGTAAAACATGGAAGATCTGGAGGTTTGGAGAACCGGTGAGTCAAGATGGCTTTCTGGGTTCTATGCTGTAATTTAGCCTACATTGATTAAATAGTATTTATGTATTTTGCTTTGAAGTTTTGGAACATGGTAGCCTAGTTATTTCAAGTGAAGTGTACTGTTGATATGACTGTACAGAAGTACGTATACAAAATTGTATTATTATGTATATTCTGTATGTGTCTTTTTAATGTATTATTATATGTTGAGTGCATTGGTGTGCCTGTTCTTGTCAACATTTGTGTGTGTCTGTATGTGTTTACATGTGTTACATACTAGATCTTTATATTAGAGGCTGGGCTTAATTTATTGATATTTATGTACATAAATGATTTACCTATGTTTATTTAAATGTCATTTTTATTTCTGTAAATTGCTAGGTTTTAGTGACTCTGGGAACTCCTCTAAATAAAATATGCCTGTGCAATGTGCTTTACAAATAAAATTGTCATTTTTGAACATCAAGAATTGCCTTGTGTTTGCTTTGGAATTCCTAGTGATTCTACTCAGCTGACAAATGTTTCCACGCTAAAGACTTTGACCTTATGGTCAAGGGTGTTTGTCCTGCATTTGACTTTTGACCTCTAATACATGTTGTCTTCTTGGCCTGCCTGTTACCATGTATTGGTCATCTCTCCCTTGAGAGGAACAGCGTGGACAAACAGATTGTTGAATTAAAATGTTAAATTGTTGGAGTTCTGCTTGCCGACAAAATTGAAAAGCACTTTTTCAGAATAAATCCAAAAAATGATGTATGTTGTAAAATGTGTTATGATAGGATGAGCATTTTATATGATTATTTAATATTCATGACATAAGTGTTGACAAGATTTCTCATTTAATGTCATCAATTTTGATGGCAGTATTTTATGCTCCATCCTTTACTATTGTCGGTTTAATATTCTTTCAACAGAAAGCATCCAATAATAATAGTTATATATAATAGTTATATATAATAGTTACGTTCCATCATTTATTTTACTACAGCACCATAATGGGGATAAATATCATAGTATAAAAAGTACATATTCATTTTTGACACTGACTTTGTCCGAACATCCAGTCTCTGTTTTGAGGACACACACACACTCCGCACACCCCATCGTCTTTTCCCTTGCAAATCAAATGTTGAATTGTTCATGGAATTTTATGAGAGGGAGTGTGTGTGTGTGTGTGTGTGGAGGGGGTTAAGATGAACACACAGAGGAATGACGACTCCCTCAAAGTTTCTCAGGGAAGTGCTTGTGTCTAGCTGTGGAGCAGGCAGCTGATTTGGGATAGGGTGTTAGCATAACAAAGGGCCTGAGCCTGTGAACTTGGGGCACCTTTCGACCCTGGCACTGTGGGGATGAATAGTCTGTGGGCCTCCCCATAGAGCACCCCCATGGCTAGTCTGATCGTGGCTAAATTGTTAATCAGGGTAATTTAATATAGTTTTCAATATGCCTCATCTCTCATTGGGAAAGCATTCACAAGCCCCTCGCCTTCCCATCCAAATAAAGGCCCCCCTTATTCAGCCAGGCGAGACAGGCAGCTGCAGGTCTTATAGCCTTCTCAATTGAAATGTTCAAACATCAACAACGCAGAGGCCTCAGAGTTGTGAGAGTGGTGCATGTGCAGATGTGCGTGTGTGTGTGTGTGGTGGTGAACCGGTTCTCTGTATTTCCAGACTTGAACATTGAAGACCATTCATTCATTTGTAAATCCACACACACACACAAATGCTCTATTGAACGAATGCCTGATGTGTGTGTGTGAGTCTGTGTGAGAAAGACAACAGGACAGAGACAGCAAATTAAATACTGTTCATGACTGTAAAGGAACCTTCAGTTCTGACTGAAGTATCATATTGAGCACATTGCTTCAACCCTTGGCCAGGAAATGACATGCCAGAAAATCATTTGCAGATTCTCTTCCATATCCTGGATGACAGTGATGTCACATCAGTGAGCCATAACTCTCTCTCTCAGGACAGGTGATGTCAGCCCCCCCCCCAGCTGCAGCGTCCAGTGGCCAGAGTGAGTCATTCTACTCTGGGTCTCAGAATTGGCACACAACACACACACACACACACACACACACACACATGAAGGGCCTGGGTGACTCCACTGTCTGTAAATACTGTAGAATGAGTCACCTCCATGGCTCTCTGTTGGAAGGCTGAACATGGAGCATGAACAAGGATAGCTTAAGGATAAATGCATAGATGCAAAGAGCTGAGACCTCACTTACTCACCTCTACTATTGGGATTGTATATATTTTAGCCTGGGGCCCAACCCGGCAGTGCTGGCAGGGGGGCAGAAAATGGAGGACGGATGGATAGACGTGGAACAGGAAGTTACGATTATGCAATAATAAAACAAGGGCACCACAATGTGTGATTTTTTGCAGCATAAACACACATAAACCAATTCTATTTTATATCAGAAAGTCACATAAATATAATGATTCTGCAAGGTACAAGGTGGGCAAATTATGGGCATTGCCGTCAATAAAGATGGGTAAAATACAGGGCTATCAGGCACATGCAGGACTAGTTCAGTGTGAACTTATGTATGTTGCATCAATTAAAGCAAAGAACAATGCTTTTGCATTATGGCTTTATTTACTAATCGTCACACTTAACATAAAGTTGACCTTCTAGAAGTATACATAGAAAACAAGATAATGCGTGGAGTTTTCCAATATCTAAAACAATATTGGAAGGTGGTAAATATGTCTGTAGACGTAAGTAAAATATGTTAGGCCAATTCTCCTGAATTTCAGTTAGACAGATGGCTGTAATAGTACTCATGTCTGTTTGCACTTCGCAGTTAGTATCTTGTTCACAATTATGCATTCAACATTTTTCAAATAAGAACGGTGGAATCACTGTTGCATTTGAAACAGCTAATGTACACATGTCTGCAAACAGCACTGGTCTGATTAGCATAGAAGCTAGCCATAAACACCCTGTGCGCTAGCAAACACAGACACTAGGAGGAGGTGTCGTAGGACAACAGACCACGTTCCCTTGTGGGCTATTGAATAGACAGGGTGAGCTCTTATTTTGGCTAATGCCCATTCAAGGCAGTATGTTAATCTGTGCTGTCTGATCATGATTCAACCCTAAAACACCAGACTGCAGCTCTCAAGTCATAATCCAGACATGGGAACCCACTGGACCCAAGTCAACCAAATTAAAGCAGCCATAAACAGAGGCAGAGTGCCAGACACATCTCATCCCCCTAAACCAAGAAGAAATTACTTAAATGACCATAGTAAAACCAAAAAACATTACTTCATCATGTTTAAATTTGACCATGTATAATGTAACAATTGTATTATGGTAAACGTGCATACCACAGATCCTAATTTCTAAGAGCCTACACAGTCTAATTTATTTTTCGATTCTCTGAAAAACATTTTACAATAAAAAAAAAAATGTAATCACAGTTTGCCATCATGTCTTGTACCTCTATAGCCTAACTTACATGGTCATCTTTACGTTTTCAAATGGCTTAATAGTGGTGCCAATGAGGAATCTAATTAGTCAACACACAAACAATGTTTTATAGGTCCCTCGGGATGGGATCGAAATATGGGGTCAGGTCTGTTGGGCTGTGTCTAGACGGCTTGCTTTTGTGACTGCAGGGTCTCAGCCGCATGCTAACCCTTTGAATAAGAGAGCGTGACCCGTGTCTGGCCACTACGGGAAACAGGGCAAGAAGGCAAAGGGACCAAAAAAAACGAGACACAGAATATGAGACAGGGAGACATAAATAAGAGTAGTGCTCAATACAAGTTTATTTTGGTGGTGCAGAGGTCTAGAATTGCAGTGTGTCTTTATTAGGGAAACTAAGTTCTATTATAATGCTCTGGTATAAGTTGATAAAGAGGGATCTGTAATGCTGGAAAAAAATAACGACTATTTTGATTCAGACTTTATTTACAAATACCCAAGGACAATCTTGTTATATGCTGTTATATGACAATCTTGTTATAATCTTGTTATATGCTGTCAAGTTTAAAAAGACAATAAATAATATACATATCCAATTGATGTTTCTTTCTTTTTTATTTTACTTTGGACTCCCAGCCGGAAGGTCATGGGCTCAAGCCCCAAAGTTGGCCTACCTGTGAACATCCTTAAGCAAGATGCCTAACCCCTATCGGCTCCATGTAATAGCAGCGTGTAATTGTAAGTCGCTTTGGATAAAAGCATCTGCTAAATTATGTAATTGTTAGGGTATGCCCTGCATGAATATTTACATTTTCAAGTAGTAGAGCTTGCAAGCAATTTTATTAAACCATCCGCCGGAGATCTTATTCACATTGTATCTATCTAGTGGAGAGATTCTGTAGTCTGGACATTAGAAAATCTTTAAGACATTCTTCAGGAAGCATTTAATTGTTCAGAAAACTATCAAGCACTTGCGCACCCAAGGCTTATCCAAAAATATTGTTCCTTATGGGTGGTAGTGAGCTTGGCCAAGTTGGGTTCTGGTGTTATGCACTTTTCTACTCCCCGCCAAAAATCCTACAACTGCCTAAATAGTATACTTATGTGATTATGTGGTCTTGCATGATGTCAGTGTTTTCGCCGTCCATAGGAGGCGAACCCAGCGATTTCAGTTTCAGTACTGGAAAATGCCATATTAGTGTGGATGGAATGTCAAAACTGAGAAATAAAGATGCGTTTTCAAACGAAACCATGCTGTAACAATGGGAGTGCCCCGCCCCTCCCTCTCTAGCTCGCCGGCATATTAGCCACCGGCCCGTGGCCGTCCACTCACCAAGCGCACCAGTAATCACCGCACCTGTCACGCATCTCCTCATCTCCTCACTTCCCTGCTCTACTTAGCTGGGAAGTGGGGAGTGAGGAGTTGTCGGTTATTGTTTTGCATCGCACTGGAGTTACTCGTGCTATTATACCTTTTGTTATTTTTATATATATTAAATCGCTCTCTGGAGCTTTGGACCTTACCCGTTGTGCTTCACGTTCCTCTGCACCTGCACGTTCCGCCCGCACTACAGAATAACCGACCACAACTATGAGTGCAGCAGAGGGGACCGCTCCAGGTGTCGCGGCCCAGCAGGTGCCGCTGCCACTCTCCCTTGAAGAAAGAATGCAGCAAGTGGAAGGCCAGCTCACCGGTATGAACGCGGTCCTGGAGCACATCTCCGCGGTGGTGTCCCCGGACGCCGCTGTCGCCCCACCGCCGCCTCCACCACCGCCTCCACCACCGCCTCCACCACCGCCTCCACCACCGCCTCCACCACCGGTACAGGCGCCCGGAGTGGTGAGTAGCGGCCGAGTTGCCCAGCCGGAGAAATTCGACAGGGCACCCGGCAAGCTCGACGGGTTCCAGATGCAAGTTGAACTCCTGGTGCAGTCCACCCAGGAGGACGAGGCGCAGAAGGCCCGTACGTTGTTAACGCTGCATACTGGCCGGGCCCTGGAGTGGGCCACCGCGGTCTATACTAGCCGCGGTGGGATGGTTCCCGGATACGGCTGGCTGGTGGGGCAGCTCCGTTCCGCGTTCGGCCGCGCGGACACCTGGGGAGACCCAGGCGAGCGGCTGTATCGTCTGCGTCAGGGGTCCCGGTCGGCACAGGAGTACGCCGTGCACTTCCGGATGCTGGCTGCCTCCAGTGGCTGGAACGAGCCAGCTTTACGCACCACGTTCCGCATGGGCCTACGGTGGGAGGTGCCATTGGAGCTGGCTTGTCTCCTGACCCAGCTGCCACTGGAGGCCATGATGGCCCATGCTCTGGCCATCGATGGCCAGCTCCGGGACCGGGACCGCCTGACGGGACGCCTGCCGCTACTAGCAGTCCTCGACGATCAGGAAGCCATGGAGCTGGACGCGTCGGGGCTGGCCGCAGCACGTCGATCTAGCCGGAGTCAGCAGGGCCCGTGCCTCTCCTGTGGGCGGCGTGACCAGTATCGCCATCGACAGGGTGAGGCACAGGAACAGGTGAGAGATACGCTTCTCGTAGGCGAGCCTGGCGCTGACGCCCCGGCTATCGCTAAGCTTTTTACGCGCCAGGTTCGCCTCTCTGGTAATTT
>JAOEHI010000024.1:2685093-2706867 GCA_025447815.1 Percopsis transmontana
CCCCCCCCCCCCCCCCCCCCCCCCCCCCCCCCCCCCCCCGCCCGCGCGGTTTGCTTGCCGGCGGAGGTCCAGGCCCCGCCCCCGCCGGGGGGGGGGGGGGGGGGGGGGGGGGGGGGCGCTCTGCTGCAGGGCATAATATAATTGAAAGGCTGAAGAAGAATGCTCGCGTGTTTAAACCAACCAGCAGGCAGCGAGGGCATGATGGAAAAACAAAGCTGAAACCCCAGGAGTGGCTGACGCGTCACCATTAATGGCACAGCAGAGAACATTGCCTCCGTTTTGTTATCCTTGGTCCTAGTGGCAACCAGCAGGTGGAAGAGGCCATGCACAGACCAGTATTCAAATCTAAACTTGTGAGGGTGTGGTGCTTTAAAGGGGACGTATTTTAGTTTGCCTTTTACATTACCTGAACAAATGGGAAATTTGGGAGACAAACATTTTGTATTTATTTTTTGTCATTTTAATGTGCCACTAGCTGCTGATTGGCCCATTTGTTTGAAGATTGGAAATAGACGGGGGGGTGATTAGAGGGTGGATTAAGAGAGTGGATTTTACTAATGTAAAATTTATGTTGAAGATGATTGGTGGCGTTGTGAGGTAGAAACAAGAACTGATTCTGACTTGTTTTTCAAGCGTCATTGTCTCCCATTCAAAATCTGGCACAATAACAATTAGTATTAATCTCATATTTTCACATTACTTAAATAACATCTCAGAAAACTATTTCGATGCCAAAGCTATAGGCAAAATCTATTAGGTATAATGGCCCCTTTAAAACTCATTAGTGACTCACTAGTGTGGCTTTCATAAATACATTGTCCTTACATCGCCGAAATACACAAACAGCAAACTATGAACATCAACATCAGGGAAAATTATTATAAATTATAAATATACTGTATCAATGTGATATTATATTTGAAGGCATGTTAGCTGACTTCATAATGCATATGTTCATGCTTTATTTCCTTGTTTAAAATAATCTTCCGCCATGGCAGGAATGTGTGATGATGAAAGTGGCTAGAGCAGGTTATATTGATGCAATTGAGCATCTTTATTTCCACCATTTCCCCAATGAACAGTATCCGCAGACAGCCCTTGATAGTATGTGATAGCTGAGCCTAAATGCAGAGATTGTGGAGAGTGTGAATAAGATATTCTATTCAAGTAATATTGAAAATATGTGATGTTCCAAGAGACTCTTCCATTTCATGTCTCTGTTGTGTTTCTGTTTTTTTTCCTATCGATGAGAGTTTGACACGGGCTATACCTCGGGAGTGAAAGCTACAGCAGCGGTGAATTCCCTGAAAGCAAATTCACTAGGCATAGCTGTCCCTTATTGACCCACATAAGGAATCCCCACCAACCACCTGCAAGATGGCAACTCATTTTACACAGCAATAAATATCAGTGTTACATATCAATAAAAACCATCAGAGAGAACGATAGAAATAGCGAAGAGGAAGGGGGGGCAGATTGAAAGAAACGGACAGGGGGAATGAGACAGGGCAAAGGTGGCAAAATGGAGAGTGCATGAGAGAAAAAAGGAACGGTGAAAGTGAGAGCCTGTCGGTTGGTTTCGGTCCTGTGGTCCGATGCCTCCTGGGATGGCCTGAACACTCTGTCAAGATTGTACACTTCAAAATCAATCTCTCTCTGCTGGGCACACATAAATAGACACACAGATACTTTTACATTCACATATATCATATACATGCATGGACAAACACACAATTATACACACAACATGTATGTCTTCTGAAAATTGTTTAAGTATGTCATGACAGTTCGGATTTTATTGCAGAGGGTGAAGAAACAAATGTCCATATAATGTACTGTAACCAAATATGTCCTAAAGGTAATATGTCCATACCAGCAGATCAACAACAGCTGCCAAACGCATTGGTGGACTATATTTGTTTAAAGTTCTTTCAATCCTCATGATGACCAGCAACCTTCAGTAATTGTATTCCATCACAAGAATAATTTCAACAATGTCACCTGTGGTTTCACTAGGCTGAAACCATGTGAGATCAAATAGAATTTGTTTGAAAATATCCATTCTGTCTTTTTTTTTGTATTGTGTCTTATAATACCTTTTTTATTCTACCTCACTATGCAACCTCTGTGCTTTCCAAATCTTGGGAGGAATAGCTAGTAAACAAAACATAGAGCCTGGTAGTTTTCAAGAAGACCTAATTTTTCTCACAGAAAAGTTTTTCTACTTGGAGGCTCTCTGCTTGGTATCTTGCCGTCTGTTGGGATCATGGGGCCGATGGTACTTGTGAATCTTCTCCCAAACAAAATAAGATAACACGCAGTCCTGCTATCTGTAGATAAAAGTGAAATACTGTGCCTTCTACAGGATAAAAGCAGAGAGAGACAACGGAAGGAGACAAAAAGTTTTAAGACAAAATGGAGTTTTGGAGTTATATTCTTTACTTTAGGTTTCCAGGATTCATCAAGGTCAACTTCCTTGGCCAACAGATGCACCTTTTTTTTCTTGAAACTCTTTGTTTTTGCATTTATTCTTTACTGCTTATGGCAGATCAAGGAGGTTATACCTCCTTGGGTAGATCAATCCTAAGTAACTGCCCTGCAAAGCCATCTCAGCTCTTTGTGGTTCTCAATTGCTTTTGTTCAATTCAATTGTGCTGAAAGATGTAGACAGCTGCAATATGATTCCAGGAAAACCTATTCAATCAGTGATCCATGTCTCAAAATGTTTGAATCGGTCTCCATTGGATTTCAATAGACATTTATCTACCAATCGACATAATACAATTTAACCCTCTGTGGAATTTTTTTCATGGCTAATGCTTTTGATCACAAACAAATATTTATCACTGGTGAGTTTTTACATGTGAAATGGATGTGAAAAGTGTTTTTTATGGGACAAAAATGTGATGCCATGTGCAACAGCTGTTATACTCAAACACAAGTGAGAAATGTAGTACCCACTGAGACCTATAGTTCATATACTGTAGGTAATTTGGCGGCCACGCATATTATTCTCTGACCATCATTTGCTTTTTCTACTGTAGTTGCAAAAATCACTTAGGCATAGCTTAGTCAATGGCGGTGAGACAAAAAGCCTGAAACATACTTTTATGAATGCAGTATACATTTTAACTTCTTTTGTGTGGGCACGTGTGTAATCACTTGACATACTAAAATGTTCAGGACAGCTAGTAGCTGTGGGAAACATCTAAACACCACTTAATCCCAAATTTTCCAGGTAATTTCTCAGTGTGAAAGGGGCTTCTGGTTTGGCTGAAAAGTGGATAATAATTTAGTGTGGATCAAAGGCAACATATTACGAGTATTAGGGCCACATTATAGATAACAAATTGGAGATTTCGAGAATAAAGTTGTAATATTGAGAATAAATTCTGAATTTTTCGAGAAAAAGTTGTAATATTACAAGAATAAAGTAGTAATTTTACCAGAAAAAAGTCTGAATTTTGGGAGATAACCAGCGATAGCCTTGCAGTTGACCACTACCAGCCATTTCCTTCTCCACAAAAGAGGAAATCTCCTCCAAGTCCGTGTGGTTCTTTTGTCTGAATAGACAACATTTTTTGCTCATAATATTATGTTTTTTTCCTTGTAATATTAGCCTATGACTTTA
This sequence comes from Percopsis transmontana, assembly GCA_025447815.1. Classification (NCBI taxonomy): domain Eukaryota; kingdom Metazoa; phylum Chordata; class Actinopteri; order Percopsiformes; family Percopsidae; genus Percopsis; species Percopsis transmontana. Next base: position 2,688,725 of record JAOEHI010000024.1, read on the forward strand.
TTCTCGTAATGTTATGATTTTTTTCTCATAATATTATGGTTTTTTCCTCGTAATATTAGCCTATGAATTTATTCTCGTAATATTACGACTTTATTCTCAAAATCCACAATGTGGCCATAATACTCAAACAGATAGCTGTCATCAAGAAATCTAGTATTGTCATATACATTTAGATTGATTAGGCCCATGAGTTTTCGTGGTAAATGCTATTCAATACACTCTGATCAGCTTCATGTTCTCTCGGGTAATAAAGATCAACTAAACCCACTGGTTCCATCTTTCCCTGCCCACTATGCAAATTTGAAAAAGGCCTGAAGTTTGGGAAAGGTCAATGTTTGTCCAAGATGTAGACAATTACGTAATTTAGTAGATGCTTTTATCCACTTACATTTACATTTACATGGAGCAGATATGGGTTAAGCATCTTGCTCAAGCATGATCTGGGGCTTGAACCAACAACCTTCTGGCTGGGAGTCCAACACCTAGATCACTAGACTATCCTGCCCCCCATTAGACTATCCTGCCCACATTCTGGCTAAGTAAAGTAGGCATTTGGGCACTCTTAGCCAAAATTAATCTGCAATAGTCTGCGTTTGACCACCAAATCACTGGTTTGCCATGTTTACATGATGTGAAAGTGCACTGAATTGTTATGATCAATCTCTAACACGTTTCACCAGTAGCCTATAATGTCTAGATATTTTAATTAAAGAGGACACTGGATTACTGATTCATAGATAACTAATTGTCATTGGACATCAACAGCAGAATTAAGATGTATGATTCCATGTTTGTATGGTCTTTCTCAGCCTAATAAAATTTACATGTTGAAATGGATCATTTTAAATCGTTTTTTTCCGCCACCAGTAAGAATAAACAGAATGATGGGATTTCCCTCAAAAACAACTTGTCATAAGATACAGAATTGCCAAGGTACAGTATATTTCAAGTGTTCATAGTGATGTTGCCTTTCTTTTACTATCTTCCTGTACATGTCACATGGTTCGCTTCGGGGCACCCTTTGTCTCATCACAAAGGCCCTCGCAGTTTTGATACATACTGTATACCCCTGGACACTGATGGAAATACGTCTCACCTGTCACTCTGTAACAGACATCACATTGACGTTTTGGTACAAGTGTAATGTGTTTTTCTGTAAAACATACAGAAAAACACTTTTTACCTCGGATTCCCATCCGATTAAATATACCTGACTGCCGTGCACGTGCGTGTGTGTGTGTGTGTGTGTGTGTGTGTGCCCCTGTATAGAGAGCCGTTCGTCTCCTGCTGTGATCAGGTACTCTACATGATATGATATGATGATACAGGCCCAATTAAGGGCTGGGGCTGTTTGAAAGATGTGATGACAGGGCAAGCGGAACACTACACTGTGATCTGACATCTGAGAGGCAGACGGAGACAAAGAGACAAAAACGCCAAAGACAGGGAGGGAAAGAGAGAGAGGGTGGGGTGGGGTGGGGAAGAAGGAAATACCGGTTGGGGCAAAGTGTGATGTGGGTAAAGAAAAAAAAATGGACATCAGGGAGGAAGACATGGAGAATTCATATTATTAGGAAGAAGGGAGGAAAATGGGGAGGCTGAATAAAGAGGAAGGATCATGAAAGACGGAAGGACTATTTTTTTTATTCCACAAGGAAGAGTAAGACAGTGACATGACAGGGTGTGCTTTGGATGTTATCATCATTGTCACAAAATAAATACAGTCTATGGATTTCATGTGATAGTGAAATGAAAACCAGGTTGCATGTTTGGCTCAGACAAACCCCTCTAGGACAAGGGATCTGGGTAATGATTCCTGTGGTTTTGCCTATGTGTGGTAGCTCGACCAGATTACAACATCATACAACTCAAAATGAAATCAATATGTCTACATCTCTGTATTGTCTACAACCAGGGGTTTCTTGCATTTGTTAGCGGCTGGCGTGCTACAGTCATGTCACCTGTCACTTTGATTTTGATTGGCAGGAGTGCCCCGTTTGATCTGCATGTTTGCCTTTGTCAGCAAGCATCTTTATTAGCCAGCACGTCAAATGCTTTTTTTAAATTTCCTAGTGGATGTGAAAAACACTGTTTTAATAACTCAAATAACTCAGAAACAACACTTTATGAGAAAAATATACTTTATTTATCATAAAAAAATATACTCTGATTTTAAGGTTGGTGTCTTAAGTTACAAAAAATGCAAATCTTCAATGGTATCATTATTTGCGTATTTGTATGGCATCATTATTAAGGCTATCGGACATCTTGAGACTTGAGCTAGGGTCAACTTTCAGATATAGCGAGCTCTTTAGCCTGTAAGCCACCAATCTGACTGCTTGGCTGACTGGAGGATGTCAAAGGAGTGTTGTCTCAACAAGAGCCACTACACAATGAACAGTTTAATGTATATCGGGAATAACACAGTGGCTTGCCTATTGTGTTGTCAAAGTCAAAGATAGCAGTGGATGTTTTAGCATTATAACAGCACAATAACCAGAATCAGACATTTTGTATTTCTACCACATTTTTTTTATGTCCTGTCATTCTCTATCTGACTGTCGAAGAGGGGCCGATCCCTGCACTCTTCAACATGTTGAATTGGAGAGCATTCCCACAAACGACCGCTGCAAACGTCTTCCATTAATTTTCACACAGTGGTAACAGTAGAGTCCAAAACGCAAAATAGATGGAACTCTTGCTGTGTTGGTCACCACCAGCTTGGTGAATTACAGCCTTTAGAGAACGATGTGAGGGCATCTTGTAAAGGTCTCCTTGACAAGAAGCTCCACACAGGCGACAAAAGAAGAGGATTTGCCTAAAAAGAAAAAAAGGACAGCTGTTTAGTTATGCCACACTGCGGTATTATCACATCCCTTCTTTCAAATTAAACTGCTGGTAATGATGAAATATTCTGTTTATTAGGTTTATTATATCTATTAGGTTTTATTGTATCTCAAGATCATTATGTGACACTAGTCAAAGTCTTGAGATACATTTGACTGAGGAATCTTGAGTTAACACATTACCAGAAAACACATTGACCAGTGTGGTAGATGTGTTAGAAGTGTTTTTGAGAAACAATGGAAAGGAGGTAGAGAAAGAAAGCTAACTTTGGTTCCTTAAACAAACCATTCAAACAGAATGTTTCATCTTTAATGTCAGTGTGTGGATATTGATGTAAGGAGCTACTGTATACACTTAAAATCAAAACGTTATTCAAAGATTGAGCACATCAAGTGAGCATGTTTATTCTATGTTACGTCATAGGGAAACATGAGTTTTAATCGCCCCAACTCAAGATGCTGGGACTAAAGGAGTTGTAGGAGCTGAGTTTCCACTGTACTGTACGGTGACAAAGAACCCAACAATAGCCGTGGACGTGAGTCCACCTCGCACCGCACTGCACTTTCCCTCTATTGTTCCCAATGCACTTCTCACATGTATTGTCTTACATGATATCCTTAGAACCCGATAAGACGACTAGTGAGGTTTTTTTTGTGGCTGAAGACACAGGCCTGGGAGTGTCTCAGGGTTACAGCTACTTATTATTCTCTCACAGAGAATATTAGGAGACTGCAGGGGCTAGGGAACGCCTTATGCAATCCCCTTTTATACCCACCCTCACCTAAGTTAGTGTGGTTGGTTTATCCACTCCTCCACCCCCCTTTTCACCGTACATGACACTCCCTTGTTATGGTATTTCATTTCCCTGAAACTATAGGTCATTGACAAGAATGGGAGGTACAGTGTTCCGAAGCCCCGATATGAATGTTTAACCTGTATAGTCTGTATGGAGCAGCTGGGGTCATTTGAGACCAGTAGCGAAGACAAATTACTAAGAACTTCACTCTATTGTGTCATTGTTTGCCGAACAAAGCAGAGATAGAGCAGTATATCACTTCATAAATTCAACAAAATTTGCTTCCTAAAGGCCTGGACTAAATGTATCTTGACAACAGTATCATATTTTGTCAATGTGAGTTATGCTGCATGACAGTGTGGCCTCCTCAAAAGTGAAAACTTCACTAACAACACGAAAAGTCCACAACTTCCAACATTGTTCTTAACTTCTCAAAATGTATTAACAAATTGTTTTGGTCAGGTCTCCTATATCCCTGATGTTTGACAGTACACACGCGTTTTGGGGTTGGTATAGGGTCTCAGGGCTTTCACGGGCTAACCTCAGCTCAACTCCAAAAGAGTTCAAACAACTCAGGCAGGCACACCACCCATCCTGCTCACATCAGCTGAAGTGTGCTCACTCCCTGCCTGGGCTGCCTGTCTGCCTATGGCAGCTGAACTGAGTCAAAGCTATGCATGCCTCGCCTCGCATCTCCCCCACTGCTTTGCTGACGCTGCAGTTGAATGCCTACGTGTATGTATGGCCGTATTGTGTTACAATGTATTTGTATGTGTGTGTGTGTGTGTGTGTGTGTGTGTGTGTGTATATAGTGGCTGATATGCATGTGGGTGTGTTTCTTGGCCTTAGTGATCCTCCCCCAAGCCTTTTTTAAGCCTCATTTCATCATTACTTTACTAAGTAGGCCTACATTCAGAGCTTATAGGGTGCAATGCAATGGTTGCGCGGCTGCAATGGTTGTAGTGCCCGGCATCACAAAGCATGTTTATTAATGCGGAAAAATTCTGGAAATTTTTGTCCGTGTTCTCCTATCATCCACAAAAAAGGATTCCATGTCAAAGTGTCTCCTGGGAGGCTAACAAAGGCAGAAAGTATAGAGCCTGCTGCTGTCCCAAGTCTGATAACAGCGTAGATGAGTTGTACGCCTTGCACTCCTTCTACTAACTACTCCCTGTAGACTGCAGTGCTGTCCATAGGGAGATGTGTGAGTGTCTGCTGAACTACAGAGAATAGCAGAGGATTGAGGTCAATCAGAGCTGGTGGGGAATAGTTAGGGTATTCAGAAAGAGGAGGCACACATGAGCACAAACTTGTAGGTGCATGCAACTGCATAAAAGCACTTGGGGCTTGCACCATGTATCAGACTTTTTATGTGTATGTCATATCTAAAATTTATGTATTTATAAGTATACTCTTAACGCATATAAGACTCATGTGTGCGCGCGCACACATACACACACCCAAGTGTGTGTATGTGCACTGCACACAAACACAGACATGAAGAACAGAAATATACTACAGATATGACAGGTGCGCGCGCACACACAATCTCAACATGCCCACCCTCTCCTCTCTCTCTCTCTCTCTCTGCCCATGCTGGAGAGCCTTGGGGAGACATATTCTTTTTGTCAGTATGGATGGAAACAGACATGTTGAAAATACACAACAATGGCCTTGCCAGAACAGAGAAGCCTCTATGGTTTGTATGCTTGAAGCAGTGCATTATCTCCTAAGTGTAGCAACCCCAGGATGGTAAATAATGGATAGTCCTCTTCCCCATGAAAAACCCTCCTTTTCACTTCAGGGACCAGCCCTGGTTTACCTGTAAGAATGCCCTTTCTGTGTCTTTGGAGAAATGGATCACACTAAAGGATGTGGGTCGGATGATTTCATTAGCGCAGCATTTCTCCCTGTGTCTCCTTCAATCAGCCATTTGACAGAAGCAATGTCACTCAGAATGTCTTATTGACATTCAGAAATAAAAATGCACCGGGGAAAAAAAGGGGAATGCAGATGGCTGCTGATCCACAACGCAGGGCTCTTGAAATATGGTAACAGGGAAGGCGGCAACTGTAATGCTTGGCAGGACGGTAAATGTGATCACCTCTGAGATCCGCTGTGCCTCCTCTGTGTCTTGGGATGGATGGATTCTCCGCTTGTTCTGCCAAACACGTTTCCACCCCTCTCACCTAACAATGCAAGATGGAAATGGTTTAGTGTTCGAGAAAATATGGATTAAAAGGTACATTTCTCAAGTGATAAAAAAAGATTACAGGAAAACACACATATACACACATACTGTACATAAACACACACACTTCTCATCTCTCTGGTTGATGCGTGTAAAGTCACAACACCACAGAGGGAGCACTATGGTGGGCCAATATACCTAACAGCCACTCCCCATTTTTTTCATGTACAGAGGTTACATTGAAAGAGTTTCAGCTACTGTGAATTATTTACTTGATTCACCATTTAGCCCTTTAACCCCTCAAGCAAATACACAGGCAGTCAGGGTTTAAAATATAGTCCAGCAGGATCCCTGTTTGACTGTGTGTGTGTGTTGGGGGAGGGAAGGAGAGGGGTTAGATAAAATATAAAACAGTATAACCTATGGTGCATAAAATGCTCTCTACACATACACATACACACAAAAACACACACAAAAACACACACAAACATACACACAGGAAGTCATCAGTGCATCATTATGTGGGTACGTTCTGAGTGAGAGGTCATGCGGCCCCAGATGGGATTATTAAAACTCAGCTTGATCTGTGCTAGAGTTATAAGCATGACCAGGAGTGTGTGTGTGTATGTGCCCACATGTGTATGTGTGTGTGTGTGGGGGTGTGTTATTAGATAGCAGTGAGTGGAGAGAGGCCTCTCTCCTGACCTGAGAGGCTGCGTGAAAGTATAAATGATGTGGTGTGACCACAGCCATCACACCCCGCCAAGCCAGACCATTAGCCAGAGCTGGGCTTCCCAACTATGGGGTCAAACCAGTGAGACTTGATTACATTTAGTTACAAGAGAGAGCGTGCATAAATTCTAAGTTGAGCCCATGAATCAAACGCAGAGTGGTAAAATATAGGTTTGTGTGTGTGTGTGTGTGTGTGTGTGTGTGTGTGTGTGTGTGTGTGTGTGTGTGTGTGTGTGTGTGTGTGTGTGATACATGCCCCCCTAACAGCCCATGACTGAGGAAGGAGCAGCTTCACTGTCCCACTCAGTGACTATGAGTCACTAAGATATGTGGTTCTTAATGTATCTGAACACACACACACACACACACACACACACACACACACACACACACACGAACCCAAGCAAATGCGCACACACACACTACAAGCACGCCATGCCGCTGCGGTATGCGTTGTTATGGATACCACCAGAGACAAACGCCCTCCCATAAGCAGTGGGGATGCTGAGCGCTTCAGAGGGGCTGGCGCCTAGGCTGCGCCCCCCTTAAACCCCCAACCCCCATCCTCTGCCACGCACACACACACACACACACACACACACACACACACACACACACACACACACACACACACCACTTCATTCTCTGCTAAAGCTCAGCCTAGACATAACTCTCTGCTCTCCCTGACCGGGCAGGAGGACACCTTGGTCCCCGCACAGGGGCCTGGTCTGCCCTACAGCCACTACCATGTTACTGTAACATTAGAGTGAGATATGGACAAAGAGGAACACAATGGAACTAGCTTTAATTACTAGGGGTGAAATGTAGTAGTTTCATCCTAAATGGATCATCTTCACTAGCTGATATCGCTCATTTGAGCTTTACTGCTTCCACGTGGACATGTGCAACCTTACACTCATATACCTACCACATATATCTATAAGATTTCATGATTCCAACATTATAGAGGTGAACATAGATGTGGAAAGGTGCACATACATTGTGAAAATACTAGTGAATGAAATGCCTATCAGTCATATACAATATCATGTCATAAGCCTGGAGTACATCAATTCATAAACCTTATTATTTCACCAATAGGCACCATAGTGAGGTGAAGAGATGAAAGGGTTAATGTTTTATGACGTATTCCGTCCCATCTCAGTGCCCTCCCCTGTCCTCCCTTTCATATTCTCCAACATGGCAGCACCCAGCTCCTGCACGCGTGCAGAACAAAACATAATCCCCTTTGATTGGAAGCCTAATTTGAAGTGTCAATTATTCTTATGCAAATACGGTTTTCTCATATCTGAAAGGGGCTGTGAGCACAGATGGGTTTACGTGTGTACGCACACACACATCTCTCTCCAAAACACACAGTACAATGCCCCTCCCACCACCACAACACACACACACACACACACACTCTTTATCTATAGGAGAGAAAGCTGGCACACAAAGACAGCAGGTATAATGAGACACGGATGTTTGCATGCACACTGTCTGAGCTGGACGCAAAAAACACAGATCATAAATTGACGATACAATGCCAAGATCGTTAAGAACACCCGAGAGATTTGCCAATGTCAACGCATGACTGCTGCGGTGTGATGTAAACAACGCGATGATGTTGGGTAAACAGAAACACAACAATTGGGCGCAGTATCAGCAAAGGTATTGTTGACGAACAATACGGTTTACTAAAGCCGTATTTGTCCTCCATAAACACTCACCAGCAGTAATACAATGTAGCTATAACAGAGGAAGAATGCTATCCCCGTCTATAAATTAATAAAAAATTATAATTTCTGAGAGAGAAAAGGCAGAGACAAAGATAATGTCTGTCTACATTATCACATTGTAACTTATTAGAAGTTGCAAGCATGTATTTTTCCTTCAGATATGCTGTTTACTTTACTTAACTATCACCTGGCTCTAAAATAATGAATGCTGAACAACTGAAACAAAATAAAAAAGATTAAATAAACATGTAAAAGTCAGACAGACAGTATGAAACATGGCAAAGACGCTGTTGTCTGACACTCCCAGCTGATGTGGTGGTTTAAGAAAAAAAAGTCTTTTCGGGCCCAAAACAGGATCAAACAACCTGCTGTGGAGTCCGATTACACCATAACAATGGCTTACATTCACTCCCTGCCTCAACACACCAGCTTTCCACAAGTTCCCCCCCTCTCTATCCATATTACTCGTTCAAAGGGTGGAGAGGGAGAGAGCAAGGGTGGGTTGGAATGGACAGGGGTGTGGAGGGGAGTGGAGCGATATCTTAGACGATAATGGCGTTCAACACATTAGATGGTATCATGGGCACCTATGTTTGTTTTCAACTGTCGGCTTCTGCAGCTCAACTGAAATCGATGGCCTCTGCCGCAGGCGCTCTCAATCTCAAGGAAAACTTTAGAAATTGAAACATAAAGTATAAGACGTTGTAACACGTTGTAGAGAGAGCCCGTTCTCTACAGTCAAATACGGATAGCAGCCAACCGTGGGCGAAACAGACTGCATGACAACATGCAGTTGTCATGCAGTCTGACAGTACCTATTGTGCACAATGTCCATTTATACAAGAGTTGGATAAACTGATATAGATACAAGGAGTTTGTTAGATCTCACTTCATTACCTCAGGGATTAAACCTCAACATACACATTGCTAGGGATTGAAGTCCAGTTGGTGCCTACGACACTGAATGTAAGCTTTTCTGTCCCCAATCTGGTTTATCACAGTCCCACAATAGACGAGAGCAACTTCTGTTTGGTTTGGGTTTGGTTCAGTGGTCCTAGAGGAATTAGTATGCAGGCAGGGATGGGTGAGCTTGTCAAAATCAGGAGTAAACCGCTCCCCCAGTCCGCAGGACAGATCTACACTCATGAACAACGTGGACAGCTGACTAGTGTAAAGACAAGGAGCAAACGAAAAGGCGGCTGGCGGGAATCTTTACAGGTATCTACTGTGTTTGCCTTATGCGTCATGTTTGTTTCGTTCACTCTTCTGTTCTGACATGCTCAATCACCCCCATCCCGCCATCTCCTAGCCATTCTTAATTATTTATTAGTTATTTTTATTTGTATTCTTTTTCAAAACTCTCTGTCACACCCGTCAAAATGGAATGTCAGTCCTTTTTAGTGAGTGTTCTGCTGGACCACAGAGCGGGTAAACATCATGTCAAGAGAAAGCGATCCGAGGCCCTTCTCTTGCTGAGCCTGGCTCTCCTGGGAAACACAATGGATAGAGGAGGCCTTTTGTTGAGTCTCTCTGAGAGCTGCAGGGCTAGCTCCGGATCAAACATGCCCGCGCGCGCGCGCACACACACACATTAGTGACAAGCCCCAGTGACACGTGAGTGCACTCGTCCAGCCACACACAGAAACATAAAGTCATAGTATGAAGTTAGCTATATACAGTTAATGTAGTGGGGTGTTATCATTATGTAATTTTATAAATATAAACCTGGTCTTTCCATATGAAGTGTAAACATTCATACATACTGTAATTCTTAGGCAGAATTAGGGTTTTGCCATGTTTATGTATTTGTAATAATTGTCATAAAACCCTGTGTTTAAAAATATGTGTTTTAAGCAGAGCTCTACAGCTTTGTTCGTTTGCATTCCAATTGGAAGCATGCAATTGGACGAAACACATGCATGCATGCACATACACACGACCCCCTGGAGCCTCCATGTACAGTGTGTTACCATGGGGCAGGGACCCTTCTTTGTTTCGTCCTGGATCCCAGGGTCCAGATAGTACATGCTACCTCTTTAAGCCTGTGTTTGGGCTCCTTGCTGAAACAAGGCAAATCCTGTAAGAGCTATGCTGTCAGTGTGTTTATTAGGCCTACATATAGGCACTTACTGAAAAGATATATATTCACAGCACAGATGGCTGTTAGTAAAATGTGCGTTGCCGTCAACTGTTAAATAACCATTGTCCCCCCAACCTGTGTGGATCATGCTGAATAGTATGGGGAAATGGTGGTGACAATGCACAGACTAGGACACAAATCTACTACGGTCCTCCCCCCCTCTTCCCAGAATGCATTTTAATAAATTTCCATCCCATCGTTTGCCTCGCTCCTGGCCGTCTGCCTCTCATGTAGGATCTATGGGAAGTCTCCCCCCGAAACGAGCTCCCACTGCCTGACCCTATTCATCCACCACGCTTTCCCCAGGACCCCCCCTTTTTCTAGCCCCCCAGTTTCCCACAGAACCCCCCCCCCCTCTCTCTCTCTCTCCCTGCAGCCTCCTCCGTCTGGGCCTTCCCACTACCTCCCCACCACCCCAAGTCTCTGCCTTGCTTTCAACTCCAATTTTAGACACAATGAAGTTGTTCTGGCTGACAGTTTGGCCAGTAGAATAGGTGTTGTTTGAGCCTGCTGTGTGGCCCTGGAGTGGGCCCATTCTCCCCCTCACCGGCTCAGTTACCCAGAGCCTTGTTGGTGGGATATGGAAGCCCCCCATCCCCAGCGCTCCCACCCTGACCCAAACAATTAGCTTCACCTCCTCGCTGCTAGATGGAAGCTAGAAGCTGGCATGCATGCACATGTGCACACATGATGCGTTTTTTTTATGTTCTCGTGTATTTTACAACAATTACAATTACAATTAGGTCATTTGGCAGACGTTTTTATCAGAAGCGAAGTACAATTACACGTTGCAATAACAACAACAAGAACTTCTTAGCGATTTCCTAACATACAGCGCATTCACATACAGGCGCACATTGCTGGCTTAGCCTGCCTGACACCTTCTCATATCCTCCGCAACCTTCATAATGTAGTGTGACTCTGTGTCTACAGTATGATCCCACCTCCGTCTGTCCTGTGCGGTTGTGTGATGGTGTGACAGCGGCAGCGGCAGCCGCGCCGTAGCCAGACGGGCCTGATTGACTCAGTTACTGCGTGTCTGAGACGTGTCAGAGAGGATCCTGCATTGGGGTCAGCAGAAAAGACAAAGCCTCCAGCCCTCTCTCCTCTGTCGCTTTCTGTAGGCATCAACCTAGAACGCCCCAGCCCATCCCCCCAACCACCTCCCTTCTCTGCTTCCTCTTTCTGACTTTGTTTGCTCTATTTTTCTCTTTCTTACCACGATAAGATATGAAACACATATACATTTGGATACACATATACAATGGATGTTCTTCTACATAAACATGCACTTCGAATCATAGACACGCGCACACACACACACACACACACACACACACACACACACACACACACCCACACTAACACACACACAGAGAAGCAGGGACATGAGAAAGTGGCTGGGAGAGGCCCTGATGGGGGGCGGGGGGGACCATATGTCCAGGAGTTGTATATCAGTGGGCTCGCCCCCAGCGCTCCTCCAGACCACCATAACTTAGTTTGTCTTCAACACAAAGTTTGCTCCAAGCTTGGCTGGCTTCATTAGGAAGCTATTCTCTGGAGCCAATGAAGCCCAACAGACCTCCAACAAAGGAGCTAATCACACCCGCCGCTTACTCGCTCATGCTCTTACTCTCTCTCCTACTCTCTCCACTACATCTACTGCTTATGCACACTTGCTATCTGTTATAATACGGCTAACTAATGGGTAGGGCAGGCTGTGAGGAAACATAACAACAGTGTCAGAATAATGAAAGCAAAGCATAATACAAGCCGACAACATTCACTAGACTGTGTAGCGTATATATATATCCTGAATATGTAAATAATATATAGGATATAAAAATCCCCTAAATAGATACAAGAATATGCAACAGCCCAATAGCCGTCATTTAATCTGCTGATGGGCTCAGAAAGGCTAAGATAAAGACACAATAGTGGCTACATTTTTTCCTGAAGATTCACACCAGTGATTGTTTGTGTATGTGTGTGTGGGGGCGTGCAAAGTGTCATGTTCTCACCTGACAGACACTTTACTGTCTCTGATGGGAGCGAGATATGTTAGTATGTGTTGTGAATAGGCCTACGTGTGTGTGTGTGTGTGTGTGTGTGTAGGTGCATGTGAGCTTAGGATGGGTGCACCAACAATGGAGTGCCCTCAGGCAGCTGAAGAATCGAAGTGACCATGAACTTCTGTGTTCTCCATTGCCATGACTGCAGGGACGGTGAGTGGTGTGTGTGTGTGTATAGTGAAGCAATGGATGCAAGTTGGGACTCATGGGTGTTGATCTACAGTAAATTTAAGACAAAGCACCATCCAGGCCTTGTCCGTATATAGCACATAGAGATATATATGGCCAATTATGTTATCTTGTCATTGTGCCATATATAAATTTTAACTGTCTAATGTCTACGAAGATGCACAATATTAAATAATGGATATTACACGTCACTTACAGGATAATTAAATAACCGGAACATTTTTGTTACGGTTATATAAAAGACACACATTTTTTTTATACTGAAACGTGAATGAAGGTACAGTGTTCTGCAGGTTGACCAATCCCATTAGCGCTAGCTAGCTACAGTCACGTGTTAACATTCCCCACTGACTCACAGCCTACAGTGGCAGTGTTTGTTTGGTCTGTGTCCAGCAGTGATAGAGGCTTGCCAAGACTTGCTCTATACCGTGGCCCCTGCTGTGCACGCAGGCTAAAGGCATGGCATGTACAGCTTAAACACAAATACTGTACACATAGGATTGTGCTCACACACACATATACGCACGCACATACACACAGCCTGTCGAGGAGGACTTGGGGGGTTAAGGATGGCAGTGGGGGGTTGGGATGGAGATGGGGGACCTAGCAGGACCTGTTAAAGGTCATGTCAGCAGGCCCTGCGCGGACACAAATGTCAGCAGCATGGTTACCTGTACATGGACACCCAGCAGTGTGGGGCCAGAGGAGATGATCAAGGAGAAACAGACCACAACAACCCAAAACAACAGGGTAACCGTAGGTAGAAGTCATGTTGTCCTTACCTCTGACCTTACAGTAAAATAATAGAGTGGAAGCCCGACCACTCCCTATGCAAAAAAAAAATACATTTTTTTAATGACGCAACAAATGAATTTGAAGGATATCAAACTCGCAGCCACCCTGTTTAAAACAATTTAAAAACTGTATTAGATGAATACAAAACAAAAACAAAAATAATTATCGATTTATTTGAATTGATCAGAGTACAATCTTTCTTTCTTCCAGCATTCCAGGCTGTGAGGAATGTGTAATATCATATCATTTTGGAGCACCTATTCCTTTAAAAGCCAACTCTTCACACCAAACGCAGAGCTCTTCTCTATTAAAAGCTCCATTATTGCCCTAAAGTCTGTTCCAGTGTACCCCTCTACCTTCCATAGACTCTGCTGCAGCCCTCTACGCTCCCCAATCCATTACCTAACATCAACTTTCTAAATGGAAAGAGTATTACGCCCTCTGATTCCTAGAATTAATAAATAGCATCAAATGCACTCGTTTGCCCCTAGCCCTTAGACTAGCGCCATAGCCATTCTGGTTAGCGTTAGCCATATTACCACAGATCCCCATAGAGATTAGATTAGACTTTTAATGAATGCAGAGTTACGTTCAGCTCCCTATTCTTATTCATTGTGAAGCTCATTATGCACTCACACATTGCAAAGCTAAAATTATAAGACAAAAGAGCGTAGGCTATACACACCCCAGTGTAGCTAGCCCTGGCAATTTGCATGTGTAGCCAAAAATAACAACAAAAAAACGAAAGGCATCACAATGTACGGTAGACATAGTTTTCCTTTATATAGCAAAGACTTTATATAGCAAAGACTTATATAGAGCATTTTTCCTATATATTACATTAGGTTCTTTACATAAGTATAAAATATTTCGGACCTCATTTTTCCTAACAAAAAACATTGACACAAATCCACACCCAAATCAACAAACATTCAAATGGCTATACAGTCTAAGAGAGTCTAGCATGGCAACAGATTCCCTGAACCCAAACCCAAGGCCATCTTGCTCCCTGACATTCGTATAGCCTAACAGCTCTCCTCATGATTGCATTAATTTCCCTTTTGTTTCATACAGCTCCTGCCGCTCCCTAAAACACACTGAAATACCACGCGTCAGTAAAAGAAACGTGTACTACTCAAACATCCTCGGCTCCACGGTGGTAATTTGTGCCTGTGTTAAGGTAGAAAAAACCCTTTTCCTCTTTCACAATATAGATTGCTGCCATTATCTGGACCCATTTCTCTAGATGACAGAAAAAAAAGACGAAAACATGGGGGGGAAAGGATGTAGGAATTTCACCCAACGCCTGTATGAATTGCTGATGGGACTTGAGTGACAATTTGGTATGCAATTGTCATTGTCACTCACAGAGACATTGTCGCCACTGATTCCCATCTTGCCTGGGCGTGCTTTACTGGGCATAGTTTGGTGTCAGAGGACAACTTCAATTCAGACAGTCCAATCAGCATCACATAGCTTTCATTGGCGTTGCCTTTGGTGGCTAAATGGGGTTTTGGTATTTTGGGATTAACTTTGGTTAATATATATGCAGTATATATTGTAATATTAATGTGTGTCATACACACACACAAGCACATGCAAGCCGTTTGTACACACATAAAGGCAGGCATGCACTCAAATGCACACCCTACATTGAGCCATTAAGCGTAGCAGAACCCGACTAATGTTTCAGCTAATGTGAAGTGATTGAGGCGGAAATACATACACTATGTTCTTTCACACTGAGGGATGAAATCAGGTCTTTTGTGGCCACTGGGCATCGAGGGTGGGAAAAACGGCGAGGCGAGAGCGTTCGTTGAGGCGTCCGTTTGGGCGGTCAATGACCAGGTTTGTGCCCGAGTGGCAGGGTGCTGTGCCAAGGCTGTGCTCTCCGCTAATTGATTGCCTCTGCTAACAAGAGCATAATGTATTCTATTGTGGCCATCCCTTTGCCTGTGTTCATTATCTTTTTGTTTTGCTCCTGCCTCTTTTCTTTCGTCTGCGTCCCTCATCCGTCGGCCCCGCCCGGTTCTGCCCCGCGCCGGGGGGGGGCGGCCGGGCGCCCCCCCCCCCCCCCGCCCCCCCCCCCGCGCCCCCGCCCCCCCCCCCCCCCCACACACACACACACACACACACACACACACACACACACACACACACACACAATCGCCCCCTCTCTCTAGATGTGGGAGGGTATTGATGTAAAGGGGGTGTGACAGGCAAAGCATCTCTCATCATCCCAAATGCCAAAGCAAAGACCGCGAGAGGAGAAGCGCAACGAAGGATGGAATGAGGGAAGAGAGTGAGACAAAGGATGGAAAAAGGAGGATGCGTTCGTAAAAGATGATGCAGCAGAAAAGATTGGAGGAGAGTCAAAAGCAGGGCGACAATCCGAGGATGAGAGTGGGGGAAAGAACCGACCATGAAAAGGCCTTGTAGAGGATCAGAGGATCACCTCCCTTCCTTCCTCTCGCCATGCTAGCAATACTAGCACTACATCCCTGTCTCTACTCCCCCTCTCATACCTCTTCCCTCCTGCCCCTCTTTCACCCCCTCTCTTTCCTCCTCTTTGCCCCATCCCTTCACCTCCTAATGAGAGCTTGCGGGACAAAAGTGCCATTGTTGCCTCATGTTTGGGAACCAAGCATTGTTTACCCATGGCAGTGGTAGTCTGGGTCCTTTCCTGCACTTACAGCTGGGCCAAGTCTGATTAAGTCTGCTCTGCAAGTGTTACAATAAGCCATTGAGGCGGCCACTGCAAGGCCTTGCTCCCCTCCACCTCCACCGTCAGCTTTCTGTCTTCACGCCACACCGTCATAACTCCATTTTGAATCTCTCCCTCCCTCTCGGGTGTTTACTCATTCACACTCGGAAAGGCAAGCATCACATTGGTTGTCGCTTTGATTAACAAACAGATCATCAACCATGACAATCTCGGTCAGGGTGATGAGCATTGGTTTTAAAAGCCCAAAAATATTAAAGAATAATCACAGTGATATACTGTATGAACCCAGATTTTTTAATAAACTGTACAACGTACTTTGTCCCAGGTTTTGTAGGGCCTGGGTAATGTGGGATATAAATTAGCTAAAGAGTTGAACATGCTGCAGGCAGAACAAATATGACCAAAGAAACGAAACAAAACAGTGGTATCAAGCTAGCGCATGTGTTGAAGTCAGAATAACCCACGGTTATCGCCTTTTCACTCACATGCCTCCAACTCCGCGGCTATGCAACACTATGCAAAACAGGATTGTGAATATGTATAATTAGGCGGGACTGGTGTAATTTTTCTGGGTTATGGGATGTGACATTTGTAGAGCGGGTGCATATATCAGTGTAGGCACGACTGACAAATGCACAATCCCTTCCTCTGCATTAAGGCGTATTATACTTTAGCTCGTTCGCAATGCAAAATATATGCCCGCACGCATTTCACAGTCACGCACAAAAATGCACATATTCATACAGATAATTATGTATCCAGATATACACACGGTACAAATAAAAATGAGTTGTGCCAATTGTGCTTGCAACAACAACATAAATGACAGATCTTTAAAAAAAATTTTTTTTTTTCGAAAGACAGAGGCAAAGGCAGAGATCCCAAGAATAGTGATAATGTGATAAAAAGATGGTTGAATTTTGTGAAAGTGGTAGACATGCGTCAGAGACACCCAATTACGCAATGCAAATGATGAGACGTGAAATAAATAAATAAATAAATAAATAAAAAAACAAAACAAAAAAAATACTGGCCGGGCGGAGGATGAGAAAAGACTGCCATTGCCATGCAATGAGCTAAATAATGGCACAAAATTCACAACTGTTGAAAATATTCTGTATTGGGTAGTGGACAGAGAACAGTAAATAATGTGAATCCTAATGTATGTGCATCCGCTACCGATGAACCTGGAAGTCTATTAAGATTCAAATAAACCTTCTCATCACATCAAATTAGTAAATACACCCCCCTCACACACACACACACACACACACTCATGCACACGCACACACACACACAGATAAAAGGATCTAAGACAGGAGAAGCATGTGGGCCCGAGCTTGCTGGAAAAAAAGACACCTACATCAATGAATATATTATCCACACACACATACATATGCGCGCATATACACACGCACACACACACACACACACACACACACACACATCCACCCAGTTTTACCATATGCCTTACTTTTTGGAGTGTCAATTTATAGAAACAAGCATGCCATCCCCCCCACCCTCTTTCCCTTTTCCATGCCTCTATCTCTTTGTCTATTCACCTACACATACGCATGCAAACATATAAACACACACACGCACACACACTGACATATACGCACGCCGCCCTGCCACAATCTAGTGCCCTGCCACACACAGCGGCTGGGAGGACACATCCCTCATAGCACCCAGGAAATTAACTTGACATTTGATGCAGATAGAGAAAAAAATATATTTTGGTGGGGGGAAGGGGAAAAAAAAAAACAAAGTGTACCAAGGCAGAGATAGCATAAACCCCTCCTCCGTGCGCGCGCCCCGGCGGGGGGGGGGCGGGCCCGGCCCCCCGGCCGCCGCGCCCGCCCCCCCCCCCCCCCCCCCCCCCCCCCCCCCCCCCCCCCCCCCCCCCCGCGCCCG
>JAOEHI010000024.1:2706877-2736950 GCA_025447815.1 Percopsis transmontana
GGTAAAAAAAAAAAACACTTTTACCATGCACGTTTTCCAAAAACCCCTTCTCCGGGCGCTCCCCCCTCCCCCCCCCCCCCCCCCCCCCACACACACACACACACACACACACACACACACACACACACCCCCGTTAAGCCCAGGAACGCATGCGAGGGGGGGATTTCGACAATCTGCAATGCAGACGCCACTCGGCGCCTGTGAAAAAAATGAGCTTCATCTTTTGCCTGTCCTCCTAAGAGTACACTGTCTGTCCCTCTCTGTTTCCATCCTTTACCGTGCCAGCACTCCATTTTCTGTATCCACTTCATCCCCCTTCTGTGTCAGCTTCTTTGCATGTGTATGGGAAGGTAAGGAAAGATAACAGACGTCGGAAAATCGCTTGATAGCGCTTATTTTTGCATTACAAATTAGGGCACACTCAGTAACCCCGATTGAGCCAATAAAGGTGAGGATATGTCTCTCCCAAGCCATTGCTTGAGAACAGAGAAATGAGCTGAAAATTTTAAAAATAGAAGCACCAACACACGTGTCTGTATGGATATTTCCTATATTTTTGTAACCCTCCAAAAGGACGTCTGGGTTGGGTTCACTCAATACAAAACAAATATCAACATTTCCCCGTTGCCGATTAATACACAAAGCAATGATTGCTATGTTAATCACAAGTGGCTTTGTAGCCACACTTGCCTTTGTACTACAGAGAATACAGTGCAACTGCAATTATCTCGAGAGCAGGACTAAAAAATAAAGTGCAGTGTGATCTTGCATATGTTTGATAGGATTAAGGAGCCCCTCAAAGCACTCCTAGTCACCTCAGCATGGCACCCACACATCATAAGCAAGAACAGGCTACAATTAGTACATCATTGTTTACCACTCTTGCACACACACACACACACACACACACACACACACACACACACACACACACACACACACGCATGCACGCAGACCAACCAAGGTCTGTCTCAATGCCCCCTGCATTAGACATGCAGGAACGTTAACATCATTATGCACAACTGAGTCTGTCCCCACCCGTCTCTTTAGGGTTAATCTGCATACGCGTGTGTTTGTGTGTGTGTGTGTGTGTGTGTGTGTGTGTGTGTGTGTCTGGGGTTTGGAGTGGTAGGTATTCATAAATATGTTTTTATATTTTCCCAAATCTTATTTATATGGCTTATACTGTATATATACATAAATATATGTGCGTGTGTGTGTGTGTGTATATATGATTTGAGGATTCCAGTTTTTTGGGAGCTGCTTAGCCTAACAAGCAGTACACACTCACATGTAAATGGGTTTATGTAAACACACATGATTTTACGTTGAAAATATGAAGTCATCTGTTGAATAATGCATTATCGAAATGAAGAACCATAATTCTGTACCGTATTAGCAACAGTAAGAGCAAACGTCCTCCAAACGGCATGAATCTCTTTGTGACTGATGCTCTTTTTTATACTTTCTCGTTGTGGATTAATAGACTGACATACAAATGTTTTCAATACTCATGATAAAGATTAAATCCAGAAATGTAATGTTGACATATGAGTTTTTGTCAGATCTAGAGGGAAATGGAGTGTAGGGTGAATTGTCAACCCCTAATCCCTCTACCCACACAGGTTTAATGAACGTACTCGTGAAAATGCCACATTTCTAATAAGGGTGAAGGTTCTACCAAGGAGGTGAGGGGTAGAGGTGTGACTTTCATTAGTTGCGGTGTTTGTAATATCTGTTTTGCATTTCTCTGACACAGTAAGGGTTTACCGACAAAATATTGCATGAGCCAAACACTCACTCAATACAGTAATGTTTCCATTTTCCAATTTAAATCCACGTCATTTGGCATACCAAAAATTGCAGATTGAGAATGGTCTTTTTTTTATTAATACAAAATGTGATTTACTGTGTTATAAAAAAAGTGTAGTGTAGTTTTTTTTTTGTTTTGTTTTTCTTCCAAGAAGCAGAAGCAGGGATATAAAGATATACTGTGTACACAAGCAGGTCCAACCGACCTTTATAAGCAGGGAAATTCCTCAAGCTGCTGTATTTATGCCAGACATAGGGGAGAGGGGATTTGGAATCAGATTCTAGAATAGATATATTTTTGGTTATCAGCTATATCTTAAATCAGCTGGAGCAGAGGAATATTGTCCGCCGCGGTTGTATACGACGTCTTTGGCATCCCTCTCGTATTCCACAAGCTCCCCTCCTGCTACTCGTGGTAGCTGCAAGCGATTTGCATTCATTTGCATGATTTTATTATGTGCATATCCTTTGTTCTGACTGTAAAACTATGATGCACCAGAAGCCCCACCCACACTCCTCCGACAGATACTTGGATATGAAATAATAACAAAGATGCAGTTTCATCAATTTTAATTGTAGTTTGATAAATAGTGAATATTTGACTTATATCTGACGGCCCTCCCCCTCTCTCTAGCAATGGTGGACGGTGGATGTGTTCTATTTTTGTGGAATTCTTGAACAACCATCGCAAAGACATACTGTGCTGCTAACAAGCATAGGCAGCAGCAATACATAGCAGGGGGAGATGATTGCATCCATATATGAAATATGGAATTACATGGCAAATATAAAATTGGAAAAATTACAGATGGAAGGTAACGCATTTTTAACAAATCGTACCTATCACTTAATAATAAATGATTTTCTATTTTCCTCTCATAGTTATGACTTCACCATTTTGGCTGTAGCTATTGTAATTGTTTGCATTACATGCATTGATGAATTTGATATTTGCAAATGTACATATTTAAAGTCGCATAGTCTTCTCTCTATCAATTCCACCCACACACACGCACGCACAAGCACACGCACACACAATCACACAATCACACCGATGAAGGAAGACCCTATAGTGCTCCTTAATCATGCAGGCACATGCAGAGGACGTCATTAGTCGCTGTGGGCTAGCCTAGCTCTGATAAGACAGAAGCAGGCTTAGAGTACCAGAGGAGGATTCACAAATGCGGGTGCCACATTATGAATATTTACTCCCGCTGTCTACTTAATAGCAATGTGGTAGTGACCAAGCCTCATGCAAATACACATATGTGATGAATGATTATATATATAGGATGGGCAATGGGCGAGTGTTTAAATGTAAACATGAGGTGTTTTCAATGGCACTACTATCTTAATATTGTATAACTATTGCATTTGGACTACTGTATGTTGCCAGCAATGCAATGTATTTGTTTTGCATAGCAGTAAGTATACATACTGTTATTTTATTATAGAAAGGGAGAGTAAAATTGTTTTTAAATATATACAGTATATGCACATTTAAAGATGTGTGTAGATGTTTTGTTTGCATTTGCTGCTTCCTGTGAGCATCTTTATTTTTAAAGATATAAATTATCCAGGCTTCCTGTGTCAGCTTTGAGCCCAAGACCCTACCATGCTCAGTACACAGGCAAAGGATGATGGGAGATTAGATATCACTCTATTCCTAGAGTCCTAAAAAGCTTGCTATGATGTCTATGTGTTCTACGGCAGCTAGCTAAATAATGCAAAGTCAGATATAGGGGTGGTCTATTGACCCTAACACACTTTTAGGGCTTGGATTTTAGCTTGGAAAGTGGGGTTGAGCTACAGGCAATAGTGTGTATAGCAAACCACTGCAAAAGTCGAGCGACGGAAAGGGTGCTTTGACTGTATTGATGGAGACCTTGGGTAACCAGCAAAGCATTTGTCTGGTGTTGCGGCTGATTGTGTAAATAAAGTCAAGAAATAAAAAAGGTGATTATAAATATTATCTGTGCTCAAGGATTTTGATAAACCTGAAAAATATTAAACCTGTCCTTCTAAAACATAGACACAACTAACAACCTCCCTCTTTATATTAGTGGCCTTTACTCTTACCACTTTACACACACACTCTAGGTGTGATCATAACAAATTTGCGATTGACCTTGCCTACACTCACAAAATAAAATGCATTTCTCACAGAAGTGAGGCTATATTGAAACAATACAAAAAGAGAAATGTACAAACATTAAATTCAAGAGGTATTTAATTTACAGGATAGGAACACAGTCGTGACCTCGATTTTTTCCCACATTTTTGTCCTGGGATGTTTGGCAGTATTGTGTTACAACTGAAAGAAATACTTTTTAAATGGTGACAAAAAGCTTGGGCACTGACTTCCCTGCTCAGCGGCTTGGCCTGGACTTCTAATTGGCCCTTTGAATTTCACAAGTTTGCAGAGTGGGAGTAATTACGACGCTAGAATCGTCACACACTGAGGCCCTTGGGCAGTGACACATAGCCTTTCCTTTTCAGCACTGTATTCTACAGTGTAGGCTGGAAACCCCCCCCAACCAAGGGGTTGGGATACAATATCAAGGGGTCTAAATTATTTCTAAATTATTTTTTAAATCTTTTTAATATACACTACTTAGCAAGGCCGTAATTATAATATATTTTATTCAAACATGCTCAAAATATCTCCCTCAAAAAATATATATAAATAAAAAATGCTATGCTATGACAGGCAATCACTGTCCGAAATAATCATTAGCAAATGTAATCATAATCATAACTAAACTTAATAAGTTGCCATTATTATTACTACCGTTTGTATTATTATGTGCGTACTGCAGTTCTGCGCATGGTTTGCCCAAATTGTGTTGTCGTACGGTACCCCAGCAGAAGCCATTGCTCGACTGCTGTGGGTAGCTACTAGGTACAATCAATGTCAAACACTGTACTGTCTCTCCATTTTATTACTTTCAAATGTTTTTGGTGATTTTTGGTGAAAACGGGCCGAGTTGCGAGTACTCAATCAACCATCACTAACGTTAATCATAGGTAAGTTACTTGGAAAGTTAATTAGCCACACATTCACCCAGTGACCACCAATGGTGCTCACGGTTGTATTCAACTAACGTTAATTATAGCATTATATTTGTCAGAAAGCCTGAGTTAAGTGTCAATAATTTATATAGACATTCGTAGCTTTCTTTTATTGCATAGGCCTATTCTTATAGTAGACCTATACTGTACAGCTGTAATGGCAGGAAATTCAAATTCAAATTAGAAATTTTTGAATTTCAAATTCAGAATATAGAATTTCTTCCCCCTGGCAGATTTGATCCCCCCCAATGTTGACTCCCTGGCTACGGCCTTGGTACTTTGTGATAACATATTTTCAGTAGTGTTCACTGTTTTACAGATAAGAGTCACACTTCAACCCCTGAATGCAGCACAATATCCCCACCATTTTAGCTCTTTGTGTGTACACAAAAATTTGACATCCTGTCAATTTCCCCAGCTGTCAGCTAGTTGTAGCGATGCTGGGGTTAAAAGTAAAATACATACTTAGGTAGAAAACACTTTGGTGTCTCTACTCGGCCTTCCCATCATCATTAATATTCAATATTCTAAAATGTCAAATCAATTAGAAGTCTAATTGATAGAGCGGCCAGCATATCCTGCTTACTACTTCCTCCATGTAATACTAAGAATCCCATGGTAGATAGTGGTAGTAATTTATATGTGTGGTAGCACATATTAATCATCATCACATTGGCCAAGCAGGGATTTGCAGGGCCAAGCTAGACGTTATATCTTTAGACTCACATATGTGTATGTGTTTATGTATGTGTTGTGGTGATAAAGGAATAACCTCCATTTGCACTGTGCCCCTTGTCTTTGGTATGTACAAAAGAATGGGTCATGGGGTTTGATTCTGCCCGTGGTCACATCGCCCGAGCTCCTCCCAAACCTCTGTTATTCTGTTTACCATGTCCTCTGGACCGCTACTAACATCTATGCCTTCATCTAACACGCACAAGCTAACTTTGCTGCAGGCAAACAGGCACACACAGAGACCCTCACACTCAAGCAAAGACAAGCACAAAGGGGGGGAAATGGTTCAGTCCAAATTGCCATCAACAAAAGGATTTTGGCCATTTTGGGGGGGGAAAAAATACAAAATCTAAAATAGATCCCAAGAGTTGTCAGAAACCTTTAGACGTTTAGTAATAATTCAAGATAGGAAGTCTCCTGTAGTCTATTCTTTTTTTCCCCTTTAATATCTCTCAAGGTCACAGCGAAGGGCCAGAAATGAAGAAAAATATGGTTTGGTTGAAGGTAGAAGTAGACTCAAATGTTTATTTTTTTCAAATCCAGTGAAATAATTTAAATAAATGCATAAATAATAAATTGATACATGGGGCAAAACAGTTGGAGATGAACATCACACACACACACACACACACACACACACACACACACACACCACCTACACCTCTCACACTAACCTTACAGTATGTGGGTCCAGTGGAAGGCAAACTCCCAGCTAGGCAGCCTCCACCTCCAGAAGCCTGCTTTACTCCACAAGTCAGGCGCCTCCATCACTGCAACAGGGAGACACATATGCACAAAGGCAAGAATGTAAATGCTGTGGCTCCCCCAGCAGCTGAGTATAACATGATCAGTAAGAATTACTGAGCAAATCACAATTAGCATGTTTTCACCAAGGAGCAGGGAAAGCAAACACAGAGCCATGTGCTGGAGAAAAGTAACAGAGGTAGCATTTAACATAGCTAAAATTACTTGTCGGAATTCAAATTGTTAATAACGCTGCGCAAATGTCTGTTCAACCTTTACACTTGGCCACAGATAGCAGCTCAAATACGGGACCTTTATGGCACATGAACACAAAATTTGGAGATCACGTAGAGGTCATGGGTGTCTTTTTTTCACTATAATTCTAAATTATATTACGAAGTCTCCTTAAATGTCATGGGAGCCTGTATTAGGGGCACAGTCGACTTTATAAATTATAGGTTTTCAAATTAATGATATTAAACTCAGTAATAAGGTGCTAATCCTTTACAAAACCAGCATTGTACATTTTAAGATTAAGAAAAGTAGTTAAAATATGCTTTTATAACAGTCATGTTAAATCTTGCAATCCCTGACCTCTGACCTATCTCTGTGGACTGTGCTGGGTCATAATTCTTTTTACCAATGCAGTTTATCAATTATATACTATGCTTCTACCTTTGCATATTTGCATCGATAAAGAATATCAGGCTGATAAATGTGACATAATTTATGAATTAGATGTTTATGTTTGTAAACATAAAACTGAAATCGAGTTCTACTTTAACATTAGGATAATGTAAATAAAGTATATTATTAAAATTATATGGCCACAAAAATGAAAAACGAGCAGTGCTCATTTAAGAATAACAGATGTTTTCCTAATTTCCTAATGTGTCGTTTGTCAGATCTTTCATGGAGATTGTTTTAGTAACATTTTAGTAATATGAAGGCTCATTGGAGGGGATTGTCTTGTAATTTATTTTCACATTATCTTTTCTCAGTTGAGGATATTTCCTGTAGTTCTGTAGTGTGATAGCTCCTCTGTCACACACCATCACCAAACAAACTGACAGATGCCACTTTTTATTAAAGCTCCATATCTAATCATCACCCAGATGATGGCAAAGACACCCGCACACAGCTACACACACATACACAATGAACAAAACAGTAATCTTTGAGGTTTGATTTATTTTTATTATTATTGGGTACAGTCCAAGATAAAAAACATTCAAGTACTCCAGAGAAACAAGTACTTACCATACAACCCTATCATTATTTTCATTCTTATTCTTGAAAAAAAGTAAATAAATACATAAATAAATACAGACATCTTAATATCAGACAGATTTCTTGTTCCCTGTGTCTTGTTGCTCTGTGCTCAATTTGTGTGTGTGTGTGTGTGTGTGTGTGTGTGTGTGTGTGTGTATGTGTTTCGAGCCCTGCGGCAGAGTTTAGGGTAACTGTGTACCCCCCAGCCGCCTTCACCTAGTTCCCTTTGCGGCTTGTGTGGCTTGTCTCATCCCATCTCTGTCCTCCCCCCCCCCCACCCCCACCCCCACCCCACACACACACACTTCTCCTGGCCTAGAGAGACAAGGGGTAGCGGGAGACAAGGGGCAGCAGGGGGGGGTTAGGGGGTAGTGGGGACACACTAGCTCAGCACGATAACAAGAACCAAACATGAAATCATCAGAAGATGTTATACCTAACACACATACATAGTAAATGCCCAGTGCACACATCTACACACACATTCTCTCTGTCTCTCTCTGTCTCTAAACACACACACGCACACTCAGAATAATAATTGATCTATTGTAATTGTAGGAACCTCTTCAGTTATTGCCGCTGCCTTCCGCACGGAGTGTGTCTCCCATCGCTCGTATGGGCCTGCACAGCAAAATGGAAACAGTCCTAGAACAAAAGTATTTCCGTCTAAAGAGGCGGGTCTACTCGCCACCTCGGTGGCTTTCAGTGTTTCATTATCGACAGTCGAGGTCCGCCTTGCTGCCCTGCTCCCCCGTGCTGCCTGTCTCATTTCCTCCCGGTAACAATCCATTAGCCAACGCCAAGCTCAAACACGCAGCCGTTTAATTACACTCACTTCCCTGACAGCACGCCGGTGCGTGCCACTCATCACAGGGAAGGGGGGGTAGAAAGGAAATGATTGATACTTTAGGGTTTATACCGCTTACATCTACAATGGGACATGGTTGGCTGTGCAGAAAGGGACAAATGCCTTGCATAGACAGTATATACGCAAATATATCCAGGCCAACGCATGCAAAGCGTCGCCATGGATGCTCGTACAGCAGCTACACACCAAATAGGCATTGCACGAATGTCAGCTTCTGTCAGTCCAATCTATAGTGAACCATGCCACGGTCCTAAGATATGCACTTGTGTGTGTGTGTGTGTGTGTGTGTGGGGGGGGAGGGACTAACGTATGTTGTAACTCATTATAAATCATTTCCTGTGCAGCTCTACATCAGGATGAGAGGGAATGCTTACATGACTGTAACTCGCGGTGCGATTTGTGTGTGTGTAGACTATGCGCGTTCGTCTTCACATTGTGCACCTACATGATAATGAACTGATAGGATAGTCAGACGGAGAGAGAGAGAGAGAGAGAGAGAGAGAGAGAGAGAGAGAGAGAGAGAGAAAGAGGTTATTATAATTTTTAGTATGAGACTAATACGCATAATATCATAAATACTCTAAAGGTAGATCTTTAATCTTTTGAGTTTGCAATGTTTTAGCCGCTATTGAAATAACATTACAGCATCTTAAAAATTTGATATCATTTTCATTACTGTTATGTGTTAAAAAGTTCATACAGTACTTTTGAATAGAAAATATGCCTGTGTCCTAAATGCTATAGCCTATTTTTGATGTACATAAACTCAAAAGCTTCAAATATTCATTGTCAACACTGTAACAAAATGTAAAATGTGTAAAATTCAAATACTCTGTTAAATATTTGTAAAAAATATTTATTTTATTTCTAATTGCGGTGTTGCTAGTTCTCCGTATTCGGTAAACCGCGAGCAGAATGCTGAAAACCGACGGTTCAGGTGGCGGTAATCGAGGGAATTAATGCATGCAAATTAAATGCTTGGCATGCTGGCGATGACAGTAATTGAATAATTGGCTTTCATAGCTCTATGTGCCTGTCCAGATTCAGCGCTGAATTTGTATGTGTTAATGTGGATGCGTGCGTGAGTGTCTATGCCAGCGGACATTTTAGGTCTACCCTTCTCACACTCTCACCACCGCCAAACACCTTAAGATGGTGGCACCTTGAGGCAGAGAGAGACACTCATACAGAAAGCCAACCAGAACCCCTCCTCCTTTTCCCCATCCTCTACCTCAGGTCCTCACGACAACACACGACAGGCCCCTCCTAACCCCTAGCCCTCAAATAAATATTTAATTCACCCCTCTCTAATAAGGATATTAGGTGGCTGCACCCCAACCCTGGCGTATATGCATGAGTCTTTTCTCAGCAAATTTACATAAAACGGCCAGATGCTAATACGAGCATGGTAACTACTGCTTACTATTCTATATGTACCTAGACATGCCTGAGAACTCATATAATTTAATTGCTGAACAGTATCACTTTTCAAGTGGCTCGTGGCATTCACAACGCATCAGGGCCTTGACACAGTATGTTTTACAAAGAGGTAAAGGTTGGCATATTTTAATTGTACTGCTCTAGCACATCAAGAGTAAATTAATGCTCGTCATTTGATGTTTCACGCAGACCCATCCCCTTTTTAAAAAATGTATACGGTAAGTAAAACAGCCATTCTCATGCATAATGAAAAAAAGAAGAAATTATTCTGTGGATGTAAGACTTGTTCAAAAACACCATTTTAGTACATAAGGCATTTAAGTTCAGGAAACGTTTTTTGATTGTGGTTACTAAAGGGAAAATTAGACAATTAATGCGATGATTTACAACATATATACAGCAAAACACTGCATAAACTGTGTCCGTACTGTACTACTTTGATTGACAGCTTGGTATGGTGACACTTAGTAGGCTACTCTTGTTTGTAATTAATAGTGGATGAATAATGCAGTGACACGAAATACATTATTTACACGCTTTCATCTTCAAGGAAGATTCAAAGCGTATTTCAGATGCAATTATACTAATTTATTTATAGTGCATCATATTTGCATAATCAAAAGCCAGCAGAGCACAGATAACCTGGAAGACAAGCTGACAGTCGGCTTTAGTCCTGCAGTGTAAAAATTGTATTTATGTACTCGCTCTGAATATTGTACACAGTACCGTTGCCAGACCATCAGTACTTAATCCTTCAGCTATGAATCGCTGTAATATAGCCATGTGCATCAATGGGTTTTTGCATTCATATCATATGTTGTGCACTCTATTGTGGACTGATTGTTTTGATTTCAAAATGTTACATTATATTTCCAACTCATGTACATTGTATGGTAGTACAGAAAAAATATATATTGGATTTATTTTGCTTTTCAGCAATAACATCTAATGCTCAGAGAGGAAGCTGCATTGATAGTTTTCTTTGCATTGTGGTCACTGGCACAATGCTACACATTTATTCTCTTTTGTAGAGAAAGACAATAGGTTTGCCATTAAGATATTTAAAGAGCATTTAAACCTACAGACATTGAAAATGTCAAAATATTTCAGTCAACAGAAAATTTTAATATGACAAGATATAGTCCTACACTTATAGAGAAACTTCATGCCAGATATTTTTGAGAAATGTAAAATTTGTTCTAAGGCAGGTTGAGACAATACTACTATTAGTAGCAATATCGTGATATTAGGTTACTACTGTGATTGTTGCCTTATACATTGCAACTGTCATGGAATAATTGGACAGATTCACATTGTGGGCAAACTTTGTATGTGACAAAAAGAACCATAACAGTATTTTCTTGACAGCTTTGTCATTGTACAATTTTCAGGGACCCACTTTCGTTCAAAGCTGATGAGTTTCGCCTAGTGTTTAAATTGTACAGGGTTTAGAAGTTATCTCTGGCTATGTCTGTTGTCTCAATTATCTTCAAAAGACTTTTTTGTTGTTACGCATTTTAATATTCTCCAGTAGCTCCCTCCATCTTTACGATTACTGGATTTTTTTTGCTCAGAAGCTGTACAATAACAACCATCCAAATAAATGTTCTAATACAATGCTGATCAATGTGAAGAAATAATACAAATCAGCGAGCAAATCCCCCCAATAAACATTCACTTGTTTCTTTCTGACACAGTGTGTTACATGGGAGACAAAGGTGTCTGCCCAATGTTTTGGCCACGCACATCAGTGCAGTTAGCATGGGGAATGGAACAGACAGCGTTGTGGAGCACAGCATGCCTGCTGCTCCCCACAAGACACTCAAGTGGCCATGCATGATGTCATTGAAAAGGGCCAAACCATGACATTCCTCAGTGGATTATTGGTATGTTATAGCTGGCTGCTGTGTTGTAGAAGTCGTCTGACCGCACGGCTAATGAGCAACGCGTTTTAATAAGGCCAATAATGCCTGCTGTGCGTTTATGTGTGTTTGTGTGCACCTGATATCTGACTTCCTGTGGCGTACTTGTTAACCACAGTTCTGCAGATGACTTTAAATTGTTCTCACAATTTATTAGTGAAGCCACTGCATATGACTGGATCATAGAATAACGGTATCCACCGCAGAGCAGAATGTTTAGGCGAGGTCACCTAACAGAAAACATATCTGAACATCCTAATGCCTGTTATAAATCTACATCGAGCCAAGGAGACATTGAGTTCTACAGTAGTCTGATGCATACAAAATACACACATAACACACTCACACACACATACGTACACAGATACCAGGAACCAGTCCTGCTCTGGCAGTCACCGATGCTGCCATGCGCAAGGCCAGCTCACCTCCCGTTGCCGTGGCGACACCAACCAGTGCCCTGTGCACATGCGCACACGTGTCTGTGTGTGCGCCTGTGCTTGTGACGTAGTTCGAGCCGTATCAGGAGGAGGAGGAGGAGGAGTAGGAGGAGGAGGAGCAGAGAGGGAGTGCCTGCAGGAATTCGCATTGTGGTTGGTTTGTTTAATGTTTGTGCCTCCTGCCTCACTCACTATCTTTTATCAGGGGAAATACTTAACCAGCCATTGAAATTAGCAAGGCAATGAATGCACTATGGCCGACTTCTTGGTATAGCAGCCCAGTGGTTCTACGGAGAAATACACAACTGGCAGGGGAAAATATGTATGAGCTAAATGTTCAAACAATAACACACACACGCACACACCTCCTAAAATCTCTAGCTCAGTTCATTTGCATGTTATCCAAGACACACAATAACTATTATCAACACATACAGGAATTCACATAAGCTCTTTGCACAAATACTGAGGCTGAAAAAGGGGACGCGCATGCACACGTCAGCAATGCATACTACTTCCCTTTATCTTGTGAGGCAAACAGCCAAAATAAACTCCCCTACTCCTACCAGCTGGTATGGTTAAATTCTATTAGAGCTGAAGAGCTAAGTCAGACTATAGGGGTCATCTGCTCATCAATGGGCTGGCTGTGGCCTAGGCTGCCTCACAGCCGTGAATGCACTGAATTCATTACTCCTGGTGCACAGATGGTGTCTAGCTGCCTGTCTGAAGTTCAAGTTCATGTCCAGGAGACACACACACACACACGCAGAATGCGCGAGACAGAGAGACGTTGTTGACCGAGACAGAGCTATTGTTCCCTTGTATCAACATGATGTAGTAGCCCCGCAAGATGCTAAAGGCACATGGGTCGGGTAATACTAGAGGAAAACAGACATAAATACACATGATGACACATGCAGACACACACAGACGTGTATACCGTGCTAGTGCTTTACAGTGTAGCTGTGTATAACTATGACATATTAGAACAGTGAACCTGGCTGAGATGGTTTTACTGTACTGTACCACGATCCCGTTCCAAAATAAGTCATAGTCAATTTTCTATTGCCTCCGTCTCCCAAGGCATGTATTAACAATTATGACTATAATCAGATCCTTTGTCGGACACCGACATTACCTTTGGCCAATACTTATTATAAACCCAGTGCTGCACCTGCCATATTGCGATTGTATTATTACATCACGAGCGCTTAGCACAGACGAAACGCATAAAACCTTTGGCATACTCACATAAAATATGCTGATTGCCCTATCCAATGAATTTGAAAAACCTACCATGGTCGCCATGGCTATGTACTGAACAAATCACGTGACGGCAATAGCTGCAGTGCACTGTAAGTGTGAGCAAGGAGGGACGTAACTGCTATGCACACAGACGCAAGAGAGAGATACTGATTACCACACACATAACCAAATCACACGCCTATAGTTCTCTTATGAAGGCCACGTCAAATGAATTGGGCCTTTTATTTCAACAGCTTGCTTGTGGTGGTTTCTTATTCACTATTAAGAATTAGCAATAATTTGAGGCTCGTCTCAGTCTCAGAGTTGTGGTCAAAAACAAAATAAACCCTTACACAATTGGGCATTTGAATTGAGACTGTATTTAATCATATATTTAATAATGCACTTCATTATTACTAAAGATATATTATTAATTATTACTAAGATATACTATTGTGCTAGGGAGACACAGTATAAGACCATACAAACCACAGGTGCACCGTATAGGCCAAGTATATTAGGAGTGGCTGAGTAAGAGGGTGCATGCAAGCTGTCTCCTGGTATAACACCACACGTCAGCATTGTATTAAATGTGCTAAAACTGTTTTAGCATCGAATGTATTTAATGTTGCACCACAATGTTAGATCAACCTAATGGCAGTATTGAGGCCTAAAGGGAGCAAATATGGAGATAAAGGTTGTTTTATATTGTGAATAGTTATTAAATTCATATCTTAAAATTGCATTGGATCTGTGATATAGGCATATGCCTAGGCCTAGGTAATGATTGAATTTTAGAAGGTTTTAAATTTGGGGCCAGTATGCATTTAACAAAATAGCCAATATCTCAAATAAATCTTCAAAGGATAAATTATATCCAGTCAAGCCCAGTATACATGGTCTACCATAGAAAAGTAAACTAGTAATAGAAGAGAGAGGCTAGTGACAGACACATTTTTAACCCTGATTGTTCTGACATTAGTGTGGCCCCCAGACTCGAAAACAATGTAGCCTTTCATAAGACTAGAAGACGATTTCAATCGACTTAACCGAGGACAATACTACGTGCTTTATTCACTGCTTGGCCAAATTGTGTTCTCAAATGTTCTTTCGGGCAAATGACCTGGTATCCTATGTCGTCTTTGACAGGGTCGAACCAAAGACACTAGTTTTGTCTGGCGGTGTGAGAAAGTCGGCAAAAAACCCTTTCAGCAAGGCAGTGCTGAATTCAGACGCTGTGGGGTTGTTTAACATTGAACTTGTATAATCTACTGTCACTACTCTACTGGCTACTGTAGATCAATTTAAAAACCGGAAAATAAAAAAATAGTCCACAAAATTAGATAAAACAGCGGACACAATAAATATAGATAAAAATAAAGATTCGTTTGTGCTAGGTTTACATTGCATGTCTGACGCAGGAAATCGACGATAGCGCCTGATGAGGCCTGTGGAGTGTACTGGAAACAGTGCCCCATCTCTGACATATATCACGTAACTACTGCCAAACTCGTGAATGGGGTAACAATCACCTCAATCTGTGGGTGTGTAGGGCAGACAAAACATAAAACTAACATCCATTAAAAAAACTAACACCGCTCACCATAACACAGACTCTAAATGAAGGCAACTTAAATAAGCACTTCCAATCCATTGTAATGTAAATAGACCCTGTGCTGACAAGAAGGAGGGACAGTTTTTTTCTCAACACGAAACTGCATGCCCTCCCTATAGGCTAGTAGTGTTTACGATGTTTCTTTTATTCTCTGTCACCCATTAAATATATCAGTTCGTGGTGGATATAAGGAAGGCCAAATCCTAAAACATCCAAATATAAAATGTTGCCTTACAGTATAAAACCATTTCTCCGGCAACCTACCCATTGTTTTTCATTTTTTTAAATGTGTTTCAGATTGTTCCTTTTTTTCTAACATAATCATATAGGCCATGGGCTACAATGTATTTTACCCACAGCCTTAACCCTAAAACACAACCGCGTTTCATTCACGGTCAAGTTCAAATGCAAAGACAAGATGTCTATTCAAATCAGGGCGCTTTATGCAACATCTGTGATATTAATGCTCAGGAGAGGAACAATAGCCTAGATCCGTGTACGCTCAAGTAGGGGCCATGTAGGATTACAGACTTGCAGCACATCCCTTTCAAACGTATGAAGCAGAATAGTTTTAAAATAATGACCCAAAGTCCTCATTATCAGCAGCTACAATTGTTAAAGCATTACGCATTCAAAACCGTTGCTACTCCAAGTTTGGGGGCCGCGTCGACCGGGTGGGAAACGTCGACCCTTTCTTTGGGGATGCAGATGAGTCTGGTGCACTTGACGTCTTTTCATGACCCCTGTCGCCTCATTCCCTCCCGCCCCTCTCGGTGCTGTCTGTCATATTCGGCCTGAGCATGGCATTGCCACTTGCCCCCGAGCGTGGGAATGGGATCGTCCAGTCGTTCACATCTCCTGCACTGCGGTTAACGGAATCAATTAAGCAGGCCCGACCCCCACTCTCGGCTGTCCCCTCTCTCCCTCCCCTGCACCTCCCTCCCTCTCTCACCCCATTCCCCACTCCACTCCCTTCTCTCCATTTTTTGTCAGCTCTGTATACGTCCTAATTATTGCTGTTTGGGAGGCCAGCGCCGTTTCCTGGACAGACGCGTTCATGCTTAAATTAGAAGCAAAGAAGCGCGCGCACGTGGATCCCACCGGATCCATGTCATGTCCATGCCGTGCATATGCTCTATACAATTTCTATTGAATTGAGTGTCACCACACCTTCATGGGACACAATATTTGTAATATAAATATAAAAGAGCACGGGGAAAAGTTGTCTGTGTGTGTGTGTGTGTGTGTGTGTGTGTGTGTGTGTGTTATGCTAATGATCATCTGATCTATTAAATCAATAAAACAGCATACGTCGATATTTTGCCCCATTCTCAATATAACAAATTCAAAATTATATGGCAAAACATTAAACGGAAAGAATCATGTCAACAAGGTTTAAAAACACAAATGAGTTATGAGTTCTCCAAAGTGGCCGACGAGTCTGGAAGTAGTTTTTACTTTCGGTTATCTAGCTTTATGACGAGCAGAACACTCATACAGCTAGATAACCAAAGATAACAACCAACTTCATATTCTTCAACAATGTTCCACCTGCACGTTCCTCTGTTCTCCAGGGTTCCTTCACTCAGAACTAAACACAACTTGTAGTCACGCTGTATTCCGTTTTGTCAGTCGCACGGGCCATTGATCTACATAAAACATTTTACACACCCATAGTAAAAATGGAGAGTCTTCGAAAAAATTATATATAATCCCAAAGTTAATGTCATTTTCAGGTGACAATAACCAATACTACTGCTTTGAAGTAGGCCTTGACAATCGCGGAAAGGTGCAGTCATCCTTGCAGGGCCCTAATTTGCAATGCAAATAGCTTCAATCCCACAAAGGCTCTTTCGCCTCTATTAAGTCGTGGAGGTGGCAATAGATCCTGCGAGGCCGCCGAAGAAGATACACGGAGCAGGAAAATCCGGAGAAAGTGCAAAAGCCCGCAGGAATTATGACGCGAATGATGCGGATTATGGAGAGAGAATCTTATTTTGGCCAAATAATGTCAAGTTGTCCGTTCAGATCCAGAAGGTGCTTAAGGAGAGGAAAAAGTCGATGACTCTGAGCCAAAGGTTCTGTTCTGCAGGCTGGTCGCGGCCAGTGGTCTGAAAAGAGTGTGATTGGGCCATCCCCAAGAAAAGGGGGGTTGCGGGTGGGCTTCTAAATCTGGCCAAAATCTGGACCAACCCTGGTGAGGTCAAAGGCCTCGGACCACGAGATTGTAATTATGATGATGTCACGAAAAATCGCAAATGCACGCTGCTATTCATGCACGAGCGAATGGCAAATCCCGATCCATTACAGAGCGCACTGGAATAATTCCGTCTAACACCTTACAGTCTGGGAGAGGTTTTCCGAAGATGGATGAAATGGGTGTCAGGAAAAAAAGTATGTTCTATAAAATGAGAACGTTTGTCATTTTGGAAGATGTAAACAGGTCTAGCGCCTAGAAAACTGTAAAAACGAAACAGGTCGACGAGGAGAGCATCCCGGACTGAGCACCAGCATCCCTATTCAGCATAGCCTGGGCTCTGTTATCTATTCGCAGCGTTAACACTCCTCTCGCTTGCTTTTGTTCGCATTTGCCGAATATATCAGTAGCTATTGGAGGTTGAGTTTCTCTCATATAGGCTCGATTTGCGTCGAAATCCTACAAGCCTCGTATTTTTCATCTTCGCCTGCGATGGATAGACTACAATGATATTAAGGTAGGCTACTGTCGCATCAGAATAGCCCCAGAGCTTTATAGTGTCAATGTATAAACCATTATATTTTCCATTTAAATAGTAGTAGTAGAGCAAAAACTCGTCAAAAACTAGGTCAATATACGGGATCGTTGTAACAGCTATAACTGTGCTAATGTAGCATGTGATCGATCATGCGCAGGAGCATGCAACTGCAGGTTACAGTCATCTTATAACCCCATGTGAAAAATGTCCCGATCAAGCCCTGGCCATGAAATGTTTCTCATTTGTCCAAATGTTAGTCTGAAACTATATCTGATCCTTTGTGTAAGAGCGCGGAAGATCTGGCACGTCAGTATACGCGCGAGTGCGCGTACACGCGGGAGTGCGTGCATGTGTGTGTGTGGTTTGCCATATAGGCTAAGGGAAGTGATTCACCAAGAGACAACTGCCATAATATACTGTGTCATATATGTGTAGGCTACTGTAGCCTACGTGTCAATCCAATATGAAGTAGCTAGCCTATCCCATTTCCCCCCGACAGATTTCGCCCTGCCAAAAAGTTCCCTCTCCTCTCTCTGAGAGTGTGTGGACATGGACATGATTTTACGTCTTGACAAAATTGAGGTTTGTTACTAAAAATCCGATTAATGATGAAAACTGCATAATTTGCGCTATAAATATATATCTTTCTATTTCTCTTTCAGATGAAGATCAGCAAGTATGATACTCATTAAGGGCCTGCACGTCAGTAAAGGCTTAAATGTAGGCCTCCAAAAAAGATGTCATGCTTTAATCATAACATGAGCAATCTTTTCATCTTACCACATACTGTTATTAATTATATTAACTAGCCCTATAGCCTATGTATGTGAAGGTTAACGAGGGACCAAAAATATCACTTGAAAATAAATATATCCACGTGCGCCTGTTAATAATTAGAGTATGTTGCTCTTATTCGAGCCTTATGCAAGGTAACGCTGTTAAATATTAGCCTATCATCATCACTCCTTATTTTTTTTAAACCTTGAATACATTGGTGACGTAGGCATAATTCGTGTGCTTTCATGTGACATCTTTGTACTTTATCTGTTATAGGCCTATTACATATCGTCTCATGCTGATCATCTTGATTATTTACTTGTAACAGATTGAATAAACTGGATACATTTCCCATGATTTGTATGCCTTTGTGTTTGTGTTTGAGTGGCCACGTAGCTATTTGTCTCCATTTTAAAATAATCTCAAGTGTAGCCCTACCAAATGAATCCCTGAAATCTCACAATATGTAGGCCTATGCCTATACACAGGTAGATTATCGGTCGTCTCAATAGCAATATGTCAATACGTCAATATACGTCAACACTGAAGTCAGATTTGTTTCGATAACCTAACCTAAACCAGTCATTAGAATAATCTGAATTTATGGTTTTAGCTGTCAAAATAACGTATTAAACTTGAGCTCCTTGACTCATATAAAACTGTGTAATTTAGGAATAAAAGCGAGTATGGCTGTGAAGTTAAATTCGCAAGTTGCGAATGGTTTGGAATAGCTACAAGAAGCGTCGACCATTATAAAAGTGTAGGAATATTTGAGACAGATAGTAGCCTATTTGTATAGCCTAGTCAAAGTTCAGGCAATAAGGGCTTTCGATTGCAGTTAATATCATTACGATGCTGTATGCCTTAATTAAAATGTAATCGTGCCTTTCTCTGAAGTTTATGCTTACATCGCAATTGCTTTTTCCACAAGCATGGCTACCCCATGATGAGGGCTCATTATCTAAACATACATCAACTCTTTCTTGTAGATCATTTGTCGATATGCTATCCATATTCTGTCTGACTACAACTAAAACATTTACCTACACAATTAACATCGAGCAATCTGCAGTAGGCAGATACAGCCCAAAAGTTGTCTACTTACTTCTCAAAGTCGCATGAGACAAATCAATGCATTCGGTCCTATGGAACAGAAATCGTCCCAAGCAGAAGAAGAAACGATGTTCTGAGCCTGTCCGGTCCGTGTACGCTCCCCTCAAATATCCTGCCGATTTCGGCCATCACTTTAAATTTGTCGCTAACACTCGGTAGTCTACATTACGTGCTTCAGCTGCTCTGTGAAAAGCAGGAGCATATTCCAAGCACATGATAGACGAGTTGAATGAGTGGAAGAGGGCGAGAGTGCGAGATGCGGGGAGAGAGAACTTTCCGAGAACGTCTAACGCACCGAATAGAAAGTGAACAGTTGAGCTCTCAGAGTCTGCAAGTTTTTTTCTCCCCTATTTCTTTTTCCCTTGTGGTGGTGGTGGTATGGGGGGGGGGGGGGGGTTGTGTTGAGGAGGAGGGGATGTAAAGTCCATCCTTCTATGTGAGAGAGGACGTGCTCTGAAATTCAAACAAGTTCCCTCGCTCTTTTGTTGGCCACGAACTGAGGAGGCATTGTTCGTGGTTTGGCGTGGATTCGCCTCCGTTCCCAGACCAGGTCACAAGGTGTCTGTGTCCTCTTATGCTCTTTTTTGCCCATATCTATTTATAATATCTATCTGGCCTATCGATCTATCGCGTAGGCCAACACACACGCACACAGACACGCACGCGGGCACACACACACAAACTAAAGACAAAGACGTGAAAATTAGTAAAAAGTTTAATAATGAGTTTACCTACGCGTCTGTCCTAGCTAACAGTCAAAGTTGTATATTATTCTCTGATGACATGCATGGTTTGGCTTCAATAATTCTAAATAATTTTCTATATAACAGTTGGTGTGTCTTAACATCACAACTCTTAATAGCGTTTTACTCTTATTTTATCTGTGGTCACAATTTTTTAGTGATTTTATAGACTTGCAGTGTTTTCCCATTTGGCAGATTTTCAAATATAATTGCAAACAATGCAGCACAACTATGACTTTAAAAAAACAGAAAACCAGAGCTCAAGCTACACTCTTACATGAACCATTGTCTAATTGCAGGCGTATCCATTAGATTCAACCGAATTCACGTTTTAGTTCAACAACGAGTGCACGTTCAGTGACGTAGACAAGCATATCAGCTACGTGCAGCCATATTTAAATACATCAAGGCAATTAGCGCATCAAAATATGCAAATCCCGCTTACATAGTCCGTCTAGCCGCAGTCGGAGTAATTTCCCTCGCCAGTTCTTGGGTGTTTGACTGCCGTCTAGAAAGCCAAGATATTCTGATTTGCTCTTCAAGAGGCTCCGTTAATGTGAACAGCGCAGACGGGCGACATGAAGAGAAGGAACCCGGGCTCCTGCTCGGAAAATCGCCCATGCGTAATAAGACGACCAGCACCTCCATTATCAATGCTTCGACGCCGTTGGCTGGTGTGCGTATTATTTTTAATATTGATGCATATTCAATCTAAACATTTGCATCTGTGACTTTTTTCTCTCAATGTTTTCTTCATCCTACATTATTTCAGATTCGGATGGAGATCCACGTAGAATATGGCTCAAGTAAGGCATTTATTAGCCTATTTTCCAAGTATTAAAATGATATTTAAATGTTGGTGGTGATGTAAACATTCTGGCGTAGGATATTGTGGGAATAATGTAAATATAAATGAATAATATGCTATTTGAATAGTTGAATACACCATGCATGAACAAAGAAATCTGTGGTGGCCAAACAATAGCGAGTCTGAACCATAGCCTATGTGTATCATCATATCTATCTATCTATCTATCTATCTATCTATCTATCTATCTATCTATCTATCTATCTATCTATCTATCTAGATAGATAGATAGATAGATAGATAGATAGTTTAGGCTATATCTATATATATATTTGTATTTTACCTCAGGGAGCTTTTACAATATGAGAAGCATCTCTGAGCCTACACAAGCTTAGTGAAAAATAATAACCAAAAAGTATCATGCCCAGTTTGTAAGACGTCCAATGACGCAGCCTTAACGTTTACAGTAGCTGTGTCTTGGTCTGCACTCTCCCAGCAATGTCTAGAGCGATCGCGCGCACGCAAGCATGCGCACAAGTATCATGTATTATATTTTCAGTAAATTGTAGGCTATAATGTAGCCTAAAGAGTATATTGATCTATTTCAATTCATATATTTACCTGAAAAAATGCAGTTAAAGTCTAAATTTTATGATAGAAAACGATGACGATGGTAGGCCTATATAGAAATTAGACGTTTAAACTTACCCATACTTAATAATCTTATTATTCGATGGTGCTGATTCATTCGTGTTCTCTATCATTGGTGAACGAACGCTTTCAAGTTGATTCAGCGGAATTTTCCATCCTGGCGAACATACGGCAGCCTACAAATCACTGCAGATGATGTAGGCTACATCTTTAAAAACACACTATGTAAACCTTGCCCTTGAACTGCTTTGTCGCCCAACATTGGTCAGATAGGTTCACGTAAATATAGTCCGAGAACATGCTAGCAAAGCCGTTACCTGCGGGTCCTATTGGAGTGGAGACACTCCGTCTCTCATAAGGGCTGAACAGCACGTGTGAATTTGAATGATGAACAAGATTGACACACTTGGACAATGTCGTGCCACTCCAAAAGAACTCATGCATGTCAGATTGTTTTAGTTTATAACCTAGAAATATAGGCTATTGAGATCTACATCTGCAAATTTATCAGCCCAATGGGGTATCTTGTGACTAATAATAATAGTCGAAAAACAATATTAACTCACATTGTCAAATAATAGCTAATAGGCCTAAACTATTTTGCAATTGATGCCAAAGTAAAATGTATTAATTTTAAAGAAATCTGTTTGGATTTCCCAACATTAAGAGGGAAAACGTTGCGGAAAAATCCTCTAATGACTTCGTTCTTGTTAGATAGACTTGTTTTATTCTTACACACCACGCAAAATGGTCAAACCTTATGAAACCACTGATCAAAAAGAAAACTTGAATATCAAGTTTGTTATTTTTTATTTTATATGTTCTTTAATATCAGACTACAGAGGATGGACGCGGCAATTGTCACCAGGCAGGACGGTGTGACTCTTGAAATAAAGATGCTTTGAGTAGCACTATGTTGAGTACTACATTATACAGGTAATTAAAATGGGCGAACATTTTTAGTTTAAAATGTCTGGAATTGTCTCGCACACAGTAGCCTACATTCAATGCATTTTTTGTTAATTTGTTCTTTAATATAGGCTATATTTGATATAGCAGCATATATGCTCGTTCTAGAACCGCTGATCAAATAAAAATGAAGCCTATTACATTTGATAGAATTAAAAGATCAAAACAAAGACGATTAAAATATAGGCAATATATCCTACAGTATAGCCTACATCTTTTTTTATGAATTGACTAGGCCTATACGTGATCTTAATAAAAGGTCTGTTATTTTACTATAAAATAGTAGCAATTGCATTTTAACACGTAGGCTAATAAAACTGGACAAAAAAGTTATAGTGACGTTGTGTAGAGATACGCGTTGGTTGAGGGAGGCAGGTTGAAGGCCTATTTATTTCTGCTCGGTCTAATTGGAGGGGCTGGAGAATGGGGGATGGGGGGGTAGATATGGAAATAGAAATGCTGACATCTGGTGGTTGTTTCGGAGATTTAAAAAATGACGACCGACCTTCCACCCATCAAATTATTTCGACAGTTTAATTGGGGCTAATATAATCATTCGTTGCCCAAATTCACATTAATATGATTATTTTTAAATGAAACACAAGCGCATTACTTTGACCAGAGAATCACGTGATCAAGGTCTTTAAATTGGCCAGCAGCCTACTAGCAAGGGGCCCAACGCACTATCATGCAAGGTACCAGAGAGTCCGAAAGTGACCGGGCTCTATCAGTTGACTAGAGCCCATCCTTATACAAGCAGTTTCTTCTATTCTAAATATTGTTCTTACGACAGAGTTACAGTCTATTTATACAGCAGACCTTCGCGACCGACAATAGGCCTAGCCTACTTTCCGCTTTGAACGGGAAACTTTGTTTTGAATTTGGATAATATTTTGCCCATTAGGCCTACCATGTTCAGCGCAGGAAAATGCATTACAAATATGGACATTAGTCAACGTTGAAGGAAACGGTACAGACTACCAAATTATTCGCAATTGTTAAATATTCAGAACATTTGGGGTAATGAAGTATGAGTGAAGGATGAGGAAATGGGTGCATTAATTCTATGATCAAACAAACCACTGTAGAAATCAGCTCATGTTAAAAGCCATCTATTTCCATAACACCACATTATAGACAGACTGACAGTCATTTTTCTTTTTGCATAGGCCTTAATCATGGGTCCTCGGCTTCAGAAAAAATAGAAAATGTAATAAATAATAGGCCAATAATATAATAGGCCTGTTATTTATTACTATAATAGGCTCAATAATAATAACAATAATATTAATAACAATAACAATAACAATAACAACAATAATAATAATAATAATAATTAATTTGTCATGCAGGCTCTTTTGAAAATGTATTTAATCTGGGAAAAGAAAAAAGTTTACAAATCAGTTATTGAAATAGTGTAATGTTAAAGGCAACATTTTTTGACTAATGCAGATTGGCCACAATCAAATAACGCATTTCTTTTTAAAGTCGTAGCCTACGCTTTTTTAGCTTATGCTGACTGAAATATAGCGCAGTTGAATATTTTGTACCAAACTCGCGTTTTCTGTTAAATTAGTTATTCACCATGGTGAATTTATTTTAATTATTAGGTGAATAGCCTAGCAAGATGGTGTTTGCAGCTAACTAAAGTATATGGATAGGCCTATAGGCTACCCTCTTGTTTATTCGGAGCATCTAGTCACTTCGTGAGTGTTGCCATACTTTTGTCTATCTACTGTATAGGCCTACTTTTTAATTGGTTTTGGGAAGAGCTTTGGAGCCTTTAAGAAAAAAACAACAAAAACACTATGACAACCACAGTAAAGGGGCCTATAGCGAGGGTATTTTAGTAACATGGAAATAATTACAAAGGATTTGAAATGCTATTTTTTTAAGAAACCCAATCAATATAGAAAATTTAAGCCTAATGAAATATAAATATGCCACCACGTCTGCATATTCTATGGCATGACGTTGAAGCAACATGTTTTCCGTTAGTGGTACCTAGTGACCTACACCACTTGCTATTGTAACAATTTTCGAAACCCATAACGTCCGAAGCTGTAAGATAAAGTGATTTTTAGATATGCCCAATCGGTAATAAAATATGTAGACCTATTGCCTATATAAAGTGAATTTACTTTGCACCTTAGAATACTGTAGGCCTTTGCTATATGATTCAAAACGATTAAAAGAACAATGTAAAAATCACAATAAATACCTAAACAATGCAATGGGCCTAAAGTCTGTATTCTTTTGTTCTGGTAGCCTGTAATTTGATTTTGGGTAACATTTCACTGTAACTTCGTTAATTAACATGCTTTCTCTGCTTTTCCATTCAAGATACTGTAGGCCTATGTGTTCATGATCCATCTAGCACTAGTGTTAGGAGTGGTATCCTATCATCTCTCCCAGAGATGGTACCACTATAATGTTAAGTAAGAAAAACATTGGCTTTAAATGTCAAAGTAATGTTTTCACTAATGCTTATGCCATAACAAGTTTGTTGCCCTGTAAGGAGAATTAAGCAAATGTAAATTGACACTGTCATTATTTGAATGTTATGAAATCCTTATTGTGTTAAACTCCAATTCCTGTGGTATTATGTGTAGATTTGACCTTTCTGTAGTGGCATATATTCATATGAATATGATTTGTCATAAGTCTGCAAAATATGAATGTGAACATTGCTTGGAAATTCATGTAGAGACAGGGCAAACACAATGAAATCACACAGTCACATCAGGGTAACTAAGAAAGCCAGTAACTTTACTGAAATCTCGGCAAAATACAAATAACCTTTCCCTCCAGCAGAGGATAATTTTATTTCATCCCCGTTCGTTTTCACTACATACAGCTGATTCAAGTCCCTTGAATTACAGAGATGTGGATTTAATTTAGTGATATCTTTGCCTCAAGTGGCGACAAAGGCCAGCTTATGCCGCTAAAAGCCGCTCTTGTTCCATAAAGAAACCATTAACTCCAAACCACCCACTTTAGGTTCATACAAGCTACATTTGATACTACACACTGACTTTTTAAACATTATAGTAACTTTTTTTTTCTTTTGCTTTTTTGTTTAGCTTACAATACAACTCAAATAAAGAAAACCACAAACATGGTGATGCATAAAGATTCCAACTTGAATGTTGGGACCTTCAGCAAAAGAGTGTTATAGCACATGGCTGTACAGACCCCTGGTCTAACCCTTTGCACTGCAAGTGACTTATCAAAACATTAGATGAGGTATTGTGGGAGTCAAATTTGAGGTACCACTTTTCAGGCTATTATAAGAATGACAGGTAATAACTGATCAACAGATGATGGAAAATAATGTCTTCAAATTTAAAACAATCAAATGAAAAATAGATTAAGATGATAAAAAAAAAGTTATCTTCATGTCTGGTTAAAACTATTACCTATATTCAAATCTAGAGCATTCAGACACTAAAATGACACATTGACATTATATCTATCAGTGAATAAATAGCATGATAATCGGTGTCAGATGTGCTTTGAATATATGAAGAAACAGGCTTTCCATATCAGTCCCAAACAATCCAGTCGATT
This sequence comes from Percopsis transmontana, assembly GCA_025447815.1. Lineage (NCBI taxonomy): Eukaryota > Metazoa > Chordata > Actinopteri > Percopsiformes > Percopsidae > Percopsis > Percopsis transmontana. Next base: position 2,733,406 of record JAOEHI010000024.1, read on the forward strand.
AAGCGAAACACAAATTGTGAACACAAAATAAACTTCTAAATCTTTAGAATAAATTGTACAGTACAAGAAAATGGATGGTCAGAAACATAGATCAATTGTCAAGGCCGGTACAAGAATTTACAGCCTGCTATCGCTGTCTGACCTTTTTGAATTGAAATGTGAAACCGATTGTACATTTGAGCAAATTCTTTTATTGTTTTTGTTTCAATGCTTGCAAATAATCATAAATGAATGTGAAAATAAAAGTTGAGTTTACAACACAGAAATGCCTCTCGCTTTGGTTTTCTCCACACATAACGCTGCCTGAAATCTCATGTTCCTTTTTTCCTCAACTTTTTCTATTGAATTAAAAAAAGAGCAAACACTGTTAGAGGCTCTGCCCCTGTTTCTTACTACACAGACTGTATACAGTAACAACGTAGTGAACCTGCATGAAATATGCACATAGAAATACCATAACACTTAAGTGACAGCAGATACAGGAGTGGGAGGCAGAGATATGTGGCTATGTCTCATCAAAAAAGAGAAAATCAAAACAGCTATTTGTCTAAAATAAACAGTTGTGCTTCTCCCATATACCACCAGCATGATCGTTTTTTTCCAGCAGTATCTTGCTTTATAAATGTCAGTGACATTCATTAAAATAATGCAGAAACCCTGTTTTGAAGGGTGGAACTCAGGGATTCACCAGATCACATACACGGCACAATGTAATTTTCTTTTGAAATTACATGGGTTAATTTTTGCAATGCACTTTCAAATATCATCTGACAGAAATATGATTCCAAACAAGCAATCTCGATATGTCAGCCTGGACCAGTGTGAACACCCAGGCATACAGTATGATGAAGATTGTTTTTAAGATAAATGAGTTTGAGAAAAGATAATTAAGGTTACAAACGCAATATCTGATCCATGTAAATGTACTAGAACATGGATTGTTGATCAATCCCCTGTTTTCCCATTGTGTGATCTGTTTGTGTGACCGCCAGTTCCAGTCTCCAGACATTGTCCATTGACAGGGGTTTTTCATAGAGGTCTGTCTTTCCTCATTTACACAAAACACTGGCAATGCTATTCAGCTGTTTTTTTAAAGGTTTTACTAAATACACCCCTGAACAGCAGTGCTCAGAGCTAAAATCAAACAAACCAGACAATATGTGCAAGTGCACATAGAAACTCCACTAAGAAACCAACAAAAATCATTTTTATATATATTTATATATTAGAAAGCTATACACAAGCATGTTAATTTCACAGATTTTTTTTAAAGATTCTTAATATTACCATTATTATATATAATTAGAAATACACGTTTAAAAACAAACCTCTACAAAGAGAAAACAGTTCAGCAAAGCATTGGATTTCAGTCTGTTTTCATGGCTTAGGGCTTGAAAGCTCTGTCATTTCACCTCCGGTTGAACTATCTGTCTCTTATTAGCAAAGCTATCAAAAAACACATTCTGGCTTATAGAAACTACAAAAAGCCACAAAAATGCTTTGCATTGTATTCCTTTCATATGAAAATATAAGCAAGTGTATCATACAATTGTTTTTTTTTTCTTTTCTTTTTTTTTCATTTATTAATACTGAATAGTTAATACAAGACCCAGAGTTTAATCGAATACACTAACATAGCTCTTAGATCAAAGGGTGGATCTCCCTTAACCCTGTTCTTTAAGGGGAGTCCTAAATTCTTCAAAGGTTCCACACATATTCCACTGGGTCTACCTGTACAATCCTTCAAATTGTTGCATATTAGCTTTTTCATTTAGTGAGTAAATAAATCTTGTAATGTCTGGCAACTTCTGACCCCGGCCCTTCCCTCCTTGACCCTCTATTTACATAAATACGTTGAACCTGCAACATGACATCATCTAAGGTTAACACACATTTTTGCAAGGGAGAACTGCAGAGAATATATAGCAATGAAACTGACACTGTACACATGTATTGGTTATCCAACTCAAGTGCTAGGGTGTTTTTTTTGTTGTTTTTTACGTTTTGTTATTTGCTCAACACACACACACTTATGTTTGTTTGTTTTTTATCTCTAGTCACTGATATATCGCTGAGGCAATTCGTAAGTACTTTTTTTTTTTTACAAAACAGAGTACCTGACTTTTTTTTGTTTATTTGTTAATATGCATATATGTACACATACACACACGTGTAAAGATATATGCATATGTGATTTTTTTTGTATCCACAAACAAAATGACTGCATAGTTCCCCAAAAAAAAAAAAAAAAAATCCCCTGATCTCATTCCAACAAACAAGCACCCACCCATTATAACCCACTGGTTTATAAAGTCAATAAGTATAGCACACGCAGCAAAATAAGAATAAAGGAGAAACAAAGAGAAAAATAATTACAAATAGATTTTAGAAAAGGGCTGTCCCTATTCTTTCCTTCAGCTATAAAGAGAGACAGGGGAGACACTCATGGTATGGCGCTATAGAGAAGGAAAAGGGGGACTTGCGGGGAGAATGGGGGCAAGGTGTCGCTGCGTTTTGTGTGTGTGTGTGTTGGGGGGGGGGGGCTCATGGGCGACTCAGGGGCAACTCATGGGCGCTGCCATGGGGAGAAGAAGCTATCATGTCGCCCACCCCTCAGACAGGCGGACACGCTTAATGGACGGGCTCTCACGCTCGTCCAAGGCGGGCCGACCCAGCCCCAGGGGTGAGTGAAACTCGTTCCTGTGATCGTCGCGGTCGCTGCCCTCGTGGGAGCTGCTGCAACTGCTCAGGCTATCAACGGGGGACCGCCCCGAGTCCTGGCGGGACGACGGGTTCTGGGGAGGCGGGACCCCGCCGCCGTAGCCCCCTGGTGTGCTGCTGGTGCGATCTCTAGGAGGAGAAACAGGTTCGGACTTGATGTGCAGGCTTTGAGCAGAGGGCAGGGAGAGATTTGAACCCTGACATAAGTGAGAGCTAGAGCAATTTCTGTAGGAAGGAAAGGAAACGCAGAGGGGTTACAGAGTGACAGAGAAAGAAACAAAGGTGATTTTAAAGTCCGTTCATCTCACACACAAAAAAACACGCATGCATTTGCACAAATAATTCCCAGACACACACACACACACACACACACACACACACACACACACACACACACACACACACACACACACACATGCGTCATCCCTGTTTTTGACCTTGACAAGGCTGAAGGCTGAGTGGAAACAGTGGAAACTCTGAGTGAGGTATCCAGATAAACAGCTCTTAAGGAGACATCCTCAATCAGCACAGGGGCTCTGTAAGAATCATGTGCTTTTATCTCAAGTCTCCACAGCCAATCATTTCATATGCAGAGCAACCATAAAATTCAATATTTACCCTTACAAAAACCCACATGTGGACCACATGTGATGTTCCTGTGTATACTCAATTCTAATACAAGTGTGAAGGTAGTATGTGTACTTGCGCATACTGTACTATTGCATGCATGCAACATACACACCCATACATATATATATATATATATATATATATATATATATATATATATATATATATACTCACCCTAGCTGGCCAAGCGCCGA
>JAOEHI010000024.1:2741032-2768822 GCA_025447815.1 Percopsis transmontana
GGGGGGGGCAAGTGGCCGGCCATACTCAACTACCCCCCCGCCGGTGGCTTGGGTCGCACTTTTATCTACCCCCCCCCCCCCCCCCCCCCCACCACCACCACCACACACACACACACACACACACACTGTCATTTACCAAATAACCCAGCAGGAAGCACGTCAGTGTTTCTGTATAAATGGGGGGAAAAAAGCCATACAGAAACACTAATATGTCGTTTGTTCACGATGACATGGACTTCATCTTTGAGACAATTATGTAGACATCTGTGTGTTTCCTCCCCCTGTAGAGACGTTTGCAGTCCAGTCAATTAGCTGCTGCCTGCACTGTGATCATGAGTGGCATCGGCCAAGCCTCAAGCCCTAGCAACAAACCATGAGCTAATTGAATCATGAGTTAACTGGACAACTAAAGATGAAATGATCTTCTCTTCCCTTCTCATTTCATTCCTTCTTTTCTCTTCTCTTCTCATTCCTTCTCTTCTCTTCTCTTCTCTTCTCTTCTCTTCTATTCTCTTCTCATTTCAGCCCTTCTCTACTCTTCTCTCAGTCTGTCCTGTTGTCTCAACACTACTTCTTGAACAATTTCCTTTTAGATGCATGCCTTGTGATGGCTACTGTATACATCCTCTTGTCTTGTCTGCACTGTTAACCATCTTGAGGCACGACGCAGGCTGACGTTTTGAGGGAGTACCCAAATGAACGCAGTCGAGACAGTAACCTGTAGAAAGCTCACGTGTAACGCACAGCATCTGATCTGTGATTCAGATAAGCAACTCATACTGTAGTTATTTTTGAGGGCTGATAACTATTTGTGGAGGCCATGGTTCCGACCTTGCATATCTAACGTGTGTGTTTGACAAGACAGGCCTTTGCACACTCTCATCGCACGCACACACACACACACACACACACACAAACACAAACACACACACACACACATGCATACAAACACGGCTTCCGTTCTTTGTCTCCTTCTCACAAACACATGGACTAAACATCGATGTGGTTAAACTCTTGTACATTTCACTGCTACTGAACAAATTTCTGATGTCCTGTTGTGGTCTAACAGGCATCTTCCATTCTATTCCCCAAGCTCGCACACTCTTCCGTTGCGGTTTTGCCAAATGTAGAACGAAGGTGTCACACTCCTGCTCCCAGCCTTGTACAGTTGATGTGGGGAGCTGACACGCATCCCACATGCATTATTTGATCTCTTCAGACAGTGCAGCTGCCGTTTACTGTATGAGCTCAGTGGTGTTTCAGAAGGGGAGATGGCAGTGGCGAGATATGCGACTGGCGGTTAACGACAACCTTTTGAAAAAAGGCGCATTCCGCTGTTGGCTAGTGTGTACAGTGCGTATGTACGCCACGTCTGGGTAATTGAGGCGATGTCCTAACAATAGGTAAATGGAAAGCGAGTCTCGTGTTGCCCCCCCTCCCCCCCCCGCGCGAGTAATTGGTGGCTGATCAAGGTGGGCCGCGACAGCTTCTGGTTCATTCTTCTGCGCGCTGTAGTGAGCGGCGCGGAGCTGACAGCTACATAATTGCACGAGCGCGGGTGGGAGGTGTTCGCAAGCTGCGCCGCTTGTCCAGGGCGCCGCTGATTAGCTCTCCTCCTCTCTTTTCTGCTATCCATCTCTTTCTCCATTTCTGCACCTCTCTCTCTCTCTCTCTCTCTCTCTCTCTCTCAGCTGGTGATGGGGTTGACACCTAGGATGTAAAGATGTGCACACACATGCGAGCATCATTGATCACACACGCCCGCGCTCGCACACACACACACACACACACACAGTATAGTATAATTATTTATTATTAACTACATCTCACGCTGATGAGACAATGAAAGGGGCACAGGAGATGTTACACACACACACATAAACGCACACGCACACTTAAACCACGTCTGAGGCCGTGTCACCTGCCCCGCCCTCTTTCTAAGAGTAGCCACACAGACAGGGATCTTATCAGAACGGTCTGTGTGGAGACACAGAACATTAGGCAGGTCTCGCCACTGTCTGGGCCAGCACACGCTGAGTCACGCGGGCCAGCACCGTTAAAATGGCTGACCGACTTCACAGAACACTTCCATCTGTGTTACCCTGGTGTCTCTCTCTGGGCACACATGCTTCCACCACCGGTGCATATTCATCACTGGGGTCCCCCAGTGCTCTACACGCACGCACGCACGCACGCACGCACGCACGCACGCACGCACGCACGCACGCACGCACGCTCTAGATGAGATTTAAGAGCGTTTGAATGGGATCTTTCAGCTTCCACGTGACTCTCCCACCACATCGTGTTTTTTTCGGCCGCTGCCGGGCGACGCACGCAGCACTCACAGAGCGCCTCTGTTCTGTCACCGTAGCGACACAAAGGCTACATTCGAAGCGTGCTCTGCCGCACGCCCGCCGACGGTACGCGCACCGCAACAAACGGCCCCTGTTTTGTGTGTGTGTGTGCGTGTGTGTGTGTGTGTGTGGGTGTGTGTGTGTGTGTGTGTGTGTGTGTGTGTGTGTACGTGTGTGTGTGTGTGTGGGTGTGTGTGTGTGTGTGTGTGTGTTTGAGTGATGAGGAACCAGACAGAGGAACCAGGCATTGACCCCAGGGAGGGGGCCCTAGGGGCCAGACAGGGTTGCCCAGCTGTGCCCCAGTGACCCCACCCCCCCACCATCCCCATCCTCATCTTTAATACTCTGCACTGTATACAAGGCTGTAAAATCCAATTCTTTGAAAGGGAGCCTCTTGTTGCAATTAAACAGTGGTCTCGCATGTCCGTGGAGACATGCCTGTTGATCTCCTGAGACAAACCGGCATGAACACGTGCGTGTGTTCCTTAAACAAAGACCGCACCGCTCTCCACAGGACCATTATGGCACCGTGAGCTACTCAAAACATTCAATTAAATCCACTGCTACATGTGATAGCAGTTAGCCCCATGTAAAGGGTTTGTGCAGCAATACAACATGGACCAAATAGGAGCTACAGTACAGGAGTTGTCTTTCGCAGTATACATCAAAGCCCAGTAGCGGTTAAAAGGAAACGTATGCTGCGTAGCGCTTAGCTCATTAAAAAAATAGAGAGAGAGAGAAAGACACAGAGGTAACGGAAGGGGCAGGGGAAAATAGAGCTGAGAGTTAAAGATTTAAGCCATCTGTAGGCTAAAAGTCTAGAACCCCCCCCCACCCCCCAGCCTGTCAATCTAGCCGCTGCAACACATTTTTTATTTTCATTTTGTTATTTTACTTCTTCCCCACCTCACTTGTTGTAGCGTTTTATGGCAGAAACCAAAGCAGGATGTGTCCCACCCCCGGCAGTGAGGGTGAACAGCGCCAGACGGACGCAAGACCACTAATATCAACACATCACGGACAGAATCTCCACTTGGGTTTGGGTGAGCATTAGTCATGCGTTTTATGGCCCGGTGGTGTGTGAGTGGGCATGTGCGTGGAGGGTGTAACGTGGTGTGTTACCAGAGGCAATTCTTACCAGCGCTCGTTCCCGCGCCGGTGGTGAGGTCAGCGCCCATGAGGCCACCTGAAAGATGAAAGAGAGAAGAGAAAAAAAGAAAAAGAAGACCATTAGCACGTAAAACACACAAAAACACACTATTGTTCAGCAGCAATCTCACAATATGTGATCAGCTAACGCTAAGCTCATAGGCGCTAACACGAATACTGTAGCTAGCACACTAAAACCGTAGTGCTCCGAGCAACTGGTCACTGGAAGTGGATAGAAGAAGCCCCCCCCCCGCCTCGTCCAAGAAAAATGACACATTTATTATTTTTAAGCCATGTGAGGTGGAAGAGAAGGAGGGCCCAGAGCGCGTGCGGTTTTGTATGGGCGCTGCCAGCGCCAAAAAGCTCCCATTTAGTTTGTGCTGGCGCTCCTAGCATCCAGTCGTAATGACAGGGTGAGGGTGTGGGCAGCAGTCTGCGGACCGGGGGGACAGAATAGGGCTGCTGGACAACAATAACAAACCAGCGGGCCTCATTTGCTTATGTCACCGGCAAACTCAATGATCTATACATAGGCTCTGACATCCCCTGTGTAGAACCTCACACTAAATCAAGGGCGCTGCTGGCTGGGGTTAAATGCAATGAGAACTCATCGAGTTTCTTAGAATAAAATACGGAGGAGGGGATAGGGAGATATGTGGGGGGTGGTTATGATATTTAATTTATCCACTGCCTTTTGGTGGAATATTGGAAAATGCAGTTGCATGAGCTAGTTTGTGTGTGCGTGTGTGTGTGCGCGCACGTGCACTTTCAAGACAAAATCAAAACGAGAGGGTTCTAGAGACCTGGGAGCATGTGTGTGTGAGTGTGTAACAGCCCACTTGCGTTACCTGCACTGGGGGGTCTGTGTGTAGCTCCGGGGGACATACTGTTTCTCTGCAGGCCATGGTGTGCCAGGGGCAACAGATTGTGGTTGCCTAGGGAACCACCCGGGTGGCTGTAGATGAGACTGTTCTGGTTGCTAACGGGGATGGAAACGGGCATCTCGTAGTTAGAGGGGGGCACGGCCTGGTGGGAGAGGGATAGAGGCGGAGAGGGGAAGAATGACAGAGAGAAAGAAAAGACAGAGAGATTGTTTATTTAAGCACTATTAAGACAATGGCTGAACAAAATAAAACAATGCCACCGTAACAGAGAGGCTGGACAGTCTAGAAACACAAAGGGATGTACTACAGAAGCGATGTTACAAAGAGACATAGTCAAAGGGGCAGTGAAGGCCACAGGGACTGGAACAATAGACATGCATACATGGATGATTTCAGGGGAAAGAATTTCACAGAACAATAACACAGAACAAGACGGTATGATATTAAAGGGAAACATTAGGTAAGTAAGAAAAAAGGGCTTTGAAAACTCTTTGGACAAAAAATGCTGAAAAATCTGATATGTAAGTTTGTGAACACCCTGTCATCCAAACTTTATCCGGCAAAAAGAGAAAGAATTAAATGCAAACACCAGTAGGAATGCGAGCATTCTCTTTACAACTTTGCCATTTTGAACAAAATTAAAACAATTCATATAAACACGTTTAGCCTGGCCCCTGTCTGTAATCATTTGTGCGTGGCCATTCCCATGTTGCTTTTTGAATGGCGTGACTTTCAAATGAAAGTCCCTAGTGCAAGGAAAAGGTTGACCTGAGGAGACATTGTTATGCGCTCACCACATTGCTATTCCCAGAAATACATATTTGCTTTATTACATTAACTAAATAGAAATGCTATGGTTTACTGGGAACAAGGCCAATGGCATTCCAAATGAGCTCAAGATAATTCAGTCTGTCTTCACCTCACCATAACAAACTGTACAGTAGGTCCTGTAAAAGCAGGGCAGATGCAAAATGTTGCATTCATTTGTAAATGTTATGTTATTACATTATATAAAAGCCCAGAATGAATACACCTATTTTACATTGTAGACTATCAGTCAGCAGATTCAACAGGAGCTTTAGTATAGCAGGGCCCCCTGGCCCCAGGCATCTAGTTTATCATGTTTATTGTGTCACTTGGCAAAAGGGCTTAACCTTGGGAGTGCCCTGGAAGTGGTTGATCCTACATGTTAGCTTAAGGAAGAAGAAAATAGGGCCCTAAATTGCTGCCATGTGTCCCAGGGCAATATGGGAGCTCATCAGGGGGAATATCAGCCTGGCCTGACGTGGAAAAAGGATATGATTTTGAGCCTTGCCTAGTCTTCTTCAATTTTTTTCTCCTTGCTAATGTTCCTCATGCTGAGCAAATATTATTTCATGGTACAAAGAGGGTTACTTTAACCATATTTCATGGCAGGGCTCCCCACTTTTCCCGTTTGCTGCAACTCTGCACATGAGCTGTCGGGCCAGAAGCCCCGGTTGCTTGCTCTCATAACCAGCGAGTGGCTTTCCCTTGTTCTGTTTTATTTTTTGAAGCTTTTCAATAATTTCTTTGATATCAGGTTCCCTGTAGAGTTTCTGTGCCTCATGGCCGCTACAGGCTCTGTGGTCCAGTGCTTGTGGGGGGGCCTGAAGCTGACTGTGTTTCTGTTGGGCACAACATTGCTGGCGTACGAGCTGTCATTTAAATGGTGCCATCCTTCTTGTGTTCACTTCTACCCCCCCACACACACTCCCCTAAACAGTCCCCTGCAATCCAGAGGCCTGGTGCTTGGCAGCCACCCTGACCACATGCTGAACTGCCACTTGTTGCGTGTAGAGTCACCCCCCCCCCCCATTACCACGGCTACTCCACCCCCCCATCCCCACCCAGCCCTGATCTCAACCCCACCCCAGCAGCTCACCAACCCTCGCCTCACTTCAAACCACAGCTCCCCCCTGCTCCGCAGCCCCTCTGTCAGACACTACTGTTCCTCTTTGAATAATCTACTTTGGAATTATCTCTTTCTCAGTATGGCTAGAGAGTTAACCACTCCAATATGGTGTTTTCTGAAGGGAATGCAAGCTCAGTTTACATTCAGGGCAGCCTTTATTTTGTGGTTGCTGGCATATGGCTCTGTGCTGAGATGTTTGATTATTCAGTAAAATTAATGCTAAATAAGCCCAGCAGCCGACGAAATGCTACTATCTATTGCCACCAACAAAGACATCATTTTTTAAAGATGTTACAGTTGGACATGGGCTTCATTAGCCTCATTATTTCTGTGATGGAGGTTGAACAGAGATAATTGAGTATTTTTTTTTTCAATCCCCGTTGTGTAATACGTTAGAAATACGTGTCAGCGCGTGCGTGTCGGCTGCTATTTCTTCACCATAGCAGCCGTCCTTGTGTTGTCGCGGGTGATTGAGCGCTGTGTGTGAGTGCAGGAAAAGGAAAAGCACACGCAGACCACTCCTCCCTTGAGAGCCATGCAAGGCATTGTGGGTAACGGGGAGTGGGATGCCAAAAAAGGTTAAGTACGTGTGTGAAAAAGCACGCAATCACCATGACAAACTGCTTGGTAGTTATGGTTAAAGTTATATCAAATTTGAGGACTGTTCTTCAACTGTAATCAGGCACAATCAAAGTATCTGGTGTTTATTTTCACTGTAAGTGTATAGCTTCTACTTGTAATTTACCTGTCCATATTTGTCTACTAGCATGTGGGGAACTCTCACTCACTGTATATTTAGTCTAGAGGCAAACATTGGCGGTTAGCAGGGTTAGCCGGAGAGTTACTGGTTACTCAGCGTCTCGTTAGCTAGCTGTGTCAACCCAGTACTTACGGGTATCGCGTGCGTTTTAATCATGTGATCAAACTCCTCGTTTATCTGTTTGTATTTCTCCTCAGTGCGCGGGGTGAGGGTCAGAGCGGACTCGAGCTCCGGGCTTTCGCCACCTTTGTTCTCCTTCTTGCTCAACGCCTGCCAGGTCCCACCAACCCCCACCAGAGACGCAGACGGAGGGGACGGAGAGATGGATGGTGGGAATGGGAGTGACAAAACCATAGAGACGAGGACGAAGAGACAGGAAGCGACAACAAAAAAAGGGGGGAAAGGGAAGGGAAGGGAGAGAGAGAGAAAGAGAGAGCGGTGAGAGGAAGGCTCAGGAAGTCGACAAGAGGTACTTACACACAGTCTCTGTCTGCTGATCATCAGATCAATGTCCTCGTTAATTTTCCTGTACTTGTCCTCCGACTCGGGGCTGTGGCCGACCGAGTCGTCTGCATCAGGGTCGGGGCTGTCACAGCCGTTTAGGCCTTTCTTTCTCAATGTCTGGAAACAGAGCAGTTGCACAACACAGTTGAAGGGCTTGTGTGGTGTGTGTGTGTGAGTGTGTGTGTGTGTGTGTGTGTGTGTGTGTGTGTGTGCGTGCGGGGGGAGGCGATGAGTGATGAGGAGTTTTATGAATGAATCTGAAAACAATTCAGGGATTTGTTGACGAAAACAATGTCTGGACTAGATTCTAACTATTACCAAATAAATTAGGATTTTTGAGAATATTTTGCTTAATCTCAAATTGAACCTCCTTCGACATAAGGTGAGGTTAACATGTTTGAGACACGATGGCTTCTTTGCCAAAACAATTGGGGGTTTGACCACCATTAACAAGAAACAACACACACACTGTGACAAATGCCCAGACACGTTGACCGAATGAGATGACACGGGACCTTAAAACCTCATAATTACACAGGAAGGGAGGCAGACATAAACACATGGGAGTAGAACACATATTATAAGTATAGTCTCCAGCGCGCAATGAAACGGCAGCGGAGCAGAGCGCGGCTTGCGTTTATCTGTGGTAGTTTCTGTCTTAGCCACCTGATGGCCACCTGCCCCTATGAGTGTGGCCAGAGAACGGCAGACAGGCCCCGCGTTCACTCACAAATGGAGAGACTGAGAGAAAGGAGAGAGAAAGGGAGAGGAGGGGAGCCACCTTTCTGCTCCACCCCTCCTCCATCTCTTCTCTCCTCATCACAGCAACAGCAACAACAACAGGAAAACGTTTCAGAGCACGTTGCTTTGTGTGACAGCTAAGTGGCATGTAGGCTACATTGTGACGGAGAGAGGCTTTTTATTGGTGGGTGCCGGGTTCGTTCCCCATTAGAAGACGGGAGAAACAGTGAGACAGACAAATGGAAAGGAAAGAACAATTAAGAAAGAAAGAAGAGAAAAGGAGAGAAAAAGGAAAGGTACAGTAACTAGATAGTTAGAGATCTAATCAAAGGCAGCACCCCCCTCACTCTCACTCCTCCCCCCCCCCTCTCCCACTCACTCCTCCACGGCTGGCTTTAATAAAAGGAGATTAGTCTACAGGAGGAATATGGTGGGCCCGCTCCTGTCTGCGTAGACGTCGCTTCACACTCCGCTCTCCTGCTTTCATCTGAAGCTCCATATCAGACGGACATAATTAAATTTACTTTAGCACACCCTGTATTTGATGCTGATCAAGTGTGTGTCTCTATGTGTCTGTGTGTGTGTGTGTGTGCTCGCGCGTGCGTGTGTGTGTGTGTGTGTGTGTGTGTGCGTGTGTGTGTGCCTGTGTGTGTGCCTGTGTGGGAGGGGGAGCGGAAGGGGTGCATGTTTGTAAGTGACTGCGTGGGTGTGTGGGAGTGGGTGTGAATGATGAAAAAAAAATAAAAAATCTGAAAAAGAATAAGCAGGAGAGAGAGAGAGAGAGAGAGAGAGAGAGGGAGTGATAGCTACTGTGATAAGTTAATCTTGGTTAGCTTCTTCCCATTTGTTTTGTCTTCTTACGGTACTCGCGTGACTGTTTGCTATCTATCACAACAAGCACGAGACGTGACAGTACTGATCTGCCCGTGCCGAAAAAACCAATAACAAATCCACTCGTCTCTCATGTCAGCGGAACAAAGCCTTGTTTTGAGTGTGGTTTTAGCAAACTTAGAGGGCTTCTTTTGTGCGCGCGATGCGCCGTTTTTGATTCCTGAGGCGCTTGGTTCTGGAGCAGCTACTGCATAAGCATGTCAACATCTGCTGGCTCGCCTCCTCTCACTGTAAATCCTCACTTGGCCCCCAGAGTGGAAAGCAGGAGATCTGAATTTGAAAGCGTCTTTTTCGACAATCTTCAGGAAATTTCACACACACACACACACACACACACACATAGACACACAATGATCCAAGGCAACGTAGGAGATCTAACTTCGAACAGACCTACAGTGAATAAAAAATAAAAATAAAAAGTGAACTCGTACCCTATCTGAGTTGGATGAGTCAACACAAGAAAGGGGTTGTATGGGGTCTCGCTTGCTGTCTTCTCTGGCATGAAATGTAAAACTTCTCATATTTTGCAGTTTCACTCTGGTCTTGACGATGCGAGAATGTCTTTTCAAACTGACAAGAGCTGAACTGCCGGTCTCTTTCCATTCAATTTTGAGAACGCTTTTCAGGTAAACCAGATAGCTTTTTTATTCACAGCATAGAGGGCCATCGCCAGCCAGAGCAGAGTGAAGGAGACAACACTGTCCTTCCGGGAAGAAGCGTGGAGCGTGCAGCGTGGAGGCATGCAGTCTGGAGAAACCAGGGCCGGGATAAAAGTGAGACCCATATGAGGTTACTGAGCTCGTGGTCCTGGTGGCGGAGCAAGGGGGGGCTTAATGGTCATTCTTCGGGGATGGGTTGGGGAGGGTGTTGATGGGGTGGAGGGAGTGTTATATGACTTTGAACCATGTGGCCCAGACTTAGCTCTCCAGCACGCCTCAGCAGTTTGAGGGAGGGCACTATGCTACTCATTCCAGATATGCCCACCTGTTTAGGCACATCTCACCTGTTGCCAAAGGCTTACACATGACCTAGACAACCAATCGCATCTTTTGAAGCATTTCAGTTGCCTTAAAAGGCCCTCTGTCTATTGCCCACTGTATACTTGTAGACGCGATGTGCCACAGCCAACACTATCAAAGACCGTTTGCTTAAAATGACTGCCAGATCATAAAGTGACTTTGTTCAAATGAGCAATATGAATATAAACGTTTGTCATTGAAATGTAGTCTTTGGAGAATAGAATAATAATGTGAAACATATTAAACATAGGCTAACTGAAATTAATGATTTTGAAATAAAATTTCTACTTTTGTCTAACAAATTAGGACTGCCATTAAAAACAAAAAACACACAATATGACAAGCATACTGTGCTGTAATTGCTGCCATTAAGGTACATTTGTTTATGAGGCATTATTGCAGCTATTAGCCTTCTTTAAACTTTTAATTAGAAAATGGTGTGAATTTAATTATCCTTCATTTTAAAAAATATGATAGGAAAATAGGATGATGAGCTTGACAGTTTTAGAATTTAATAGTTGTGAATTGTGTGAGGAGGGCACACAGCAAGGTGAGACCGCTATAACATATTTGCCATAGACACCTACTGTAGGACACATGGATACAGAGAAAAACATGAAAAATGCGGAGAAAAATAAGGGAGAGGACAGGCTGCAAAAAAATCTATGTGAGCTTGTCTCTCTCTCTCTCTCTCTTTCTCTCTCTGAGGCCCCTTTGGAGGTTTGCTCCTAATTAAACTCCTTCTTCATGAAGCTCCCTCCTGACTCAACTTGTCACGGGGCCCGTGTGAAGCAGGCACTGCATAGACACCGCGTCCTACATACTTCGACAACCAACTCATCGGTACCCTTCAGTATCGCACCCAGAGTGCGGCTGGCCAAGGACTGTGCTGGGCTAAACTGGGCTGGGTAGAGTATAGGGCTAGACCACAGTGAACTGGGTTAAATAGCACTGGGTTAGCTAACGGTGACCTCGGGTAGACTGAAAGGATCAGAGGGACAGACAGGGCAGGGCTGCTGGGAAACCCATTCACTCTTTTTTAATGGGAAATGTAAGATTTTCCAATTTCACATGACAAGAGGTATTTTAACGTAACCTCTTTATTTAGATTTGTCATGCTGCACGGTACTGGCTGTGAAAGGTGGCCTCCGGGGGCGGGTTGTAAGGGACAGCTGATGTCTGCCCAAAGCCCATACCACAGTAACGTCCGTCTGCTCGGCATTCTGCCACTATGACCAGTCTCTCCCTATCTGTCTCTACCCGGTGTTCAACATGTACAGCTACAGTACCTCCGTCATACCCATATAGTCATGAGCTAAATCATTGTGCTACATCTTTTAAATCTGCAATTTAAAAAAAATGTCTTTATAATAACTTTGTGGCATGCTAGCATAAAAATGGTGCTTGCTGCATCAATCATTCCCACCCGTCGTCTCAAATGCCTTCAATTGTTCGCTTAGAACTACAAAAATGGCTACCGGTAACCACAGATTTGGTCTCATTGGTCAATAATGTTTATTACTTTACATTACTTTGGCAGGGTATCCGGGGTAAGCACCCGATAATGTATTGTCTCTAGTGGGCTGTAGAAAGCATCTCAGAATAAAGTAGGAGTATCAGCCTTATTGTGTATTTAATGGGACAAATTAGTTAAATTATTTAAAATTAAATTAATTTAAATAATCATGGATTAATGAAAATATTGCAGGTTTAAAGCAGCATTGGTTTGATGCATTATTTTCCAGTTTGAGGTGGAGGCTGCTAAGCAGCAGACCATTCCCTGCTGTGGTTTGCTTCCGGCTTGGAACACATTCAGAACCATAAATTCAGAATCATAAAGGCCATATAGATTATTATCAGACTCAGGTGCTGCACTCTATGACAAACGGCAATGGCACAGTGTGCATGTTTGTAAGCGTGATGGCTGGCTGTGACCACAGGGGCCACCTACAGTATGCGTTAAAGATACCATTAGGACCCAGTGGTGAATCACAGGGGTTTTGAATACAGCCCCAAAATAATTCTAAGGGAAATGTCATCCAAAGCTATGGGCAACATCATTTAAATAGCCTTCCTTCATTCTTATAATTGAAGACATTATGGATAGACTACTGTAATAGTTGGATGACCTAAAAAGACATTTTGACTAGATTAGTCTTCTAAGTGCTAGATGGAAGATGCTAGATGATATAAAACAATGGCACAACAGAGGGTTTCCATGCTTTGATCAAGTGTTATACCCAATTTGGTCGGAGCAGATTGGTTTGGAGCAATGTGGCCCAGTGTCAGCGGGGCTGAGGCAGTGAGGGGGGAACACTGCCCTGTCCCAGTACAGATATCAAGATGGAGCTGGTCATAAAGTAAAACCGCTACGACTCAAGACCCCCAGCGCCGCAGTACTATAAGAACATTCAGGGTGGGCTTGTTAGTGGCAGTGATGGGTATTGGGTGCACTATATCTTTCCATTCTTCTCTCTACTGTCTCTATCTCGCTCAATTCCTTTTTCTATCGCTTTCTTTTTTTTAAATCTCTCTCTCTCGCTCTCTATCTCTCTCTCATTCTCCCTTTCTGCTCTCCAGAGTGGAGGGAACATCAGAGGGATCAGGCTGGCTTAGGTTATTGGAAGCAGATGGCAGACCAAAGGCAAGAAGACCACAGTTTCATGAAGCGTGGTTTGAACATGCCAGGACCATGTCGAGGGGCATGCCCGTGGATGATGGCTAGGCGGTGTGTGTGCGCACGTGCGTGTGTGCGTGTGTGTGTGTGCGTGTGTGTGCGTGTGCATGGCATGCTCGTGTGAGCATTTGGACAAATGGGGGATGGTTGATTTTGTAGGTTACCAATCTGAGCAGTGGGACCCCCAAATCACAGTCGAGGCTCGGCTGCCTTCCCCCCCCCCCCCCATCATCTGTGAATCCCTCTGCGCTGGTTGAAACACTAGTGCATCAGTGACTTGTCAGAGATTTGGTGGCTTTGAAGGCCTTCACCGCTGGTGCCCCACTGCACTATAATCAGGAATCAAAGGCTGGCGGCTGCTGTCCGTCTTCCTAGGGCAAAGTGGTTGCGTGTTCGCTAATGACGCTGTCTAACTGCGTAACTACTGGTTGTCTAGGGATCACATCGGGCATAAACACGTGAAAAAAATTGATAGAAAGATAAAGAATAGAGCGGGAGAGATATTGGCAAGGAAAGATAAGAGACAAAATTGTCAGAGAGAGTGAGAAAAGACTCCGAGATTCAGACAAAGAGATAGACAAGGATATCAAAAAGACAGACAGCCCACAGTGGGCAAAGACGTTCCTCGACATATCTCCAAAGTGTCACGTTGTGATAATACACTGTGCTAAACCCGCTGTTAAACTGTGTTCATGGCAGAGGAGGGCCCGCTCGCAGGCCAGCAGACTCTGCAAGCCAGTACACACAGAGCACTACCAGATGGGCCGGGGCCCTCCATATGGAGGAGACACACACCAAGCACATGTCAGAATCCTGCACTGTTTGCTGCAGCAGCATCTCAGCGCTGGGAACAAAGTGGTCATTCAGACTATTCACTACTACACTGTATAATTACTGAGACAGACACTACGAGACACAATGCCAGCTCAGTGGAACTGTATAAAGAGGGCACTTATGCCTGAACCCTTACCCTACTATCTTTCCTCCCGTCTACAATTCAGAGTTACATAAAAAGATCGCTATTAATGTTGTTTAAATAGGAATAACTCTAACTATAGTCCAATGTTACATACAAAAATACAATGTATAAATATAGCAAATCCTAAAACGATATCATTATAGACCATATTTAATTGTAAATAATTAAGTTTCACAATATTGACTAACCCTTTAATTAAAGATTTTAAATAATCATGAAAACGCTTTGCTGATGCTTTGCATTCTTTTGGCCTGGCACCCCATGACCAGCCTCCACCTCCATTTTTCACCCACTAATCGTCAGTTATCATCTTTTGTCTGTGCGTCTGTTATCGCGTGGTGCCACAACAGGAAACAGGGCCCAGGGGAAGCTTTCAGTAACAATGACCAGCCGGTTGACCTCTATATGGTGACCTTGAGTTTCCAACCCTGCCCACAGCCACCACAACGAAAGAGGCCGGGGTGGGGAAGGGGGTTCAGTTGAGACCAGCGGGGGAAGCTCTAGGCGGGGAAGGGAATGCCATCCATAAAAATAGATCTTCCCTATTCTGAATTTTCCACAAATAGTTTCAAAGAACAAGGCATCATTTCATCTTAATGACTGGCGTGAATTGTTCTGGGCTGTGTAGTGGAAAAGCCTTGCCTTTTGGCAGCGAGTCCTCAGAAGTGGCCTGTCTTTGCACCGCTCCACACCACAGGGACCACATATTGGCACATTCCAGATGGTCTATTTTTAAAACCTCCTTTTTGTTGTGCGAGTACCTTCCGCTTTGCTATATTGACCTTAAAAAACACTTCAGACAACGATCAAAAGACTACTTATAGTTTCTTGTCTGGAGTTCTGCTTTTCTGGGCAGCAGCAGTCTGATGTAGAACAAAATGCTGATGCTAGCAAACATCTACTGTTTTCTACAGAGTCTCTACTTTAAGAGAGGGGGGTTAAACAAGTCAATTTACTTTTCTTGTTGGTATTATCTGGGGACACGAAATTATGAAACTGTCCCTTTGTCAGTTGGCTTTTTGATGGCTCTCAGGATTATTCACTTCAATGAACCGGCCAATTAGGGCGGATTCACACTAGAGCTTTTGGTGCGGTCCCGGGTCCACTTGTTAGTCCGGTTTGTTTTGATGATTTGAACGCTATCCGATCTAAAACCAGGAAGTAAACACTACCATTATTGATGACGTGTATTTGTTTGTTTGTTTGTTTCACGGTTGCTTGTATTACTCTCAGCCAGCGGGACGCATGTATAGTATAATCAGAATGCAGAATGCAGTTATGTTGTTGCTGATACTGACACATTAAGAAAAATATGAATAAAAAAAGCAAATATAGTGCGGCTGTCCATTTTGGTTTGATTGATGATTTTCTCTCCTTTTTGCGTCGTTGCCTAGCGACATTGGCTGCACGTTCCTTGTGTTGATGATCCAAAACTTAAGTAAGTCCCTGGTATAGTGTAAGTGTGAACTTTCGATGTGGTTTTAAGTTCAAATTGAGCTCCAGAAGATCCCAAACTAATAAAAACTGATATTGGTGCTATTAATTCTCTTGAAAATACTGTAGTTTCATTTTATTAGCAAACATTAAAAGTGGTAGCTATTGTGAAATCAAATTGTAGAATCAATTTAATGCTTTTGTTGAGCTAATTTTAAGAAAGACAGATCTGAAATATGTATAATTGATCTTTAAACATAACAAAACAAGAAAGCAGGACCCCTGTGTGTGTGTTTAAGTGGATGATGTAATAATACAACGGATAACATTTTTATTCCTGAGGATAATGTGTTTTAAGGCACCAGTGAGTCTTAGACCAACGGTCTTGCGTGTGTGGTCGCTGAGGGCAACACTTAATGGTTCTCAAAGAGAAAAAGGGAGGCTGATTGAATAGCCTGCTACTTTGCTTACTCACTCCTCCATTTCAAATACACCCTACCCTGCTTCACACAAACACACAGTCAGAGAGAGAGAGAGAGAGAGAGAGAGAGAGAGAGAGATTCCACGCCTATACTTTTCCCTTCTCCTAGCAAGGACCGCTAGCCGGGCACTATTTTTAGCCTCACCACACACTATTTTTAGGACACTACCGGTCTTTGAGGCATTTATTATGGAGAATAATACCAAAAAAACACTGAGTGGGAGGGCTGGAAGTGGGTAGGTGTGAGCAGGAGGGGGGCAGTATTCTTTACTTTGCCCATCTGACTAACACTACTTTTAGACATTGTAAACTCAGCAGATATTCCTAAGCAGGGTAAAGTGAGGGGAATATAGAGACTAAGGGGGGAATGTTAAGGGGAAAGATGTGTTTTTGATGTGTTAATTTAACATGGTGTTAATATCTGGCCCCGGAGGTTCTAAAAGAAGGGTGTAAACTCAGAGAGCACAAAGGAATCGCTCCGTCTGTGGAATTTATGACGCACATTTTAAACACGGGGAAGATGTTTCACAACTATGTAATATTTGTCAGTTTATCGTTCTGTTTTCCCTCCCAAACCAAAGTTTGAGTCTCTTTGAATTTCCTGTGAAATGACACGGCGAGCTCTGCCTGTGTCATTTGTGCCAAGTATAAAGTAAACGGAAGGCAGGGGAACTATTTTTAACTTGTAAATAGCTCTCCTCCTCATGTATTGTTAGTAACACGAAATCAGCCCGCAACAATTCCACCAGCTAGTAAGGTTATCATTTGTTTTGATCAGGATGTGCTGTACTATGTAGCTGGACTGTCATATGGAGATTTTTTTTCTTCCCAAAACCTGTTTGCTCAACAGTGTCAACAAGCAGCTGCTAACGAAATCCTAATCTCACCAGGAGAAAACAAGTCCTTGTACAAGACAGTCGTCAGCGAACATCAAATCGCTGTTAGCACAGTGACCCCCTCCCTTCCTCCCCCCTCCGATAAAACAATATCAGGCACTGTATAGCAAGATATGATATTCTGCTCCGATTTCTCATGGATACTAACATGTAAAAGAAAACGCAAGAGGGTACTTCACAGCTGCCGGGTCTATTATGCAGCCTGAGAAGAAGTCATTCAGCACGCTGATCAGCAGAGAAAACTGCTTAAGGCTAATGTTCTCTGTGCTGTTTAGAAACCAAATAAGTACATAGAATAGCACACATGCTGGAAAATATTTTCACAAGAACGAGGCACGAGCGCACGAGCACACTGGCGCTACAGTGGGGAGAGATTCTGTTGACACGCTATATGAGGAAGGAGGGGGGGGATGGATGTTTAAATTAACCGAGAAAGCAAAATTCCAAAGTCAAAAGAAACCGAAGTCTCTCAAATTAATTACTCCCTTGTATTCCTAACCTGGGGGGAAAATGTGTTTCCTTCGCCAAACACAACATTGTCCGAGGCACACGATAAATTGGTGTGGATGTTGGTGCATTACTCCTTTTCCCTTTTCTCCGTCTCCCAAGCGGGCCCTGCTCCTTTTGTGTTTTTTTTGTATTTCTCTTTTATTTTCACACCTCCCGCTTGCTTGCGTCCCTCCCACCAGCGGGCAGTCGCTGGGCCCAAGTAACACCTGTGCTTCTCACTCATCGCTCCGCACGCGGGGTGAATCTGCGGCGGGTGAAACATGGTGAGGGAGCTTTTCTGAATCTCATTAGCCAAGTGGGTAGTCATTAACAGAATGACCTTTGGAAATAATTACCAGCCTCCCTCTCCCCTCCCCTCCCTCCCCCTTTTCCCTCCCTCCTGCTCTCACGGCACTCATCCATTCCTATGTTCGTCCCCCCCCCCCCCCCTCATTCAGGAGTTCCTTGTAGGTGAGGAGAGAAAAAGAGAGAAAGTGGTCGAGGGCCACTGCTGCATGTTGTTTAACATTACAGGGTGAGCTGAACTTTTAGATTAGGTTAATCTGCTGGAAATGAGATTTGCCACTGGCCTTTCCCCCTGGCAGGAAGAGCCATGTGCCATGTCCATGTGAGACCTGAGCCAATGGGCCCCGGGGTGTGCTCTGCTGTGTTGAGGTCCCCGCAAACAGCCACGTCCACTCTGCAGCGCGCAAGCAATTGTCAACGCGCAAGCAAAGGACTGGACATACATATAGTATATACAGTACAGTACCGGCAGTACACAAGGCTTAGATCAGCACAGTCGTGCTTGTATGCAAAACACTGACGCGTCTACCCGTGCCTGCACACACAAGCAAACGCACACAGACACATTTCATCCTCTCCCCTGGCTTTTCTATCCCCCCAGTCTCCGCCCAGGTATTGACTATAAGCTCCTATCACAGCTCACTCACTAACCCTCCAGCTGTATCACAAACCTGTGTTCTTTGTTTCAACAGAGGGAAAACAAACACATTGTGGAAGAGGGATTTGGCACCGCCTGAGTGCGTTGTTGGATTTGAGTTGTTCAATTGCTACGAGAGCCAGCCAGCACCATTTAGGTTTTGGCATGAGTCACAGTCGTTGGGAAGGGGAAAAAAAGGACTCTTTCATGTGCTATTGCAATTAACAACCCCCATACTGGCATAATAAATCCCCAATGAGCGCTCAAAGGGAGTTTTCTTAAGAAGGACTAAAACAAGAGGGAAAGCGAAAGATCTACAGCATTAATAGTCATTTCCCGACAACACGTCCAATTTCTTCCTTAATGCTGTTCGTGTGTCCAGGAAGAAGACCTGGCGGGCGGCGACTATAGGAAATCTATCTGAGTGCTTGACTGTTTCATCTGGAGCCTGTCGTGTACTGTACACCCACCAGAAAGCCACAATTAAGCCCACTTGGACATCACAGTGCACAAGATATCTTTGTCTGTGTGTTTGCTTTTTATTAAGCTGTTATGAGAGCTTGGATAATGAGCCACTCTTTAAAGAATTAGTTTCAATTAAGTGGACCTTCCCACTTCTTTGTTTAACGGCTGATAATGCCATGTAGAACACCGTTTATCACAATCTCCAGGGAGAGTTAACAATACAGTATCATATCGTACAGTATGTGACAGTTTGAGCTGCATTGATGTCGAAGGAGGTAAACAATTTGCATCCATATCGAATTGGATTCGTGCTCCTGCGCGCCTTATTCTAGGCTTTCACGTGTTAAAAACAATGTGAATAACCAGGCCTAAGTGGCCATTAGCCTATAGCTTGGTCTTGGAGGAAGATAATGTTGGTTTCTTGGTCTTGTAGTTTCACTGATACAGTATCTGTTGAAATGTCATCCTCAGCTGAGACGGTTTTCAAATTAGTCATCAAGGCCTATTCTACCATTCCTCTCTCTATATCTCTTTCTCCGCCTCTATCAATTCCTTCTCTGTCGAACAAATTCGTGCTCACGTACATTCTGAAATAACGGTAAAAGACAAGCTGAATGGAAGATAGGAGAGAATAAGAGAAATACAGAGAAAAAGAAAGCCCTCCAGCCTCTCATAAACACGCTGTAGCTAGAGAGGGTATGCAAGACGCTCTGTGCCACTCTCTCAACAACGCTAATTATCAACCAAAGACATGCTAATTACATAGAGCTTTATTGCTAATGTAGCAGGCCTGTATGCCAGCCGCCCACACGCTGAGCTCCACTTCCCTACCTCTACCTCTCCTCCCACTGCACCTCCAGGCAGAGCAGCAACACACCGAGAGAGACACAGAGAGATACAGAGAAAGAAGGCCTTCCGCGCGCTCCTGTGTGTTTCCCAAGACTAGGCTTTTCTCAAATCCCTTTAAACGTAAATGTGAAATTACATCAAATGTCAAAAGCCAGGTGTCGTATTTATTGTCTGTTTGTAGCTCTCCGGGACCAAATGGGGTGCGTTCTCTGCTGTTCCCTTCTCCATCCTCCAATCTGAACAGGAAGTCAGCTCTGCTCCTGCCCTCCGTCAAGCCCCTCTCCTAACTCAACCACCCACCCACGTACCCACTTATGTGACATATATTAGCGGCGGCACACAGGGATCTGTGGGAGAGATTCGACCCCGTTCCCCTCTCCCTCCCTCTTCACGGCCCTTTCTCACCCACGCTAAACGTGCGAGTGTCATCCCTGTGGCCAATCGTGTTAGCACGCCAAGTCTCCTTCGGATCGATTTCTCCCGCTGTGAAGCGCTCAGAGAAAGCAGCTCCTAAGTCCGCCATGCAAGGGATCCCAGGGAGCTAGCGCTACGTAGCCGTCTCCCCAGCTAGACTCTATAGCAGGCTCCCTAATACGGCTGCTTCCATCCTCCATCACCTAATAGAGAGATGCGGTCGGAGAGGAAGCTTCAAAGCCATGGGGCTCTCATCACAGGCACTTGCTAAAACATGTGACAGCTCTCTTCATGGGTTTATCTGGCTAGGGTAACACACTGACAATGCGCTGCAGTGGTTGAAGGGCTTGGCACATAATGGATAGCCGTACTTAGGTACTCTTGGGGGTACAACTGTGTGGTAAATGAGCTAATGTAAATGATATAATGCATAGAGAATTACTTTTATTCCCAGTGATATACTTGAATATGATTAACTTGGAAAGTACAAGCTGGCGATTCGCATAGGTGGGTAATGAGCCTAAGAATAATCTTTGGAGACAGCACGGAGATGTAAAACCCCTCAATGACAATTTATTTTTCTTCTTTTATTGTCCGGCTAGATAATAACCAGATAATACCCAGGGTTTGTTGCAATCACATTACATTTGTCTGTAACGCAGTAATGTAACGCATTACTGTTCCTAAATTCAGTAATCATATTACAGTAACTAATCGAACAATTATGTTACTTTTTTCTGTGCTCTTTACTGTGGGCAGCTTTATGGTATTATTTTAACAAAGAGCATAAAAGAGAGATCTTGTCTATGTCCTCCTTATTAGGATAGGGATTTGTGCAGATAAGTGGGTATATGTAAGGTTTAATGTCAAATTGTTAACTACAATTACGTGACAATGCATCTCAGGTAACGCAAATTTAACAAGTAGTGTAATGAATTACTTTCTACATGGATCATAAAAATTAATCATTAATTTTTTTTTTTTTAATATATTAATGATTATGTTTTGATAATAACATTGAAAGTTGAAAAGAATACTACATACAGTATAAAGTAAAATGGATTTCATGTGTTTAACATAGATAAATAATATGAAAATGACACCAAGCATACTTGCAATAACCTTAAGAGCCTCTACAACATATAAAAGTACAAGAAACAAGTGCTTAGACTGAGCTAAAAGGCTACTAATGTTTCTCTATTAAGCGTAGGATTTATTTGCTCTGCTCAATGGTTTTCTTTGTTAATGCACCCTTTGTTTTAATGCTTACGGTTCATCTCTTGTATAATCTACTTCACACACTCCATCTTTTAATTGACCACACTAAATTGAAATTTCAATGGAGTGAATGCAGTTCTGTCAACAACAAAGCATAAATAACACCCTTCAGCTGGACTGCGAATTCACTTATAGTTGTTTTGTTTATCTCTCGTGATCATTCATTTCGTTCACACGGTGTGGCCCACTAGTTTTTGTCAAATTTCCATGAGGAACTGTTACATAACAGGGTCACGTTGAGAGCTTCCGAGGACGTCAGCATTGACACACCAGTCGATCAGTCTGATACC
This sequence comes from Percopsis transmontana, assembly GCA_025447815.1. NCBI lineage: Eukaryota > Metazoa > Chordata > Actinopteri > Percopsiformes > Percopsidae > Percopsis > Percopsis transmontana. Next base: position 2,762,463 of record JAOEHI010000024.1, read on the forward strand.
GCCTTGAGCCGGGCTTATGACATGTGCGTCTAAAGTAACAGAAGGTAAGAGCGTGACGTGAAAAGACACATTGCCGGCAACAACACGAGCGCAGCCGCCACTGGTGACACGCTACAGGGGACATGGAACACGGAAAGCAGCGTGGCAGCTTTAAAACAAAAAAGCTTGGCCGAGACATGTCGAAATCAAGCATTGCTTGGAATGTAAGGATATGCTGCACCTTGCTGCGCGTGTCTGTTCGTGACATGTTCAAACTGTACATGTTTTCCTCATTTACTGTACCATTCAGACTAAATTGAATAGAAAAAAAGCAAGATTGCCTGTTTACATTCCCTTAGAAAAATGTGGGTGTATGGACCCCATTAAGTGTTGTAGCCCTGATAGTAGAGCCAGTACCATTATCTCATGATATACATAGACCTATGTCTTCAAATGTAACTGAGGAAAGCAAACTGAGAAAATGCGACGCATATCTGAAAACATACAGTATGTTTCCCTATCTGCCTGTCATTTAATCCCACCTGTTTGCTGTTGCACGGGAGTCCCCCATGGCACGCCCCCTGTGCAATGTGCATTGTGTATGTGTTCGTCTTGCTCTTCACTGGAGCTTACCTCCACAATGTCAGAGTTGGTCCTGCTCTCGTGAGGCTCATTGTACTCGGTGTATTTGAGCAGGACCTTGTCCATGTCTGTGCTGGCGTACTGGAACAGCTTGTTGGTGCTGTTGAAGATGATGAGGGCGATCTCACAGTCGCACAGCACGCTCAGCTCGTAGGCCTTCTTCATCAGGCCAAACTTTCGCTTTGTGAATGTCACCTAAGGACAGAGAGACAGGGGGAGGAAACATTAGAGAGAACAAATGAGACATTTAATAGTTGAAATAATTGAATGGGCATATTTGGTTCCCTATGTGATTAAATCAAAATAATTTTAGCATTAAAAATCTTTTAATTAAAATCTCCCATTAAGCAAAAATATTTTTGTTTTTTGCTTTTTTTCTGCATAACATGTGGAGAAAGTAATACCAAAATATCAAAGGTTTCGACTCGTTTATCAGGCCTGTTGGCTTAACAACCTCTAACTGAAAGAATACTTTAACAGTCCATCTACACTGCCAGGAAAGAAGACGACTCAAGCTGGCATTTTAAGGAACTGAAAATATTCTGTCTCGGAGAGATAACGGTAAAGCAGATCAGTTTCCGTCTCAACATCAAAGCTTTCTCATGATGAAAAATTCATTGCTTTTAATTGACCATTTTGAATGATGTTAGTGAGGGAACCTTTTTCTCGCCCACTTGATCTCTGTCTTTGTCTTATTTTCTTCAATGAAAAGCACACAGAAAACATTGCCATTCTGAATGGTCTTTAGTATAACTGAGATGCCGATACAGTATTCTCATGGTGTCATTAATACCCCATGTTCAGTTTTTGACCAATTAAAAGCCTCTCAGAGAGAATAGCAGCACATTGATATAAATAACGGATGGCTTCCCGGACTGCAGTAGATGCTAGACGCACCAAGTAGCAGAAATGTTTACCCACATTAACCACAAACAAGTCTTTCTCTCTTTGTGTGAACGATGTGTGTACACGTGTTTTTTAAAGCCCAAAGCCTTGGCTAGTATCCTAAAGAGAGACAAAAGAGTCCACATTGTCAGATTAGAAGAGCGGGGCAAGTTTGTTAAAGTGTGTTTAACACCTGGCCTCCACACCATACAGTATGTTCAAACAGCTCTATGTTAAAATAAGAGCGCATTACTGGCAGCTCTCTTGTCCGACAAATGTTCCTAATTTATTATTTATTTATTCTTTGTGAATACACATGAAATATAAAGAGATATTGCCAGTATGGGCCAAGTTGACAGAGTATAATTCCTCCAGATTCTCTCTTGACATCTAAAACATGCTTAAAAAACAGAAGTAATTTTAACACCTTCATTCAAGTGTCGCTGTACAGTAGCACTGTTTCACTGAGTGAATGTGTTATTGGAATATATAAATATGGTTCATTCATTGCCCTTCACATACTCTCTGCTGCTCGACTGCTACACAGCTCTGCGGCCTGAAAATGGAGATACGGATAGATGGATATTGATAGATAAGTTTTGCATTTCCTGAAATGATATCTCCCAGGATGCACCAGAGGAATTGAATATCAAACTGCCCGCCCTCCCCCATTCTCTACGTTTCATTTTCTCAGTCTCTCTCTCTCTTCCCCTCTCTCCCTCTCCCTCCCTACTTCTCTCCCTCTCTCTCAGATGAACTGTCGTGCCCTGCACCAACTTCCCCCACGTAAGTTTGTCAATGATGTCACTATACCTTTGTGAGCTCCCTATCAGATAGCAAGCGTTGTCTACGGACAACGGTTGGTGGGGGGGGGGGGTGAAACGGGAGATGCCGGGGCGCTTTTCTGACTCCTCACAAAGTGGCGTGCGTAACGGCGAATGATCCCATACCTCAGCACAACAACTCGTCTGATTCACAGGCAACATGTGGGCAAAAAGAGCTCCCCTGGGCTCTAAATACCATGCTGACATTTACACAGTCATGCCGAAATGTGAAATAAGAAAAAGCCTCATTCGGGGACGCTTTACAAGGCAGCCCTGTGACAATGTGATGAATTGTCGTATCAAAGCCACTCTGAATGCCGTACTGAAATAAAACATCAACTTGTGGAGGGGTCTGTCAGGCTGCACTGGTGGAGCTACAATAATGCCTGTACATGACGGAATAAACACTAGGACTGGATTACAGGACAAAAGGTCACAACAAGCTATTCAGGAACAGGACATGAAGAGTGTTGTCTTCCTCGGCAGCCAGAGGCAGGTCTTAAAGGAGAGCGTTGATGCCAGGGACACCAGGGGCAGACACAGGACACTTCTAACCACCGGCTCAGCTCTGTTGTCACCCACTCACTCACTTTACTGAGGCCATTAATGTTTCAAAATGCGGCACGTGGCGCGCAGGGTGCGGCGGGCGATGTTTGTCTCCAGGACGCAGAGCTGCTGGCCCACATGCTGGCTTTGCTATTCTCTGAACGCCCACGCACTGGCGGACCATTAGAAAGACCAGTACACAACACACATACAGTACAGTGCATGCAGCTATACGGTACATACACATAATATAGGATACTCTCATTCTATTCATTTAAAGAGTATGAGAGAGAATCCATTCTAAATCATTTCAATTCTACCACTTTGGATGAGAAACTGCAAGCTTTCCCGATTAATACACATGTACAGGAACATACATGTGACTATTAAACTGACCAAACAATAACACCCACATAAATATCACACTTCACTCCCACACCTCACTGTGACACATAGAACCTGCTACCTCAAAACCCCATATACTAACAACAGTATGCACCATACGCACGTAGAGTCGTGTACACAGAGTATGCCTAAAAACACACACGCGCGCGCGCACGCATCTAAAGGCAAGACACAAGAGGTTTGTGATTCACTGAACTGGGGTGCAAACATATTGTGGAATGTGTTAATTTGTTTAGAAATATGAAGCTAAATTTCGCAGTTTTAATACTAGGTGAAGTACAGCAGGTAACTGTAGTATGTTGTGACTTCCCTGATGGCGTCATTATGTATTATGTATATTTGCTATGGCCTTTGACTTGGTCTACTAAGCTTATTTATCACAACGTGAATGGTAAGGCTACCACACCTGAACATTAAGCAAGTGACAGTTGATGTCTTGTCCGGCCAACCTGTGACATTGTATTCTTTTCTTTTTTTTTCACAAAAAGCAGAGGTGTGCTCTGACTTACACTGGCATAAAGAGACTTTTCATTTAAATGTGTATTTTGCACTTTACATTTTATAATTTTGTACATACATGTATTTATTAATTTATGTATTTATTCATTTTGTATGCTTTGTAAAGTGAGGAAAAGTTGAAAATGAAATGAACGGACGTCTTGCTTTTCTGTCTCAAGCAAGGCGCTCGCCTTGTTATCTAACCAAAGAACCACTGTATCACAGTGTGGGTGTGATCTTTGATAAAATGGCTAGTGTGGACAGTTAGGGACACATAATAAGAGGGTAAGACCATTATAGCAATGCTGCTGGTATGTGTGTGGAGGATATTACTGTATAAAGCCTCATCAATGTGTGAGTGTGAACCCAGCTGTGAGTGTGTTTTTACAGTAAATTGGAAACCACATGCACAGGTGCGTGCATGCGCACATGCACACTCGCAGTGGCCACAAATGTACACAAAAACGCACACATACTCACACTCACACATTTATACTGAACGCATACATGTTTTTGTTGTCTGACAAATGTCATAGAGCTTTGACACCCTTAAAATATCAACTTTTTTTCCCAAGTTGTGTTTGTATGCCTGTATCCTGGAGCTGAGACGTGTGACTGTTAATTACAACTGGTTAGCAGCTAGAAAGCTAATTTCCCAACACACACTAGTGTCTGTCTCCCTCTCTTTATTCAACCTCACTGTACAAAAGGCATTTATTTGCCTTGTTTCCGCCCGTTTTCATTTGTTGTATTTGAGGTTTAAGGTGGACAACAAGGTCAAACATGTTGATCAGGATCAGCTTCAAAGAACGGACATGACACGCCTCCTCAGGCAGTTCAAAAAATAGAGAGGGACGCATGCTATAAAAACAGAAGGGCCAGAAGAGAAGACGGACAGTCACTGATACTCCACCATGCAGGGGAGGGAGAGCGAGAGAGAAAGAGCAGGAGGGTAGGAGAGGGAGGTGGGGGGTAGAGGAGTTAGAGGAGGAGAGAGGGGGCGGACGCACAGGAAGCACATTTGTATGCATTTCCTCTCATAACAGGAAGAGGCCAGTGGCTTCCCCTTCACAATGGCTTCGCTTCTGCTTCCCACCTCCTGCCTCCTGCGCTTCCCTGGGGGGAGGAGCGGGGGTGGGTGTGTGTGTGTGTGTGTGTGTGTGTGTGGGGAGGGGGTCGTGTAGAGAGACAGGCACCAAGGACTTCTGTGGAGCAAGCCAAACATGGGCAGGCACACCAATACACACACACATGAATGTGCGTGCATGTACAGTACAGTGCGTACATACGTACGCACACACGCCCTCACACACAGCTACTGAGCAGCACAACACAAACACTTATCCCATTGTCAGAAGGCCAAGCAGGAAGAGATGGACTTTTGCACAAGGAATATGGAGAGCAGCCCAAGAGCTGGGCCAGAAGTCCTCAATATGACAAAGAGGCTTTGTTTCACCTCTGATATATACTATACTGATATACTGTATATCAGTATGTCAAACAACACAGTCCCCTTCAATGTATAATATAATATATTGGGCTGTGTATAATGGTCTCTGTAGGGTACCATATAGTATGGAAATAAGCTGTTATGGGCCTGTATGTACAGTATACACACATTCTTGTCAAAAATGTTGATTTTAAATGTTCGGAAGTAAGTCTACAAAACTTTTAAGAACTGTGGCGTGTTATTTATAGTTTCTATAATTAGATTCATTCATTCGTTCATTCCCTCTTGGTGATTTCTCCTTACCGACCTGTAATGCCCGGGTACGCGCCTTTTGTGTATGTTCCTGTTAATGCTAAAAAAACCACAAGTGGAAAGTGATATGTCCTCCGGCCAAAAGGAGAAAAAAAATAAACGTGGGTGTTACTTTGCTAGAGTTAGTGGCCAGAATGACGATAATAACTGTTTTCATTTGAGGTGTATGAACATGTAGCGTTTTTTATTGTATAAGGCAATAAATGGCAAAATGTAAATGTAACAATCAGAATCTGAATAACAGCAATTAATAACAGTAATAATAATAACAATACTAACCGCTTTTGTAAAATAGCATGCGAAGAAGAAACGGGGCGCTTGAAGAAGTCTAGAAACAAAAGCACCTCGCAGGTGAGAGCTTAGTGAGCCCTTTTCAGGTGAGCTCTCCCAGGGCTCCGTGCATGACAGAGGAGCACCGCTCGCAGCGTAAAAGAAGAAGACGAGGGGGAAGGTGGGAAACAGGGAATTAGAGGAGGGGAGCAGGGGTTGTGCACTACCCTGAGGGCCTCATTATTTTCCTGCTGTTAATTTCACTCACACGTTTTCTCACCCTGATGCTGTTGATTAGGGGAAGATGCTCCGCCGTGCAAGCATGAAAGACCCCCTTTTTCAGCTGACTTGATAAACGAGGAGATGTATAAGCAGTCAGACGAAATGGTAGGCTGTTGTTTCGTTATTTTATATCCTTCCAGCCGAGTACTTCTGTGTGCATGTGTGTGTGTCTGTGATTGTGTGCGCGTGTGTGTGTGGATGGGAGAGTGGGGGGGGGGGGGGGGGGGGGTGAAGGAGTAAAGTTGTTAAACTAAATATTAAGGAAGC
>JAOEHI010000024.1:2795906-2812917 GCA_025447815.1 Percopsis transmontana
CTTTTTAAATAAAGCACTTAAATGCTAATTTCTGGTGACTTTTGAGGACAGAATGTACTAAATGAAGTATGCGCATCTCTGTGTGAACATTTTGACTAATGTTACCATTAAAGTGTTAATGGACACAAAGCAATGGTACATGCACACAATTTTGGCTGATCATCAGCTATGATAGCATATAGTTATTTAGCTTGTTTTGCACCGGTGTAATTGTAAGAAGTCTGTCCATAACCATCCTAGATGGATCAATCACCTCAGGACAGAGAAGAGTCACATCTCCAAATGAATCCATTCTGCTTTCATTGCGAGAGAGTAGCCACCTCTCTGAAAATCCATACCATTACCTTGCTTTATTTATAGTTTGTTTTATTGAATTCTGTTTTTAAATGGATTGGATTCATTTGGAGACTGAAAACTCAGAAATCGGCTGTGACAGGCAGGTGTAACCGATCGAGTCCTGCACTGGACTCCGGCGTGGCAGGCGGACATGTTAGCAAGGGAGGCTAAAACCCAATGTGCACTACATACACTGTACTGCTGGCCTTCGTTACACAGGCAATGCGAAATATAATATAATATAATATAATATAACAGATGTGGTTTTAGTATAATTATAACATGAAGATATAAAACCATGAAATAACACTCTTGGAACACATTCTCAAATGTAGCAAACACCTTGCACCTTGTTGTTTGTTTGCGTGTATGTTTGTGTGCATGTGCTCTGCTGCATATTTGAGTTGTGGAGAGAAGTCCTCCAAAGGTCAGCGCTAACTTTAATACAAAGGGTTACTGACTCGGACAGAGGACAGGTGACATATGTATTATGCATGGAGAGGAATAGAGGCAGCAGCGCAGGATATAAAAAGAACACTAATATATACAAACAACATCATAAAAGAAAGGACGACTATATGTAGCCGATGGTAAAATAAACAGTCTTCTGGGAATGTATACTATGTGTACAAACTCCCCACTCTCAACTGTCCTACCGGTCCCTAAAGCTCTGGATGCAGGCTGAATCTTCACTTTAATGCCAACCGGCAGAGAACAGCTTAAAAAAAGGAATGTCTCTGGTCTCACCATCTGTTGTTCTCTTTTGGCACCGGCAACGGGAGCTACAGTAAAATCGCTTCAGTGATCAAAAATTACAAACCTGATGTCAGCAGCAGTGCATCCAGCAGTGAGCTGCCTAGATCCCCCAGAGTCCCACAGAGACCTCCCTGGGTTCATGTTTTCCTCCTTTGTTTTCTTTGTTGGTAGAGTGTTAACAATATTCATTGGTACAGGTGCTGATGATGTCTCTAATTAGCAGGGGTGGGTGTAACAAATTACAAATGTTCTCGTTACTGTAATTAGTAGCTCTTTTGTGTACTTGTACTAGTATTTTAAATCTATAATTTTACTTTTACTTAAGTATATAATAAGTATTGCTACATTTTGAAACCCCTCCGTTACTGAGTGGATGGCAGCATGACACGGAAAACTTGCGCTATTTAGTGGGAGAAGAATAATGTCATGGGTTTATTGGTTATAGGAATTTGTAGATAGTCCAAGGAAGAGCCTATTGAGTTCATTTTTATGAAAATCAGACTTCTGTAAAACATCTTAACACCAAGAGGTCTCTTTAGTGGCCCTTCATGAAAGTGTCACAACCAGCTTTATGCTCTTTTCTCAAGTAAAAGAACAAAACAATTTAAGGCATAAGAAACAGTGCCAAAGGTGCCAAAATCAATTCCTTGGACAAGGGTAAACATAAAAATGAGAACTGCACCTTCACTTAAAGAAGCAAAATTCTGCTGTGCACAGAGGACAGTAAGTGTTAGAGTTGGTGTGAAAAAACAGGCGGGATGACATTTTCAGGAAACCAAGAAAGCGGCTTAGCTACCACTCAAAATACCTGGCAGTGTGCACAGGAGGAGAAAAGTGACTCACCACTCGAACACACACCACAAGTGGATGCGCTTGACTGCTGTTGTACAGGAAACACGTACACGTTACAGCAATAGCACAGCATGACAAACAATGAGTCAATAGGCTGGACATTAACCCTAACCTGTCTCATATGTCCACTTGTAGTATTAGTGGCCTTCATTTCATCACTTGCCATTGCCTGATGACCGCCATTGCTCCTCATTAACGCATCACAGGACCAACATGGCCTAACACGATACTCGTTAGAGAATTATTAGCTGTCTCTCATTTAGCCTGAGGAATGAAATGTGGCCCCCTTGGCATTGCTGACGTGGCCAGATTGATTCTATGGCTGGGAAGCATCTTTAATCATTACACAAGTGTAATGTGCAATATGTGCTTGAAGTGCACATATGCATTTGTGTATTGCATAGTGTGTATTGCACATTCTGACAAACAGGGTTTATGCGGGTCCTTAAAAAGTCTAAAATCCAATAATCCTAATTTTAGGCCTTAAAATGTCTTAAATACGATATTGACAGGTCTTAAACATTTATTTGGATTATGAAGTTACTTTTACTGAAAGTTACATTAACTTCAGTCTTGCTTTTAAATGTATTTTTGGGGAAAATTTGTATTGATCATGCTGTAACTAATGCAAACTGTGGAGACCGGTATATCGGAGAACACCTAGCTATTGTGTTTCACAAGTTTAACAAGATCTGGCTTGAGAACATCACAACTAGTGCTTGGTTGAAGCCTGTTGAAAATTACAAATTTGAAGCCCGCTGCACTTTGTGCAAGAACGCTTAAATTAGGAACTCTGGGTATAATTAAGCATAGCGTTAGTTCTGGCAGGCCACGGTAGTCTGCCCACTGCTGTCAGTCAGGTGACAAACCTACACCAACCTCATTGGCCCGTTGAATGAAGGAGGTTCTTTTAAATAGTTACTTTACCATTACTTTTTTGCTTGCTAAGTTCGCTTCAGAAACCCGCCACCTCCCCAGCTCCACCTATTCTTTGTCTTTCAATTGTTGTACAAGTCTTTCATTTTCACTAAACGTGAATATTAAGTGTTGTCTTCAGATATTGCTTGACCCTATTACGGGTATTATGTGTATGCATATCACTGTATTTATGTTATCATGATTGCATATGTTCATACATGCTTACCCTCATGTTATTGCTGTTAAAACTTCTGTCTGCTGCTGGCCTATTCGGGGGAGTAAAGCTGCTGTTTCGATACATTAATAATTATGAGTATGATGAGTAGAAGCCCCCTGAAATAGCCATTCCGCCAAAGATAAATTGTTAAGAGCATACTTCTAGCCTAATAAATTGCTTTTGTACCATGAAACAAGAGTGGTATGACTGACAAGGCATGAGTCACATGAGAAGTCAAAAAACCTTAAAGCTGCCGTAAAAAGCCAACAAAAAATGCCTGCCATCACCTAATATAGTTCTGTATTCACATCGGGAGCATCACCAATGTCCGTCTCCTTTCTTTGTATAACGATCAGCGCGCACAGGCCCGTGCGCGCCCTGTGCTTCCCTTCCACAGGTGCATCGCATTGACAGTAATTTGTGTTTCTATTTAGTTTCCCCAACAGCACCAAGGGCTGTGTGTTATTACTTTAGCATTGTCGCCCTGAACGTTTTGTGTTTTATCATTAAAACTACGCTTTATGCGTTCACCTGCTATTCAGCCTGTGTGTATTTTCCTCTGGCTCCCGCTTGCCAGTATGGCTCCCGCTTGCCAGTATGGATTTTGAAATAGATCTTAAATTGCATTGATAATGGACTTAAAAAGTCTTACATTTAACTTGTTGAAACCTGCAGAAAACCCTGGACAGTCAAAAGTGTATGCACAGACACACAATCATATATATTTTTCAAACATTATTTTTTGAATTTATTTAAATTATTTTAAAATTATTTTATTTAATCGTACCCCCACAAATAGATGTTTGACACTAATCTATTGCTAATCTAACTTGTTGAAACCTGCAGAAAACCCTGGACAGTCAAAAGTGTATGCACAGACACACAATCATATATATTTTTCAAACATTATTTTTTGAATTTATTTAAATTATTTTAAAATTATTTTATTTAATCGTACCCCCACAAATAGATGTTTGACACTAATCTATTGCATCTGGCATTCTATATTAACCTGCATATTCTTATTAATCTGTAGGCTACTTTACCAGGCTTATATGCAGACAGAATATAGGACCACTCATGGTGAACATATTGGAGACGTAGTCATTTGGTTCATAGTTATTCCATTCACACTATAGTAATCCTAGTACAGTCTATGCAGGCAATAAATAAGTAAAGGACAGTGGAGAGGGGAGAACTGAAAACAATGGAGGACAATATAAGATGACTGAGTAAAGATGAAAGCCCACACTCGTCTTATCTATGAAAGGTTTTATCCCCTTGTCTCTCTTCAAATAACAATATAGTTCATTTTATCCCTTATCAGGAGGTTGACACCTTTGCATGACCCTGGGCAATCTGATTGCTATTTCACTAATGTTTTTCTGTCTTCATCTCTCCAGAAGTGAAAAATCACCAATTCTTCAACATTTGGCCCAATGAAACAATATGAAGTCTAGTATGCATTCTGCAAAGCACAGCCTCAACCTAGATGGCATGAATTGCATGTTTGTGTTTTAGGCGAGTATGTTTTGCAAGTGTAGAAAGCTCATACTTTAGATGTATTGTCTTTTGAAAGAAAAGTTTTTTTTGTGCCCAGTGATCACAAGATTAACTGTAGATTAGCTAATAGGAAATAACGGGGGAAAAATATCTGGGTTTTATTAAATCACCAACAATTTGGAACACTATAGAGAAGAACATTAAACAACATGTTGAACACGTTGAATCCGTGGAATCCGTTGTTTTCAACAACTGATAAAGGCACATATCCAGTGCAATGAAAACCCTGATTGACTTGGTAATTGCTTGAGCATGGTCCGAGTTAGCTTGTAGCTTCATTTTGAAGACATTGGTGTCAGGGGAGCCGGTAGTGTGAAGCCAATTGCAGAATACACAGAGACTGAGACAAGAAAATGGGAGCCAAAGGTTTATTGCCAAATTAACGTTGAATTGCTCCAGGGATTAGAGGGAGTGGAGGCAGGAGCAGAGACCGGGAAGCAGTCTGGACAGAGGGGTTGGCCAGTTCCTGTTCCTGTGTGGGAAACAAGGGGGGTTGGTACCCGAGGGAGCACTGGAAAGGTGACATATCGGAGGAGGCGTTTGGGCAAGGTGTTCCACCCTGGGGAGAAGAGAGATCCAGGAGGATGGGTTGGAAGTGGTGATGCAGCGGAGTGCGGTCTCCATCTTCTTGTTGTCCCTCTCCGCTAGCCCCTTGGGCTGAGGATGGTACCCCGAAGAAAGGCTGGTTGTGGCTCCCAGGACCGAGCAGAAGGATGCGGACGCCTGTCTGAGACGATGTTTGTGGGCAGCCAGTGGAGGCAAAAGACATGTTCGACCAGGAGATCAGCGGTCTCCCGAGCAGAGGGAAGCTTTAGCAGGGCCAGAAAATGAGTAAAATTAGAGAAGCAGTCAATAATGGTGAGAATGACAGTATTACTATTGGAGGGGGGAAGGCCGGTTTCGAAATCCAAGGCTATGTGGGACCAGGGGCTGCTAGGAAAGAGCAAGGGACGGAGAAGACCTGTTCTGAGCACGCACCGAGCAGGCAGAAACAAAGGATTGTGTGTCCACCTCCATGGCTGACCACCAGAAACACCGGCATAGGAAGGCTAAAGTCCAATTGAGACCCGGGTGACAGCTGAGTAGGGAGGAGTGGACCCACTGGAGGACCTCCGAGCGAACTGTATCGATTAGCAGGTCTGTTACCTGGATCAGGCTGTTGGTTCTGCGCCTGTTTAACCAATCCCCCAGGTAACGGCTGAGACGAAGCAGGTGAATGGCAGGATGGGTTGTAGGTCGGAGCTAGACTCGTCTGTAGGGAACTGGCGCAACAGGGCTTCAGGCTTGATGTTGCGTGAACCAGGGAGATAGGTTTAAGTAAAAGGGGGGGCAGGATAGTCCAGTGGTCTAGGTGTTGGACTCCCAGCCGCAAGGTCGTGGGTTCAATTTCCCGAGGTGGACTACCTGTAAGCATCCTTGAGCAAGATGCCTAACCCCTACCTGCTCCATGTAATAGCACCATGGAATTGTGTAAGTCGCTTTGGATAAAAGCGTCTGCTAAATGATCTAATTGTAAAAGCGAATCTACCAAAAAATAGGGCCCACCTGGCTTTTCGGGAATTCAGTCACTGCCTGGATGTAGGCAAGATTCTTGTGGTCCGTCCAAACCACAAAGGGTTGGTCTGCTTCCTCCAGCCAGTGGTGCCACTCCTCCAGGGCTAGCTTCACGGTGAGCAGCTCCCGGTTGCTGACATCGTAATTTCTCTCTGCTGGGGTGAGTTTGCGCAAAAAAAAGCACACAGGTGGAGCTTATTGTTGGTAGTGGAATGTTGAGAGAGAGACCCGTGCCTACTCCGATATCCGAGACGTCCACCTCCACAACGAACTGGGGGGTTGGGTCCAGATGAATGAGGGTGGTGGCAGAAGAAAAGCTTGAAATCTGTAAAGGCGCTATCTGCTTCTGGGGTCCAAAGGACAGGTGAGGCGATTGAGGTGAGTCCTTAATGAACCTCCTATAAAAATTGAAGCGCTGCAGCAGCTTACGGTTAGTGGGTGCTGGCCATTCGGTCACCGCCGTTAGCTTGGCGGGATCCATCTGCACCACCCCCTGTGCAATTATATAACCAAGGAAGGCAATCTTAGGAACATGAAATTCACATTTCTCCGAATTTCATGTTATTAGTAGACATTGGAGAAGATCAGGATGTGAAGTAGAGGAGACTGATGCTGATGTGGGTGACTCAATCCATGACACCTGATTCTAGTCCTGCAATAAAAAAACATTGCAAACAAACAAAGGGGGAGGGAGAGAGACTTCTGGCTAGGTAGGATGGGCAGGGACAGTGGGCATGACAATTGGGACGAGTTACACAATGGCAAGCCGACGAAGCAAGACTAATGCCAAGGAGTCTTTGGAAATGCTACAGAACTTGAAATGGAACGAGTCTGGTGTGGGTTCAGTTGCCAAGGATGACAGTGAACAACCGAGCAGCCGGCCACGCGCTTACAGCGGCTCGACACAACACAAGACAATAGCTACCTTTTCAATATATTGTATACATACCGGTACTGCAGGTTCTGGAGCCCATAGTGGACAAACCCATTTAATGCCTTTATGCTAACACTAATCACGTGCAACAGTTGCAATAGGAGCACATCCATAAAATTGTGTGAAATGTATGCAGTTCTATTGCTAACTGAGAGAAAGGCAGAATGACAACAGAACTGGGGGGTTATCCAATCACGCCCAAAACTTTCCAAGACCTTAGAGTACAAGTGAAACCCCTAGTGTAGTGTCACGTCTTTAAAAATGCTTTAGAAAATTATGTACAGATCTACATCATTTTGAACTGAAGAACAACTCCAAACTAATTAGTGAGTCAGTTTGAACTTTTGACTTTCTGAAAACAGAGTTTAAAAAAATGGAACAGAAAAGAGACTTAAAACAAAGAAGAAGAAAATGGTATGGATCAAAGTGCCAGTAAATTGCATGCAGCCTATATTTTAAATGAACAGATGAAAATAATTTTATGAGTTGCAAATAATTATTCTCCTGTCATCCGTGCTGGATTTTTGGCAAACATCGATGGAGAACGTCTTCAGTTTGATTGATATTGACACCATGCTTGTACATTGTAATCATCCTTGTCGTCTTTTGTAGGATTCAACAGAGGTGGCAGAGATAGGCAGCGGCACTAGTGAGTGCCCTAAGGTTAGTATTCCGCCCTTGTTGTAAAACAAAGGCAGAGAATCTGAATGGCTCTGTAATTAAAATGTCATTAATTTGCTGTCTTATCAGACCACGCAGACATCTAAATGTAGGCGTGGGAGAGAGATAGAGCTTTTGTGTGTGGCTGAGACATCGCCACATGCTGCTTGCACACTGAAATCTGCTATTTCCATTATAGGACATATGTGGTTAGGCTGCATGGCGTTCCACTTACATTTCATTTGTGTAATAGTGGGTTTGGTTTGTAGAAAAATGGTCGCCTCCTACAAATATCTCATTAAAAGAGTAAATTAGGTGTCATGATCAGAAGTTTCAGTGATTCAAAATGATTTTGCATCGCAGCAGAGGCATGTGCACATATTAGAACACACTGTGCAAATACGCAAGCACGCACATGATTACAAACACACACACACAGGCCCATTTCCTCAGTGAAATAGCGGGACCCTATATCAGATGCACATTAAGTACGGCAGCATGCTAATGTTTTTCACTGACTTGCATTTTCATCTTTATGCTGTGAATGGAATTGCCTGATACTGTATGTCTAAATTGTCCTTGGTGTAATTTAAAAGGTGGTGATCCGTAATGGATGTCTACGGCAATGGCATTCCTCTCCACAGCATATGGGACCATTATGTGTAAAGCTATAGGATTATAATTATGTGCTGTTTTAGAGAGGATTAAGAAAATAATTGTAATATATATATATTGCATACTAGAAATAACACTTAACGCATAGTCACAGAAACCTGTGAATGAACAAAAGACTGTTATATGATAGCATCATCACACATACAAGTGATATGCCACTGAATACATGGATTTATATCAATTGTTCCATTTTACCCACATATTGAACAGTTTGGTTAAAATAGTAAATATGTGTTGCGGTTTGGATCTACACCTTTATGTTATGGGTCTCAACATTTTATATTCAATATTTTTATGAAATATATATTTGCATAAAACCTCAAGGCACCACCTTGACTAGGCACAAGGGACTGGTTACTTACAGCTTATGGCAACTATGGTTGAGCATAAATTTAAGATAATATGCCATATTTTAAAATCATATAATTTATGTATTTATCAGTCTAATTTAATCTAACCTCTCACCAGAGGAGGGACGATTGTTCTGGTATGCACAACTGAGAGAATAATATTGAATACAAATAATACATATACGTTCAGACGGCAGATGCCGGGTCCGATCTGCTGCGGGGAGGGCAGGCGTTGAGTCAACCCACCTGGTTCTAGGCCTTGGGTAAGGCCCGTCACTATGGCAACGGCAACTATGCTTTTGTCCAGTGTGCAGCTGATAACAATTCATTCAGGCAGTCACAGATACCGGCCTGGATCTTCAGTCCTTTGGAGACTGGCATGAGGCTGGGTCTTCTTGAGTGCGCTCTGCAGAAGGCTGTTTCTAGTGCGTCAGTGCTTTCACGTTACAGCGGAGGACCAAGGGTCTTTGCAGTCAGAAAGCGCGCAGTTTAAACTATGCTTTTAGTCGCTTGTAGAACGAAACAGATGCACTACACTGATGTGAACTGAAAGATAACTTAACTAACCAAACTAAATTGGTCAATGAAAAACAAAACAAATAAAACAAGACCTGCGTGAAGTAACTAGACTTTAGACGGTTTACTTCTACTCAGACGAGAGACAAGGACATGTGGCTGGTCAACCACGGGCCCAAAACCTAGGATTTCATAGCACAGAGCGCCACAGCTTGATCAGGTTGGAACGGCAGGAAGATGGCAAGAGAGCAATTTATGGGGACCTTTGTCTTATAAAGGTTTCTTGGATAAGGGAGGTTCTATGCATATATTAGGGGCTGTTGCTCTCCTTATCAGTAAAAATGGGGGAGTGAGATTACTTCTCTGGAAGAAATCCTATCTAATATATATATATATATTCTAACCTACTGGCTTAAACATATCTAAACATGTCAATGACATTTCATAAGCACCGTGGGTTTGTGCAGGTGAACACATACATACTACACATGGATGGGTTATTTAAAAAAAACTTTTTTACACACACACAAAAATATAAAACGTAATATCCCCAGCTTGTTTACCCACCTGAAGGATGGATAATGCATATTGTCACATATAATAACAGTAATCAAACAATAGCTCATATAACTGTCAAGTCAGGTATATTATATTAACCAGCTTTATACACACAAAGGATTTGTCTGTGTCTGTGAGCGCAGGCTCACAGGTATTTACTAGGGGTCGTAACAAGGCTTCTTACTGGAAGGAGGACTCATAATAACTGGTTAGGTTATGAATTAATAGCCTTAGCATATACATTTTCAGAGCTGTTTATTTAATTAATGTGTTTATGTAATTAGCTATTCATAAAGGTCAAACATCACATATTTAGAGGCATGTTAAGACATTCATCTATCATAATGTCCTTATGTCTGTATAATAGTGTCAATTCACAAATATTATCACACCCGAGGTCCTGGGGAAAAGTCAAACATTGCTGGATGTCCAGTTTGATAATCTGACTACTTCTGATCTTTTTAGTCAGAACATTTTTCAGAACAGTTTTTCCACACTCAGGTGTGTGTGTCTTGCTCAGGGGAGGTGACCTCTTATCTGTGGAATGTTGGCCAGAGAAGAGGGGGTGCTGGCACAGGATGTTAATGTGTTCTGTTACAAAATGCTGCAGCACACTTTATCTCCTTAGAGAGGAGGAGGGGTAGAGAGCAGCTGCATCCACTACAGATGTAAAAAATATTTGTGAACAATAACCTCCCACAGACACTGTAGTCCCATTCATTTGTAATGTCACACCAAAGTATAGCTTGACTGAGAATTAATTGGGAAAGGTGAGTGGTTTTAGTTCAAAAGTGGTTTAGTGAAGGCATTGCCATCCCAGAGCATATAGAAAACAAATTTATCCATACAGCAGTTAAACCCATAAAATACACTGTAGTTATGGCACCATGCCAGCTGGTAAGAAAACCCATTTTCACCTTAAAATGCAGTGAGAGAATAGAGAATATTCTATACTATAATGGTCCTCTCTCTAACATCATGTGGGCATTAAGTAAATCGAGTGATGGGCTTCTTAAATGACCCACTCTGGAACCTCTGTTAAAATGCTCCTTGGCAAAGATAGAAGACCTGGCATATTTAAAAATAAAAATGAGCTTTCCTGACCATTCATATTCACAGCAAATGTGGCAAGACAGGGTTTTGTATAATATCATCAGATAATCTATGTCATTTGACATTTCAGCTTTTCTTATAATTGGTGACGGCTGGAAAGAAATATTTCATTTAATGGTTCCCACTAGCTTCCATCTATTTAACCCCCCTTTGTTTCAAGCTAAGCCAGGTCCTGCACAGAGTTGGCTGTGCTTGTGGTGTAACACTTTGAGCAAATAGATCAAACAAGCTTAGTGATGACAGGGATGCTGTATGCAGCCAAGGCCATTCACCCATCTGCGTGGCTGACCAACTGGCAGCCTTCCAGTGGATGTGAGCGCCCCCAGACCAGCAAACAGAGGTCAGGGTATAGGGTAGATGTGACCGCAGCAGATGAGAACACAAGTAAAGACAGCTGCAGGGGGGCAGATGCCACCATTTGGAGAGCGCTGGTGGTTTTTAACCACCCATGTTATTAGAGTAGGTTGTTGAGGTCACCCTGTGATGGAAATTGTGGCACAAAGGGCCAGCATACAGAGTTTTCAACTTCAGGCGGAGGACTATGCTCTGCCTGGACAGGCTGCTTTATTGGAATGGACTGCTGTGACCAATATCTCCTCTGAGTTCTGCATGAAGGGGGGCGAGGGTTTCGTTGTTCCTGTTTGGATCTTTCTTTGTCTTTTGGACACGCATCCATGCACAAGTGCACACATGTGCACGTATATATATGCATGCACAAGCACACACCCGTGCCCGTACACACGTACACACACACACGATAGACATCCAAATAGATGCCAGAAAGGGCTTAAATTGTACACTAGGGCATGTTAGCTTGCAGGCTAGTTATCTGACAAGTTTGTGACATTGTGGAAAAAGAAAAAGTTTAATGAGTCTGCATTCAATAACTTGTTGTCACATGAATACATTCACTTTTATATCACAACAAAATGTTGAAATGAAAGAAAGAAAGAAATAATGAAAAAACGGCATTCAATTTAAATTAAATATCACCATGACAAGGGGAAAAGGGTTAGGCTATTCTTGTCTAATGACTTATTTTTAAAAAATTTTGGATATATTGTCACTGCTTCTGCTTCTGTTTGACTGTTCTGTTTATTTTACTACTGTGCATTCCTGATGTAACAAAATAATATAATACCTTTCTAACAATCACCCATGGAATGTTCCAGTTGATTTAACTGTCATATCACATCTGCATCAGCTGCAGTGGTGGTAAATCTCGTTTTGAAACCTCTCATTAGCATTTCAATGAGCTCTGATTGCTGATTGACCAGATCTAGATTTCAAGCGCCAAAGCAATTTTCTCTTTCCCAGTCAAATCCTTTCCCCTATTCAGCTTTTCATTTCTCTCAAGCTTATCCAGCTTCTATTTTGCTCCAGTCAGAACTGATTGCTCTCTCTCTCTCTCTCTCACTCTCTCTCTCTCTCTCTCTCTCTCACTCTCCACATATCGTTCCTTTCTCTTTCTCTCCTTTCCTGTATCCAGACAGAGCATCCATAAAGTATGAATAAAATTAATGACATCACGAGCTACACTTTGGAAGAGCCACTGTAGGAAAAGGCCATACATCACCGCCGAAAAAGGGTGGGAAAAATGGACAGAGAGAAAGAGGGAGAGAGATAAATGAAGAAAGAGAAATAGATTTTTTGCTCTATCCCTCTCTACCGTAAGGGCTTCATGAGTCTTTTCATACGGCTGTAAAATAAGCTATTATGTGCAAAGAACAAAGAAGCTGGTCTTTAAAGTTACCGTACCAGTAAGCAGGCTGTGGTAATCTTACTATAACAAAAAATATGTTTCATCAATCATTACAAGTGGTTACTTGAGGGTCTTTTTTTATTATGAAGTGTGCTGCAACACCAATTAGCTGGACAGTTTATAAAAGCCGTTGAACATTTTCTGACAAGCCAGTGCTGTGTCTTTTTGTCAATCTGATTATTTTGAAATAATGTATCTTGTAATAATCACATCTATTTGTATTTTTAACTTTGTTTTCTTTCTTTCAGAGCACTGCATACGTTCGAGGCAGGCCTATTCTCTACAGGCTAGCCCCTTGGTCTGGGAATGGCACATATGACAGTGGAAAGGAACATTTGTGTGGACTTTGGCAGGACATGGGCTGGGTAAGCTGTGTGCCGAGTAGAAAAGGGGAGGCCTGACAGCTTTTTCTGCACTCATTGTTAACAACTTGAAAAGTTTAAACCGATACCTTCCTTCCTAACATAGAAGCCAAGCTCAAAGATCCCCGGTTGCCCGGTGTGGGGTCAAGTAAATGAGACACCGAAAATGAAATATTCCCTAGAATTTAGACAAGTGTAGTGGTAGTGTTAAATAACACTACCTCTTAGCTTTAACTGTAATTTACTGCACTGTGCTTTGCCACAAGGACAATACATGAGCTATACATACTGTAAGCCCAATCAGGTAAAATTTCAAATAAATAGTCCAATGTGAAAAAAGAAAAAACTATACACTGGTTCTCAATCGGTTTGACCCCTGACCTGCAAGAAGAAGTTGTTTTAAAAAAACGTATGTCAATTGTATTAAACTTATAAAAACAAAGATTAGAAATGCTAAAATGACAGAGATAATTTCCATAAAAAAGCGTCTTGCAAGTCCAACGGGGCAGGGTCTCGACCCGCAGATTTAGAAGTGGCTTAGCGGGCACGGTGGACCTGGAGCAGCGTAGCGGCAGGGCTGGAGCGAGCAGGGCTGAGCGAGCAAGGCTTCAGATGGATGTGAGCAAGAGCAGGGGGCCAAGACACAGAGCTACCTCTGTGCGTCTCAGCGGACCGCGTTTCAGAATGACTCGGCTATGCTGCCGCCGTGACAAAGATAAATTACAGCTACTGGAAAATATTTCTATGTTGATTTTTTTTTTCTCCCTCTCTCCTTTTTGCTATGTACCTTATTTCTTTTTTGGCCATTGGGTGTAATCCTACAGCGTGCCACACCAAAGGGACATGGTTAGGTGTGTGTGTGTGTGTGGTGGGGAGGAGAACGGGAGGGGAAGATCTCTCTCTCTCTCTCTCTCTCTCTCTCTCTTTCTCTCTCTCTCTCACTCTCTGAAAATATATTTTGAGGAAGCAAGTTGCCCCTCACAGTGCACAGGTTATGTTTTGTACTGGTACACAGGTACTTGCACACAGCAGGTTTGTGTACATGAACAGCCCCCCTTCCCCTAACCTCTACAACACACACGTTTCCATAAAAATAATTTGCAGTTTATTATCGTTTTATGTCACAGGTAACGATGTGGATCAAACCACTATCAAACATTAAAGAATATTTCACAGATCAGCTGAAAATGAGTTTCTGAGTAACTACTACAGTAGCAGTTAACACACACTGCTGTATTATACATACTAGGGCAATGTTTTGGGAGTTACATTTTGGTGGTTACTGTATTGTACAAGAGTTTGAGCACGTATTCAAATAACTGTTCCTCCAAAATCACACACAGTCTTGACGTGTTTAGTCACAGGAACTGGTCGTCACTAAATGTTTCACTTGCTCTTATCACATAACTCATGTGCTTACTTGGCTCCCCGGGCCTCTATTCCTGTCCAAATATTACACAGAGCAGACCTCTTGAGGTGTGTGCTAGGTGTCTCTTACACTAGGTGGGCTGTGGGATGATATGGCCGTGTGGTCAGCGCTGCAGAGCGGAGACCACCCAGTAGGCACCGACCGCCAATGTACGATGACCGACAGGCAGGGCAGCAGGATAGAGGAAACAGGAAGAGGGAGGTAGGAAGTCCTGCTCATCCAGTCCAGAGAGCATTTAGCTTCAGGTGGGCATCTCATCTCTCATTTGAATTCAAAATTTTTGCTTACTGTGGGCATTTAAAATCTGATTCAACTCACCTCACGTCAATCTATCTGTATCACATTGGATCCTCTCTCTCTCTCTCTCTCTCTCTCTCTCTCTACCCTCCCTGTCTGCAGTATCTATCGCCTTAGTTTGTCTTTTCAGCCATCACACTGACACTGTTTTCCAGACTGCTCCGTCGTCCCAGACATCAAATCCTAACCTCTTCTGCGCGAGAATAAAGGGAGAAGCAAAAGGAATGCACGCATTTTCATTTGAATACACACCAACAACAACAACAACAACAACAACAACCACCTCACCAAAGTCAGACAAACACAAAGTGAAACGCAAACATTCAGACAGTAAGACAGACAGACAGACAGACAGACAGACAGACACAAGAGAGAGAGACAGACACAAAAACCTCACACGTCGACACGCGGAACGCCGACAGACACACACAAAGAAACAGCGAACACAAAGCACAGCACAGCCAGAAGTCTACTTTATGCAGAAATATTCTAAAATGTGTTTTACAATACAATTAAACATCAAAGGCTGATATATTCCTCTGTGATCTTTAACACCCCAGTGAACGAACCCCATACAGCCCCATCCACTTACAGCACACACAGAAAGCTGCTGAACGTCACTGCTAATTACTAGATAGAGACAGAAGGAGATGCAAAACCAGGACATATTCAAATCAATGCGTTCACATACATACCATAAACCACTCAAGGACTGGGTTATTTACTCAGGATTATTTTCTTAAGTTTCATGAGTAATTGCAGTTCTAATGAAGATACCCAGGCAGCTCAGAAAGGCAGGGAGAAACTCGCTTAACATGCGCCCAGCAGTTAGGACAATAAAAGGGAGATCTGTTCTAAATGAGTAAATAAACACATGCTGAGGTCTGCCCCGGTGCTTTTCATTTGTGCTATAAAAATTTACCAAAAATAAAGTCTTCCTACCATGTAGCAGTGGCGGTCACACCTGCCTTGTATGAAAAAAAAAAAAAGGAAAAGAGTTGTGCCTGCAGCAAGCCCCTAAGTTATCATAAAACCAAAGTATTTGCACATGCTCGTGCACAGACAAAAAGTGATTCTCAAATGTCTCAAATGAACAGTTTTCACACTGCTTATGTTTAAAAAGAGGGAAAAAATAATGGTTATCTTACATTTCTGTGAGATTTCTATGTGAACTATAACTAATTAGAATGTTCGGACAATGTATAATTACTACTAGGCCTACGCTCTCTGTTTAAGAAGTAAATATCAATCTCTATAAATACTCTTATCTTACCCTTGTTGGGACTGAAGGGCATGAAGTCTAATAACTTCCCCATCTAATAGCAGTTCTGGCCAACCTACAATCTGCAAATGAATGTGTTTTACTGTGCAAATTCTCCCAAACCCCTTCCAAAACATTTGAAACCATAAGTGAAAATATATATATATTTAAAGCATAGCAAATCAGGGTATTAAACTTTTTTTCTTAAGCATAAATGCTTCTGATGTTTCTATTAAGAAAATTCTTTTCTAAAGATTTGGGTTTTCCGTACAGAGTGGACCTTAAAATGTGCCGTATGAGCAGTGTAAAATACCTATGGTCAGGAGGTATAACCGTGGTAGAGATTCTTTCCTTTTCTTTCCTTGCAAGCTCAGTAGCAGAAATTTCACAACATATTTAAACTTTAAATATATATATATATATATATATATATTAAATTTCTTAAGTGTTTATGCATCTGCATTATCTTAATGCATTACATCGCTGATGTAATGCATTTGGCCTTCATCAGCGATGGTTGCTCAAGTATTTCATTTCTTCTTCTAGGCAGAACCCTGATTGAGACACTCAATTTGTTCCTTTCCCTTCACTTATCTAAGGCTTTACTGAGCCCCCAGTGTACAGAAAAGTGCCCTGACAATCGGCTCAATGCCCTGGCCAATCATAGAGACACGTGACCTCCTAATCCCTCTCTGTGAGAGGGGCAAAAGTATGTTGTCACTGTTGGTTTTGTGAATTGGCAGCCAAAATCCCATATGATTTGTCAAGAGGGACATCTCATAAGAAAACAGGGGAACTAAAGTGTGGGTGTTGGTGCATACGTGTGTGTGTGTGTGTGTGTGTGTGTGTGTGTGTGAGAGAGAGAGAGAGAGAGAGAGAGAGAGAGAGAGAGAGAGAG
>JAOEHI010000024.1:2813017-2823476 GCA_025447815.1 Percopsis transmontana
AGACACACTAGGGGAACATGGAAACAGACTTAGGGAAAACCAAGAGACAGACCAGGGAACAGGCAGGGTCGTGACACCAAAGAGCACTTCACAGAACAAGGCTCAATTGCAAGTAACTACATAATTGTTTGATTAGTAACTGTTATGTGATGACTGAATTTAGGAACAGTATTGCGTTACAGAAAAATGTTATGTGATTACAGTAATGTGTTACTGTAATCCTAACACTGGTGGTAACGCTACTAAAATAAATGAATTTCATTGCAAACCAAAAAAGTTGAAATATTATTACACAAAAACAACAAGAACACTATAAGGGGGCAGGATAGTCTAGTGGTCTAGGATTTGGACTCCCTGCCGGAAGGTCGTGGCTTTGTCCCATTCTACAGTCCCAGTATTGGCCTACCAGTAAGCATCCTTGAGCAAGATGCCTAACCCCTGCACCATGTAATTGTAAGTTGCTTTGGATAAAAGCGTCTGCTAAATGACCTAATTGTAATTGTACTAAGAATTTACAAAGTAAAGAATTGATTGGTCAAGTCTTTCCTATTGTCGACTGATTGAATCATTCTTTTTTTTTTTTGCTTAATAATAATAACAAATCCTTGTTTCATACTACATGATCGAATCAGGCTCCTTAGATCGAATCGTCAAATAGTCATCTATTCGGGGTCACATATAAAAAAATACAATCCCAGCGAGAGAAGTGGAGAAACACAAATCGCCAGCAGACACAAGGAATAGAAACTGTATTATACCTGCCTGCCTTTGAGAAGTAAACTAACAGGTGAGAGAAGTTTACAAGTATCCTTCTTATCTTCATTTGAAGCAGGCCAGTAAAATGCCTTCTCCTCTAAACGTGTATGTTCTATATGTGTGTGCGTGTGTGTGTGCTCTAGTGCGGCTAATTAGGCTGTGTTTTTTTAGATTGGGGGGATGGGGGGTGAGGACGACAGCCTTTGAGTCACATACAATGAGGGATAAAACGGTTTGCTATGTAGCGAGGGTACCCTCTGGGATTCACAGACAGACGCGCACACACACACACAAGCACGCATGAAAGTGGTGCCAAAACACAAAATGGCCATAGATTCTTTGTGTCTTGAGCTTCTTAAGTGAGTGATATACCTCATACAAAAGTATAAGAAATCAATAATTTCATGAAAGCTAGAATTTTCCCACAAAGAAGACCTTGTTCTGATTAGCTGAGGGAATGCGGAAAGCAGGCCAAGTTGGTTTCCCCTCAGTGTGAGGCGAAGCGTTTGAGAGCCAGAGCTGTAGAGATAGAGCGAGATAGATCCATTAGTATACTGTAATCCTGCACCTGGAGGGGAGTCACAATGTGTGCGACAGCAGACCAGCTCTCTCAGTCCCACTTCTGCTCTCTCTTCTCCTCTCTCTCTCTCTCTCTCTCTCTCCCCCCGACTGAGTCTCCCTTTACCCCTTTCCTCCCTCTGTCTCCTGAAGAACACACACCTGCAGCCAGACGTGGAACCGCACGCTACGCTTCAGCAATCTGCTGACTCCCTCTGATTCAAAACCTCATGTCTGGTTAGTGGCCAAATGGCCCTGGTTGGCTTACTAGCAATATGATACTGTACAGCAAGGATTAGATCTTCTACCCAACACTAAAGTCTAAAACTAGACAGGTTAGAAACAAGCAACTGGTTTTATCTAGTCTGACTTATCCCATTATAGTGGAATTTTGCTTTAACCAATGAGAGTTTTAGCTCTCTTAAAACAAGCAAAAATTTATTTCTATTGTTCAGTTGCCAAATTGAAAATTTATATAAATAAAACCATCACCAATATTCAGTTCTATACCATAAACTGAAATTATCTTCGGTATTTTGGGCTCTGGAAAAAGATAAAGTTAGTAAGTGTCTGTCTATGCTATGCTCTTTATTGTATTACAGTGTATAAATAAGCTGCCACATCATTTACATTTCACTGTCAGCAGAATATCCAGTAACTATTCCTCTTACAGTACATTAGGAACAATATATTTTCTAAGTAAATATCATGGTAATATTATTTATTTAGAAGGAAACAGACTTGCTTATTTTTATAATTAATTTCCCTCCTTCCATTTCCTAGTAATAAACTGCCTAGTAGAGATAAACATTACGACATTCATTCTAATTGATGTCCTGTATGAGCATACCAATCTAAAAATAAGTACCATGTTACTAAAGGGAAAGGGAGATGTATTTTGAGATATATATTCAGATTATATTGCTAATATTGTTACTTCAATGTGTATAGCGCATATGGTGTTATAATTTATGGGCTATTAGCATCACAGAGTACATTAACATCTATATGATTAAAATAGTGCCAAATCTTGTCTATTTTTTAAAATATAATTACTTTTTTGACAGTTACTGTACAGCTGTCACAGAGTAATTCCAACTGATGTTTTGGCAGGTAGATATCTAAGGTATACGAAAGAATAAAAGGAAGGATTTTTGAACAAATACATTTCCTGAGAAGTACACCTAATGAAAAGATGGCTACAAGAAAAGCAAAATCATTGTACAAAATTATATGTAATCATCTTTACCGCTACTGAAAATGTATTTGATTTTGTTAAATAAACATAAATAAAAACAAATGCTGCCAAATAGTATACAGGTACACAGATTAGAATTTTTCCAAGTAGTGCGTATAAGATTTGCAGTTACATGCATCGGTTGCTTGTTTATCCCTCAGTCAAACGCGTTGGTGGCCAAGGTGCTAGAAAATTGCTACAGCAGTTGTTTTTTGTTACTGCTGGAAAATGTAAAAAACTGTTTAAATTTGGACAGTGAATTTTAAGAAACATACTGTATGTCATTCTGAAAGACAAGAAAATAATAATGACTGGAAGTACAGCTGTAAATTTTGCTCTTACATAACAGAGAGACGTGTCATATGTACATTTAGGACATGGAATAACCAGTGATGACAACGTCACGGAAAAAGATCCGACCATCTCCGGTCAGTCAGTGTCGCTACCACATCGTCAAACTTGCCTACTTGATTTTAAACTTGTCTAATCTATCTTGGCCACCAAGGCTGTCAACATACCATGCAGCATTAAATTCCAAGAGAGCCACCCTCATCGCCTTTGGCTATTTTAATCTGGCAGAGAAGGTCAGTTTTTTATTACAAGATGCCAGTTTTCCAGGACTGTGTTGACAGTTACAGTGGTTTCACTTTCCCATGAAGCAGATGCAGATTCATATGTAATTGTCACTGACTTTGTTAAAATTAAGATGCAGCTGCGGTTTCAAAAGCTAACCTAATGTATATAATAATTGATCTTAAAGATTGACCTAGTCCATTCAAATTAGTAGCCATTTTCTACAGAGAATAAGAAAGTATCTGACATAACATCCATGCCACTCTATTTTTATTACTATTAGTGCTCTTGTAGAATGTAATACATTGGACACAAATTGGAAAATAATAAGCTTTGCTGCTTCCAGTATTTTCCCTCCTAGTTCCACTACAGTAGCCCTACAGCTATTAACACTGTAAGAAGGCACCTCTTAAAACTGAGTGTGTTTCACTATTTTCCCTCCACAGTGTGGAGAGTGTGGATCGAGTTGTCATCATTTAAGTCCTCGCCCTTGTTTTAACACATCTCCAGGGATTGCTGGTTCCTTAGCATACGTTTACATTTAGTCTTTTACACTGAGCCCCCCCCCTCTTTAAAGTTACTTCTTGGAAGTTTGTCGAGAACATGCCCACGGTGCCTTATGGCCAACTGAGCTGTGTTCAAAAAGCTGTGCAGGCCGTGTTCGGAAATGCTCTTATTTCAGCCCCTCAGACCAGTATTTATACTCAAGAGATAAAAAAAATAAAAAAATAAGAGGTCACTTCAGAAATGTCCAGTTGAAAGTCAATGGGATGACCTATTGTGTCTTTCTTGGAAGTGATGGGATTAGGATAGCCGGCCATGCTACAGTCACTTCCTTCTCTGAAGCGTCATGTTGACGTGGTGTCAGTTTAGAGTTGTACTGTAGCTAGACATGCAGCACATTCAGTTAAATGTGTAAGCCCACTGAAAAGGGGCCTATAAACCCAAACCCAAACAAACACAAATAGAGAGAGACAGTTAGACGGTGCTTGTCAAATAACAACTAAATTATAAAAATGACTGAGAGAGAGAGAGAGAGCGAGACAAAAGATGATTAAATGCTCTCCCTTTTCAAGGAGTGTGTGTTACAACTGGGAAAGCAGGAGGACGTGGGAGGCAAGCGGGTTGGAGCAGGGTGAAGGGAGCCCGTCGAAACTCAATTTGAAAATGCAAACTTCTTTTCTAAAGTCAGCATTTCAAATCCGAGCGTGTCCCTGTTCATTTAATGCATCATTTCGCGAAGTGATAAATTTATGAATTAGACATACATCCTTTTTGCTGTTAAGATACTGGGCCTCATAAGGGAGGGAGTCATGCGGAGGATTTAGGAGCGTTTCGCCATGTCAAACATTAAAACCCACAGGGAGAGCTGCAGCACAGTTAGACCAGGGTGAGAGGAAAGAGAGAGAGAGAGAGAGAGAGAGAGAGAGAAGGAAAAAAATGCAGACAAAATCAGGATCTTAAGAGCAGCGGCGTTATTCGTCTGTACAGTAACGTGGTTATCTGTCGCGGGTGATCCTTTTAAACGCTTCGTTTGCAGGGATAAAAGCCGAGCGGAGGAAATAAACTTAGTTCTGCCTCCAATCTGCAAATCCTTGGTGGTCATGGAAGATGATCCCAATTTGCTTCTGAGCTGCACTGTCAGATCTCACAATAATAAATAATTTAAGACTTTAAGCGGCAATTATGCTCGATAAATGTGGAAAGCCTGTGGACCACTGCTTGCTGCCACCAGACAATGTTGTGGTTCCTGCAGAGCTACAGCAGTTGCTGCTTATGATATACTCCATATATCATGCTAAAAGGTTAATAGGAAATATGGGCTTTTATGCGGGGTGAATTCCCAGGAAACAATGTTCATATATAAGGATAAACAGAACAATTTATCATAGGTGATTAATTTGGTCTTGTTTAAGAGATTCCTAATTCAAATGGACATTTCCCTTAAGGTTAACATGTGCGCATGCTTTAGTAGGCTATGCGTAGACAGTACATTATTATCATCACTGCTTAAGAAAAGCTTTTATGATTGATTCTGTTATAGGATGGCAGTGGTGCACATGTAGCACAGTGTTGATTAAAAAGCAGAGTCTAACACAAGAGACCTTAAACACCCATCAGTTAATACATTAAGTATGAGGTTAGCCTAATAAATCTATGTATAGGCCTTGTATTCACATATATACAGTATATTAGGCAACTGTCTGTCTTGTCTGTTGTGTGTGTCTTTGGGTAGGGGTGGGCAGCATGTGCTGTACTTGTAATGTATTTTTGTTTTTATTTTCTCAAAGGGATTCAGCTAGGGATCCGTCACCCATTCTCACTTCCCTATTCTCAACCCACTATTTTAGCCTGTGATGGCCAGATCAGAGCTGTGGTTGCCCGTAACATTCATTAGCCCACTATCAGGACTGAAGTATTCTACAGTTATTCAAATGTTATGGCCAAGGCCCCATCAAAAAGTGAAACTAACGCAACTACAGCATAAATCTCTACAGCATGCTCATATTAAATCCCATGTCACTCTAACCAACTAACTAAATAACCAACAAACAATACAATCAATAGACAGAAACTCTATCAGTTAAGAAGTGGAGGGAGATAATAGCTTGGCTGCAGACAGCTGGGGTTTGGTGTGTTTTCTTTCTCTGTGGTGTGGTTTGCACATATTCAGACTTATCTACAGCTCCATGTTTGCCTTTTGTCTTTGCAAAAATTATACCAACTCATAAGGTCTCCTCCATCCACAACTGCTGAGGCGAGACACCATTTGATACATTTATTGCACATAACAGTACTCATGAAACAATAAAAGAAAGGAAATGACTCTCTGCTGCTTATGATGTTTGTATATAAGGGGAAGTGGTATTATACCACCCAAAAATTAATAAGTTAATGGAAGTAAACATAGAATAAAACCTTTCCCATAATTATCATTAGTATAAAAATAAAATAACGCTGACAACGCATGTAGTTTTATTACGGACTTTATGACTTTCTTTTCCTTGAATCTGGGATTTGAGCAGAAGCATTTTGTGTCTTGTGCCTTGTGTAATGTAAGTCCAAAGCCAGGAGGTGGCTAGTGGTTTCCTGGTGTGTCCTGTGCACATTTGTGTCATATTTTAATGTGTTAAAACAAAGACAAAGACTGAGAATGAGAAAGTCTATCAGACAGAGAGAAATCAGGCAGGCATTAGGGCCACGATTTGGACAAGGCTCAGTATTTGCCTAGAAGACTCACTGTGTCCATTCGGGGTAGGCAGATGGTTCGGTGGCCACTGGAATCCAGTATGTGAATACCTGCATTGAGATCACTGGGGAAGAGGCAAGGCACCGAGGCCAGGGGCAGAAAGGAGCCACCAGTCAGCACAGTTTGAACCTACTAGCCCCTACATGACCACCCCTGTGTTTACTCATGTGTGGATATTAAATATGGCGGAAAATGGGATGTGATGTGTGGAACTGAGCACCGTGATCCACTGATCAAGGTGCAACGTTTTTTATTTATGTGTTGATTTGCCTTTTTATTGCGGCATGGCTGGCTATAAATACTTTGTTGTAACTATAATTGAAGCATTGACAGTAAGATCGTTGATAGACGTGTAATTTGATTTTGATGAATTTTCAAATCACATCCTGCTCAAGTGGAGTGTAAACATTGTCTGAATGTAGTCCTCGAATAGAGCCAAGTGGTGTCATATATAATTTTGATGTTACTTGTGTTTTTCTTTTCTGATAGAGCAGATAAATTAAAATATCAGCTTTAATAAAGTCAAACTATTACAGTACATGTCTAGGTATAGTAAAACTGTAAACTTTATATGTCATAGAGCTACCCTCGGCCTTACTCGTGTATGCTTTTTTCCACATTCTTTCACCATTAATATTTTCATATACAAACTTCAAATTTCCCATCGTTTATTGATATTTAATTTCACAAAAAGACACATCTGTAGATGTATAGATAGTAAATCTGAAAATAATTGTGACAACGTAGCAGCAAAAAGTGCAGCAGTGGCATTAGTGTAGCATCGTAAAGAAACACCGGTATTATGAGTGATGAGCCTGTATATGCAACCATACTGCCACAGCATCGCCATGCATGCGGCCACAAGGGAACAGAGGGGGAGAGGACGATGGGGGAGGGAACTAAAGTCTAGTTTGGAAGAAAGACAAGGGGGAGACAACTCCCAAAAGTCTCCTCCTTCCTCTTTTCAATCCCAACTAGGTCTCGGCATACGCTGTCATTAGGAAAAGCTGAAATCTCCCTGTGTGAACAGTGGGAGATAAAATGGCATTATATGAAAATGGCATTTTGACACCGTGCCCTGTCGAGAGATTCTTTGAAAGTTAACAGGCCATAGAATTTATCCACCAAATTATTATTCCTATTTCCTGCAGGCTGGTGTTAGCTGTGGAGAGCTGGGAGGCGCGCATAGTGTGGCGTGTTGTCGCGGGGGTTGAAATAAGCTTATTATCAAATTTGACTCTCAAACTGCCTCATTTCTTGGGTGCGTGAAATGCCCTGTCTCTTCTGGGAGGGCGGCTGGTAATGCTGAGTGGCAGGTACTCGAGAGCAGCGCCAGGGTCCAGGCTGTCGCCAAGGTGATGACGTTATGGCAACCAGCCGTCAAAACGCCTGGACAACTGCAGTCGTCGACAGAGACGTTCACCAGAACCAGATGCTGCTAGCATTTCCACCAATTAGGAGTCAGGAGCCGGGTGCCTGTCGGAGAAGAAGGAGGCCAACGGAGAAGGAGGAACAACACCATCACTGTCAGACACCGGGCCTACGACCGCTGAGCAACAACAGAGCTAGGGCAGGAAAAAAATAGAAGGAAAAGGAGCAGGCAGAGAGAAAACACATTTACGAGAGAAAATACATCGCAGTGACTGTTGCCTATGGTTACTCATTAATTAGGTAACTTGTTTAACATAATCATTAACTTGTTCCAAGAAAGAAAAAGAAAAGAGTAAAGGAAAAGAAAAGAAAGCGCATTGTTCTTTGTCGCATTTTTTTTGTCTAAAACACACAATCCTTTGTGTGACAGTCTAAGATGTCTCTCCTATTTCCTGACCTCAATCATGTGGTCCTCCAACTATCAAAAGTGTAGGTTCAATTACTGACAAAAATTTGGAGAATTAAGATACTGTACAGTAGATTAGATAGATTGATTGATAGACAATACGTTAATATGAATAAAATTAACATACAGAGACGAGAGGCTCACATTAGGAATCTTTACAGGGCATTTTAACAGTAATTTCTGTGTCCTATGAACATCAACAGCTCTGTTGTCTGGCTGAGCATGTTTTCAATGGAGAGTTTTTTCATGTCCCTGTGTAAAAGTACACCATATTGTTTGGGAATTAAGTACAGTGTAGAGGCCTGTAATTATACCTTCACAATAGCGGGTTTTCAGAAAAGGGCTGGAAATAGCGTCGTAGGGTTCCGGTTTGAGCTTCAAACTACAGAGCTACTAACAGGCTCATGGACTGTGAAATGGCAGGGGCTCTTAGAATAGATTTGCCATTGTCCACTGGCTTCCTGATTTGCAGCGCGGTGCATGCTTTATAAATGAGAGCTCAACGCTATGAGACCTATTGTGATAAATGGGTAGAGCAAAGCATACTGTACCAGAACAGAAAGAGAGAAAATGTAAATTAGATCAAAATGACCAAAGACGATGTAATTAAAAGCAGACACACAGACATGCGCTGAAACGTACACAGGACTTTATCGATTCAGCGCCACAGCCATTCGGGGTATCATGTAATAACATTATGATTTTAACCCCGATTTCATAAGTGCGCTGGCTGGCCTGCTGCCTAACTACCCAGCAAATAGAGGGAATAATATCATTATATCATTCACAATGGAGGGAAATCCCTGCGGTGGCCAGACTGCAAAAGCAGCTGTCTGATGGAGACATTAGGTATGTGTGTGTGTGTGTGTGTGTGTGTGTGTGTGTGTGTGCGTGTGTGTGTCTGAGCGCTGGTGTACGTAAAGGTATGCCTACATGGCGTGTGCCTGTGTGTGTGTGTGTGTGTGTGTGTGTGAGTGTGTCTTTGTGTTCGAGTGTCGTCAATGACTTTGGTTAGCAGGCTTCGGGGCAGCGCTTTACTTGGGACCTAATCAGTCAGAGAGCCCCGCTACCTTCGGGACCTCCCGGCTGCAGAGGTGTGTGTGTGTGTGTGTGTGTGAGAGAGAGAGAGAGAGAGAGAGAGAGAGAGCGAGAGAGAGAGAGAGAATAGGTAGGGGAGGGGGGCGGAGACGGCGGTGGAGTGCAGCACTGCCTTCTGGGAGTGCTGTTCAACCCCGCCTCCTCCGTCTCAGTGCCCACGGCTCTTCCTGACTGACCACAGTCAAGGTGATCTCCCCTGTAATACACACCTGCGAAGGCACACACACACACACATGCACAAAGACAGACAGACAC
The DNA here is from genome assembly GCA_025447815.1 of Percopsis transmontana. NCBI lineage: Eukaryota > Metazoa > Chordata > Actinopteri > Percopsiformes > Percopsidae > Percopsis > Percopsis transmontana. The sequence goes on from JAOEHI010000024.1 coordinate 2,822,582, forward strand.
ACAACATTTGTGTGTTGAGAGACGAGAGAGAAATGCCACTATTATATTGACACAAAGGAGATAACATACGCGTGACCATTTAGAGATGTTGAATAAAGGCAAATTAGGTCGCATTATTTCTTCCCATAGGCAAACCTGATCCCCAATGCTCGAGAGGAAACAACCTGCACAAATGAATCAGCCACCGCTGTCGTTCTTAACTACTTCTGACAGTATTTACTGGACGGGACGGAGAGCAACCGCTGGCCAAGCGGCAGGCTTACCCGATGAGGAGATGCTGGACGTGGGCCAACGCTGAGCTGCGAGAGACCCCCTGGCCCTCCCATGCTCGGGGGTGAGCAGGGGGAGGGGGGTTGTCACAGAGAAACCGTGCACCAAATCATCAGCCAGTCCTCAACCCTTGCCGACTGGCCACCGTCCACCTGCAGAATCGCTTTACACAAGGATAGAGAGGAGGCGATGAGGGGAGGAACACAGACATGGTGAGGAGAGAAAACATAGCGGGTTGCCATGACGAGGAAGCGGAGGAATAAAACACAAACAGAGGCGGGTGGGCACTGGGGTTGTCAGCGGTGAGAGCTTGACAGCTTCCCTGGCACGCCTGGCACCCTCTGTGGCAACAGTCTGGTGGACAGAAGTATGTGCTCCTCTCCCCTCTCCTCTCCTCTCCCCTCCCCTCTCCTCTCCTCTCCTCTCCTCTCCTCTCCTCTCCTCTCCTCTCCTCTCCCCTCCTCCTCTCCTCTCCTCTCCCCTCCTCTCTCCTCTCCTCTCCTCTCCCCTCTCCTCTCCTCTCCTCTCCTCACCTCTCCCCACCAAAGAAAACCAACCAAAAAACCCCACAAAAAAACAAAAAACACCAAAAAACCACAACCAAAAAAAAAAAAAAAGAAAAAAA
>JAOEHI010000024.1:2829135-2841916 GCA_025447815.1 Percopsis transmontana
CCCCCCCCCCCCCCCCCCCCCCCCCCCTCCCCCCCCCCCTTCACTCCCCTCCCCTCCCCTCTACTCTCCTCTCCTCTCCTCTCCCCTCCCCTCTCCTCTCCTCTCCCCTCCTCTCTCCTCTCCTCTCCTCTCCTCTTCCGTCTTCGTTTTCTTCCAAACCTCTTGGTTTTCTCCCTCGTTTCCCGTTTCCCTCCTTGTCTTAAACAGAGGCTACTGAAGCCGGACCTGTATCAACCACTCTCAGCTAATCCTCCATCCAGATTGTCACGCTTGACTGGCTGTGACCCGCAGTGACAGGAAGACCCCCTGTGGCCTGCCAGACTGCCACCCAAATGGGACTAATGGCACACACACACACACACACACGGACACGGACACACAAAAAACACCCACACTCTTCTCTCTGCAGTGTGTGTCTGTAAGAAAATGTCTGTTATCTTTCTACACAGATGTTCCTTCAGTGTGACGCTGGGCAGACAACAAAGCGCTGGTGAATAGCTAGGATAGTGTAAAGGACCTGGCAAAAGGAGAGCCGTCAAGTTGTAATGGAGAACAAAACAGCGGTGATATAAGGCTTATTGAACCAACACAGCAGAGCAAATGAACAACAAATGAACAGAGCTCAGTGAAGGATAAAATAACACGGCGGAGTGGAGGCGTGCACAAGCGGCAGTAAAAGCAGCCCTGTATCGATCTGGAGCGGTGAGCCCTGGCAGCAACCGCATGCCTTCCCCTAACCAGGAAGACTCTGCACTTATAGAATCCACCTGAAGGCATTTCTATCATGCTGCATGTGTGAGAGTGTGTGTGCACGTGTGTGTGTGTGTGCGTGTATTTCAGTTCACCTGCATGCTTATACATGGAAACATGAAAGAGCTGACGGGTATTTAGTTATACATACCATATATGTACAATAAATTACAGGCCTAATGTATACCAGGCCTAATGTATACCATACTGTATACCATACTATACTGTATATATATACACAGAGGTCAGTTAGAGAAACAGGTGTTTAGTCAGAATCCCTAATCACCAGAAACCTGTCTGCGCAGCGTTGGCTGACACACAGCATAATCCATATTTCATATGAATTAAGTTGAAGTGGGTTGAAATGTCACAGCGTCCACAGTGACTCAGAGAGCCACCTGGAACATATGACACTATGTCTCCTCCAGTACAGGCAGGACATCCCTAGCGCAGGGGGAACTGGGTCAAGGCTGAAATATTCATGGTGTGGTTCTCTGCCACTAACATACACATACACGCACACCCTGGGAGCATACTGGGAACACACTCTGCTACTGGGAGCTGCCAGCCGGTCGCTTAGGTGCAAAGCTGTGCCAGGGCAGCTAACTTGGCCTGTTTGGGGGAGTGTGTATTTCTGTGTGTGTGTCTGTGTGTGTCTGTGTGTGTGAGTGTGTTATGTGATCTGTTGTTACGGTATAAGGTGACAGCAACACCTACACAGACATATCCATCTTAGGTCCTCTCATTAATGCAATGTACTGTATGGACACAATGTCTTTCAAGCGTGAAAGATCCAGGCAGTAATTTGGTGCTTACAGCATGTAAGCATTTTTCAACCTTTAAATTGTGGGTTTAAGGTGTTTTCCAAGGGGGGAATTTTAGAGACATACTGTACCTTCTGCTTTCATTTATACAATATATATATATGAACACTTTCTCTAAAGTGATTATCGTTTGTGTCGCTGAACAAAAAGTGCAAGTACTTGTTCGCAAGGTCTGATATTGTTGAACTTTCTGTAACGTTTATGTCATCTGCTGCCGTCCAAATACCCTAGCATGTGTGGATGACGCCATGTCACACAAATACTCCCCTTCATCATTGTGTGGTATTCTGCTCCAGAGAGCAAGTCAACCGTACCATTAAAAAGCCATTTCTGATGTTTTAGGGCCAGGATGAGGGGTCAAATATGACCAAGTGCAGTGGTAGAGGGCCAGGGGCAGGTCATCTAATAGCAAGAGCTTTACAGATGACGACAAACAATAAAGAGTAAAAGCACAGGGGACAGTATAATGTGTATGTTGCAGAAGGGAACCTACAGTATATGAAGTTAATCTAATATATTCTTGCTTATTTAATATTAGCTTATTTAATATCCCTTGTAGATACACACATAAGTGGCCCTTTCTATTGATTCACAATTAACATCCAGTAAATCTTTAACGGGGAAAGTTTCCATTCTCCAAGTTCTCCACAAGTATGTATAGTAACACTATAAAGCCTGACATCATTACCGTTTGCAGAAGGGCTTTTCAAACATCTTAATCTTTGACCTTGAGCAGCACTGGATGTCTTTGGCATTGTAAACAGATGTTATTGCGACACAAGAGGAAAAACTTTGTGCTTCAGAGCGATAGAAAGAACCAGACTGAGTGCTGTTCACCTCTGCCGTACACTCTATGCACACACACACACACACACACACGCACACACACACACACACACACACACGCACACACACACGCACACATGCACGCACACACACACACACACACGCACACACATGCCGCACACACACACACACACACACACACACACACAATACACTGAGAACATAGCTTTGCGCAGAGGCACAAACAAACACACTAAAAATACAAACTTCACATATCCAAACACTCTCTCCCTCCTTAATGAGCTAGCACTTTTAAGAAGAGACTCCGCCGCGACTCCGTGCCACACACACCGGCGCCTTGAGGAGAACGAGCGGTCGGGAGAGACGCACAGAAGAACAGGAGCACTCTGGGATATGAAAGACGGAGGGGAGAAAGAGGAGAAATCAAAAAGCGCCCGCAGAGAGAGAGAGAGGAAGAGAGGGAGAGAGAAAAAGAGAGAGAGAGAGGGAGAGAGAGGGAGAGAGAGGAAGGGAGGAGAGCAGGAAGAGGGAAGAGTGTTGCTCCTCGCTCCTCATATCTCTGAGGAAGATGATAGAGGATATAGGAAGGCAGGTGGGGCTGGGGGAAGGGGTTGGGGTGGGATGGGTGGATGGTGGGCTTTTTGGGGGGGTTGGTGGGGTGGGGGTGGGAGTTGGCATGCTGTCGCTGCCGGCAAACAAGCGGGTGAGTAAATAGACTCTTGGGGGCATGGCTTGGTGGAGCTAGGTTGAGGCAGGGGGTAGGGAGATGCACTCCCGCCGTCTAGGGAACCCAGGCCCTCCATGCTGATGAGACCAGTGTATCTGTCTCGCCTAGACACCCTGCCAAGCCCTCATACTGTACCATCCCCCTTCCCCCCCCCCGCCTTTCCACCCCTCTGCCCCTCCCCCGCTGTCTTCAAACATCCTTAACAACCCTCTTCCCTGTCCTCCTCCCCAACAACCAGCCAACCCCTCCTTCCTTAGCCCTGCAGGCCCTTAACCCAGCTCTCTTCCCCCCTTTCCCCTTAAACCCCTCCCCCTCTTTACCAGCCTCTCCATCCCTTCACAACCCCCACCTCTCTTTTCCTCCATCTATCTGTCTGTCTCCCATCCCCTCTCCCCTTCTGCCGATCACATCCCCGGGGTCTGTACACTGCTGCTCGCTGATGAGGGGGATGATATGGTTGCCAGTGCTTTGATCCCACTGTAGGAAATCTGATATGGTGAACAGAGCTGCACACCCAGCCACCGGGCACCCTGGCATCTGAACCATGAGGCTCACACTAAGTCCTGGTGAGCAGGGCCATGCCCCTGCCGCCTTGACAACTAAGTCTTAGCCTGTGACCACTAAGTCTAGACTGGTAGAGCTGGGCAGCTAATCGCACCTGAGAGACTTGGGCTAATTGCACAGTGGGACAATAACCAATATATATTAACGTGAATTGTATTGTAAAAATAATGTGATGCGAGGTGATGCGATTTGTCGGCACAATGGATATTAAAGAGAGCATACAATGTGTAATGCACGCTTAACATGCACCAGAAGAAAAGTTTTCCCAGCACTAGACACGCTTGCGTTGAATCTATTTTAATTGGGGAAGGTACTTTGAAATCTTGTCAGCGTGATTAATGACAAAGCATACTTGTGGCAAGGACATTCTATTTTGTCATTGCTATCAATTTCCTTTTTCCTTATACACTGCACACTGTCTTAAAATACTGTACAATTCCCGCCATTTTCCGACCCAGTCCAGGTTCTGTGAGGGGAGAAAGTGTAAACTGCAGGAAAAATAACTGCCGTCCTTTGCTAGCTCTGTATGACTATACAACACAATCATTAGCGTCATCTTGGGGACTGCACTAATCACCTCACACTGAGTTGATGATGCTTGTTGGCTGATGTATGTATTACTGTCCTAATTTATTTGCTATAATAGTTCCCATGTTGTACGACTTACACCTAGATGTATTTATATAGATTAACTTATGTGTTATCTTGTACTAGTTCCTGTCTCCTGCACCATATATCGCTAGTGACTCCTTAGTTGTTGCGATGATTCTATTGCACCTGGGATGAATAAAGTTCAACCTTGTCTTAATGCTGCTATAACTATCTCATCATCGTACTCTGGGGTGTAGACTAGCACAATTGGTAGGGCGAGCACAGAGACATACATTTCCTTAATCTAATTACAGGGAGACAGTTTCTTTGTTGTTATTTTAACTGTTTTCATGACCATTTGATTTCTCCTGTGGCTTATGTGTGTCCGCACCCACCCCAAACTGCTCTAAATGCTGCAGAGTGCTGATCTGGCAGCTTGGGATGTAATGCTAACCGAGGAATGCACTGACTGTTTAATTACAGAAAGCCCCATGAATAACACAGCGCCTTCTGCCCAGAGCCCGCAAATAAACGTTTCTTTTAATTCAGTTTGTGTCAGGTGAATGATCCCTATATCTAGTAAATGTCCGCCTACTACTATAGATGAAATTTAAATAATTATAAGTATAATAAGAATGATAACAATAAAAACATTGCCAAGCAGCTTTAGGAGACATAAGAAAATATCTGGAAGGAACTAAACACATGTAAAATTTGTGGTAATGGTGTGTGTGTAGACAATAGACCTACCTATTTAATTTACTCTAATTCAGATGTGGGAAGCATTGAACTAAAATACACTTTTGTGAAATGGCACAAAATAATCAATATTCAGCTTTTCGGCACACTAGAGTAAGTGCCTAGCTGGTTACATCAAAGCAATTGTGATGAAAATAAACAATTAACCATGGACTGGGAATATGTTCATAAATAATGTATTCCTTTTTTTCTCTTAGAAGATAAGTTCTGCGATGAGTAACCTTATATAGATCTAAAAGTTTTCACGCTGTGAATTGACACACAACATATTAGCCTTTCCCCCACAGGCCACCAAGGGGAGAATAAAGGAATGCCAATGACATTTGTGAATAACCAAACAGCCACCCAAAACTTTAGAGCAAATTATTTGCCATCATTTGAAGTTTTTAAATAATTGAGAATAGCAAAAACTGCTAGTACAAACGGAAGAGAAATTAAAATAAAAGAGAAACCAATCATAATTTCTTATAATAAATAATTTCATGTTTCATGAAATTTCTTTGTTTTATGCTTTGGTGGACTTTTTCGTTTTACAGCTTGGGTTTGCTGTAAGTTTCTTTATTTCATATGATTATTTTGATAATTTTAAAGAATTTCAGGCTTCCTCAAGACGAGCTTTAATTCAATGTACTTTTGTACATAAATAGCAGCCTTCTTCCTCCCATCACGCACACATTGACGATGAACGCGTCCGCATACATACATGCGCGCACAGCCCTGACTGACACATGGAGTGGGTTGTCATAGTTTCCAGTTGGGGGTGGGGGGGATTGGGAGGGGACAAAAGTTTCCCGGCTGTCCATCACGGCGCTATCAGAGTGTTATCTCTGCCAGACGCCCACCGCCTGCACCATCAGCGCCACACAGAAAGCTTCCAGGACCTCGGGACGCCGCGGGAAACACAGCAGGACCCCCACAGAGGTGTGACAACGTCTCAGAGTACAAGAGCCACTTACCACTGAACACACACACACACACACACACACGCGCACACACGCACACGCACACGCACATAGTTGCCCAAACGTACCGACGCAAGCGCACACTCGCACAGGGTCACACTAACACACACACATAGGCCCACACACACACACACACACACACACACACACACATACATATGTGCGCATGCGCCCACACATGCCCACACACACACACACACACACACAACCTACAGGCAGACACAGAGACAACCACTGACACCATCTGATATTGCACAGCTGTCACTTTGTCACTCCCACACAACAGAGACAAGGAGCAGGCATACTGTACAACATATCTAAGATACCATATATCACAGATGGGACTTAATTACCTTTTCAAGGAAAATTACTATATCACAACGATGGATAAGCAGCTTCAATAAGGGATATAAATATTTTAAATCCATGGAGACTCCTCCAGTATTATTCCCCTATCTCTAGCTCTTGTTTTTTTATCCCCCAGTTATATACAGTATATGGAATGAGAGAAGGTTGAGGAAGGGAAACAGACATGAGAATGAGTGAGAGAGATACTTCTCTCTCTCTCTCTCTCTCTCTCTCTCTCTCTCTCTCTCTCTCTCTCTGTGTGTCTGATGAGTAACGCTTGTTCTTCGACAGTCTTTCCATAGCCTGGTCTGGCCGGGCTTCGCTTGTTTGTTTGGCATATGTGGGCGTCCGTTGCCCCCCTCACCCAAACATGAGAGTCCAAAATTCACTGGGGAAAAAAAACAGCTACTGTATGTTGTTCAATATTTGGAAGACTTGGTTACTGTCTGCTCAAATATTGCCCCATGGCTGTTGGGCTTGAGAGAGGAACAGAGTGGCAGTGAGGCTGACAGTGAGATCTCTGTCAGTAGCCAACGCTGTGTGTTTATCCGTCTGTCTGTCTGTCTGTTTATCTGACTGTCAAATTATCCCTCTCAGCAAACAGCTCACCATGAGCTGAATGTAAATAACATGGCCAATGTTAGTCACGTGACCTGGTGAGGCTGCAGAGAGCGGAGGCTTTCTCATTGGACAGCCTCAAAAGATATATGGAGCAACTGTGGAAGCAAATGTGTCTATTCAGACAAGATATTACTGTATAATCAAAATATTACAGTATATGAACATGAGAAAATAAAAATTACGGTAAAATAGAAAAAAAAGTGTACAACATACAAAAAAAATACAACATACAAAGTATGGTATGTGTGTGTGTGTGTGTGTGTGTGTGTGTGTGTGTCTGTGTGTGTGCGTGCATGCTGTATTTCTCTCACCTGCCATTTTCACTCAAGCCACAGCATTTACAACAAATTAGGTTAGTCCTGCGAGTGACAGATGCGTTCATTAAAATCAGATCAGCATGGATGAAAATATCCTCTGTTGAAAATCTCGATTCCATGCGGGTTGTACCGCAAATTTACAGCAAACTCAAATAAATGGCACTATCCATATATTGATTCATGAATACCTTCACCGTTGTCATAAAGAATCAAAACTCATCTCTTTTTGAAGTAAATTTAACGCACACCAATTCACAAAGAAAAAAAATCATATGAGCTCTTATGAGTAATTTGGCATAAATGTTAAAATCAGACTAAATTATTTTTATACACGCACCAGTGAAGCAGTAGTCAATATTGTGTGTGTTGGGAACCAGCCAGAGTGTAAAACTCACATCCATTTAGCTTCAAGAATAGTTGCCGAGGAGTTAGTGTATTGACCAGACGTCTCATTCACTCTTTGCCACTTGGTGTAGAATTGTCACCACTGTATTATTTGTTGGCCCTGCCACGCTCACCAACAAATATAAAAGCAGAGGATTTGACATGTGTAAACAGACGCCCTTATGTACTTTCCCAACAAAACTTGTTCCAGTCACTTTAAAACCCAAGAAGAGCTTCCATTCAGTTAATTTCTCTGCCTCTTGATTTAATTAAGTGTATCAGCCAAGCATCTCGACGTGGCCAAACCTTCCCACACCAAAACACAAATACTGTGCATGTGTCAAAGTGCAGATATTATTTGAAAAATACATTTTCATTTATAATTACAATATTGAGCTTTTTTTTTTTTGGGTCTTCAGTCAATACTTTCATGAGTCAATATTCAACAGAAGTTATAGAGGAGATGTCATACCAGACACACAATATTGAATATAAATGTTCTACAAAGAAGGCCTTTGTGCATTTTATATACGGCACCACAATCCAGTTGTCATTTGGACAAAAGACAAAAGACAAGACAAACGCACGTACAAGAATAGTAAAAAAAAAAAAATGACATGCTTCCTTCACGAGGGCATTGTTGGCCCATTGAGGGTTTGATAAAAGAGGGAAATTGCATGCATGGCAGAGGTGACAGACGGACAGACGGTCCAAGAAGGGGGAAACCAAGCCAGAGCGAAAGAGACAATGTTTTACCGGAGGCGTGAGACCTGGTGCCACCCAGTATATAGAAAACTGTTTCGTGAATACAGGAGGGCAGAGAGCAGGGGACTGACATCCGACCACTTCACAGGATCGAGCAGGATGTTTGGACGCAGCGCTCCGCTTCACAAACACCAGTGGAGCCTAAACCCCCCCGACAGACACCGTGTCAAGGCTGGCCGACGGTATTGGCCCAGACAAAATATATGGGTGTCTGTGTGCAGGACTGCCTGACTATCTCAGTACGTCAACAGCCTGCTATTTACAGTATATAGCGTGAGTGAGATGGACGGTGGGTTATGTCTGTCAGTGTCCAGTGCGGGATTATGTTTGATTATGTGTCTCGTGTGTGTGTGTGTGTGTGTGTGCGTGCGTGTGTGTGTGTGTGCGTGTGTGTGTGTGTCGTTTAATGCGGTGGTATGCATATGATATAAAGCGTGTGTGTGCCTCTGTGGCGGAGTGTGTGTGTGTGTGTGTGTGAGCATGATGTAGGAGGGGTAAGGTGGCGTGTGGAAAACTAGCGTTGCTCAGAGCTGCTGCAGGCTGAAGCTGTGCGGCTGCCAAAGAAAACTGTGGTCGGAAGAGTCTGCTAATAGAGCATGAGCCATGTCACCTGAAACTGGAATCATCTGAAACCCAGAAACCACAGCAGGCAGGCATCTCCCTGGCCCTCTATTAAAGGGCCCGCCAGAGGCCTTGGGTGCACGCCACCATCCCACCGGGGTCCTCCCATTAGCCTGGCCCTCTTCCGTTCGCGTGCCTGCCGGTCCAGGTGCACCATGGGACTCCCATCCGCTGTCAGACGCTCTATTAACACCCGCTGCAGCAGCGTCTGAGCTCAGCTCACCGCAGAGCTTCCAGAAAGAGCCATCACGTCGCCGAGGAGACCCGGGGAAGCTCCTGGTGAGTAACTTACCCGGGCACTAACACTGCAGATTTACTGTAATGAGCATACGCAAGAGCGTACACACGCTCACACATGTACAGTACACGCCTCGCTTAGGCACTCTCATATAGGTCTTCACACCTACATGCGCGCGATCAGACCGTTTGTCTGTTGCGGCGCTGGACCTGTGTAAAGTCAAACCACGGTGTGTGAGGCACAATTGTGCCTTTGTGTGAAAGCCAGGCTTCTAGAGGGAGTGAAGGACATTGTGCCCATTCATTCCCACCATGTCATAGCTTTCCCACCTGTGTTCCCAGCGGCTGGTGCTCTTCAGGTCCAGGGCCATTACGGCAATCACGGGCCTCAAGGAATGCTTAAGTGCTCCTTTGGTTGGAATGTGATAATTCACACAAAAAGTACATACTGCCGTATATTATTCTACAGCTATTACAATGCACTGCATTGAAAGTTGTAGAATAATATGAGCACTTTAAAGGCACACTACGTGATTGTGTCATAGTGGCCCCAGTGCCCCCAGTGTTAGTCTGGGAGCCACTCAGCACTCATTTGGTACCTTCAAACAAAAACAATGTTTTTGTAATGATGGTTTCAAACACAAGGGAAATTGCAGACACAAACCAAGGAGTGCCCATTTAAGAAGGTCATTTATCTGTTACCTCTGGCCAATAATTGTAACATTAAACCACTTTATTTCTTCATTTTAGTCCCGTGATCACATGCATGCATGTGGAACCATTGATAGGGATACGAGCACAAAGTTTGTACAGCTCTGACAATGCGTTGGTTTACATCTCACCTCCCTAAGCATTTCTCCTTAGAAGCGAGAATGCACACGTCTCCCCTCCCTTGGCACAGGTGCAATAAAATGTTTCCCCCCCGCTGCAACAGTAGCAATTTGGTGACAGGCTGTGGGTGGAGAAGACGAATCGTGTCAATGGCGGCCATTAAAAAGGACCACACACTCTCCAGTCACTAGCTAGGCATGATGGATGATTATCTCAAGGTGTGACAGGTGCTGGGATGGTGGGGGAGCGTTTCTCTATAGCCCTCTCTTTTCCCCTCTTCCACTGTCTTTCTCTGTCTCTCTCAGCATATCTTGGTCAATGCTTTAACACCCCACTAACATGAGTCTATTGACACACTCCAGATAGCGTCTGGTGGCTAATGAGTGTCTGAGTGCCTCTCTCTCTCTCTCTCTCTCTCTCTCTCTCTCTCTCTGCTCCTCATCCCAATGTTATCCTCCTTTTCACTGTCAGAACAGCACACAGTTTGGCCTGTTTCACACACAACGCCATTAGAGCCTATAGGTACACACCCGCGCACGTACGCACACACACAAACAGGCACGCAGTAACACACACTCACAAAGCCACGCATGCACACAGGAATACGCGCACACATCAAACATTGGTACGTGCGCACGCATGCGCACACAGACAGACACACACTTACACACGTGTCGTTCTCACCTCTGTGTTGTCATAAAAGTTATTTATTATACTGATATTTCACTGTTGACAATCGTTGGAAATATATACTGTGTTTAAATCCTTCTTTGTTCTTTGTATTCAAACACTTAGATTTGTTGCTGGGTAATTGTTCCTATAGCTTATCTCAATTACAGTTTACCTCATTTCTTTTTCTAGTTTGCATTATGATACTTCAGCATGTTAAGGACATTGTAAGGGCATTTTTCACCCTTCCAAAACAAGGAAGTTTGTGTAATCTTCAACATTTGACCTCAGACTAGAAATAAATCACACGTACTGTTCCCTAGTTATAAGTAGTCTGGGGAACCCCCAAGCGAAGCCCATAGGCAGAGGAAGAACAATTTTCTGCTTAGCTTTGTTTGGATTGTTGCACTGTTCTATTGTCCGCCATTTGCATATTTTAAACTTCATCAATAAAAAGTGATTTAATTAATTGATGAATGCGGTTCACAGTAATCACATGGAAGTACAGCATATGCTGTACGTTATATAGTACTGTATTTCTCCCTGGCCTTTGTATTTTTTGGTGGCAGCCATCATTCTTGAACCTCATCATCATCAGACCATCGCCACATTGTTTTTCATTGCCAATCTCGATTTTAATTGAAATTAAAAAAATTATCTAACCTCAAATTATGCAGCAAAAAAATCCAAGTAATTGCAATGCCCTATTTTGGAAAAAAAGAAGAAGAAGAAAACATCCAATTAGCATGAAGAAAGAGCAGAAATAACACAAATAAATACAATACATTCATTAGTCAATGTTGAATAATGGCTTTAAAAAAAGTGTTAATCCCTAGACAATAAGATCCTTCTGATACCTTCATTAAAGGCTCTTTCACTGTACCTCATGCTAATGAGATGTCTTAGTCATAACATTGTTTGGAAAGAGAATACTGTAGTTTCTCTCTCCTGAGCATGTCTGGAATAACAGGGGCCATCCAATCCAAAACCCCAAAGCCCAAACTATTTAAGGTCACAGCTAGTGACACACCAGTGTAATCTCATTACAGTTTAGTCTAAGTAATGAGTAATTAGTAATAGAATAAAATTTTTTAATAATGTTCCTAACACACAAATCAGAGTTTTATGAAGTGCAACACATGATAAATAGTATATTAGACAAACTTTGTGCGGTGGCAAAACATTATTTTCGTGTCAAAATGAACAAGACAATAGAAGACAGTGTCCCCTTAGTTTGCTTTGATTCATGTGGGGAAAAAATATGTGTTGTAATGAACAATCCTCTGTGGCTACTAACTAGCTGGATTTAAGCCATGAGAACAGACTGTGAAATAAAAGTCCCCATCCCCCCCTCCTGACGCCGTCCCACTGGTATCTCCAGCTCTATATCAATTTCACTCTTATGCCCAAATTTTCACGCTCTGTGAAATAGTCCAAATAGCGTTCCAAATGGTTGGAGATAAAAGGGTTAAACTAATTGCAGTTAGATAGTAATAAAAGCGAATCCTTTTATTCTATGTCTAGCATGCATGGCTGTCTGTGGTATATCCTCAATAATACCCTGACTGATTAAACTTCTTCCCCCATCTATTTCATTATTAAATGAAACACAGCCCTATAAAGTTCTATTGCATATCTCGATAGGAAAATTCGACATGCTAGTTGAGAATAATCACTCTTACTGTATGTACGACTATCTCTTTTATTCTCTAGTTAACACTTCCTATTGTGTTCTTGGGTTTTTAAATCAATTCCACCGATGCAAGGGAACCAATCTAATGTGGTACACACACATATTTGAATCTACAATATGCTGACATGGCTTTGATTGCCGTTGGATCAGACGCATTTCCAGACTTTTATCTCATGTCTTTGTTTTAAGTATTTAAATGTAATTGTTGAAATATAATATTGGAAATCATGAAACTCACCAAGGATTCAGAATAGGACAGCCTGGTTTTACGTTCATAATTTAGTTTATCACAACACAGTTCCTGCATTTAT
>JAOEHI010000024.1:2846995-2870843 GCA_025447815.1 Percopsis transmontana
CCGTGAGTGACTGGCTGTTTGCAATTCGCAACCTTCACGACTAGATGTCACTAGAAATTACACACTGGACCTTTAAGTTTGTAAAACATGCCCTTATTCATGTAAATTTAGAATAGAAGAATGTTAGCGGAAAGCAACCAAAAGGGCATAAAAGAACCAAAACTCACAAAGCTAACAGCTCATATTATTAATTCAAATAAAAAAATTAAAAAAAAAAATTGTTGACTTAGGAAAACTAAGAGAACATAAAATAAGATTTAGAAGTGACATTTCTAATGCACTATACAGTACTGTATTATTTAAAACAACTTTGAAGTGGTAGGGACAGTATCAATTTAAAAAGAATTTGAAAACCTCACATTTTCGGCAAGGTATTTCCACATGTAGTTTAAACACACATAATATCTATGCAGAATTAACGCTTTGCTTCCAAACACCACACAACATTCCTCGGTAACTAAGAACTACTTTCAGCAGAACCTGCAAGTCATATAGTTTGGATGAAAATCTGAGCAACACGATTGGATGAAGCACATGCACAAGCCCCTCTGGTGGTGAACAGCACTGGGAGCTGCCTTATCATCGCTCTGCCCACGGTTCCCAAATAATCCACAATACTAATTTATACAGCAGGAACATTATAGTAACCTAAATGCAGTCAGCGTGTAACAAAACCCCATTTGTGTTTGTTTTAAATATTTACCCCCAGAGATTCATGTGACATTTCAGAACTGTTCCCAAGTGGGGTTTTCCCAGTTCTCTTCCCAGGGCACGCAAAGTGACCTTGGGTGGTGTTGCCTGGAGATCTGGCATCAGTGCATGTGAAGGAGGGGGAGGATGATGAAGCTACAGATAAGGTCCAACTATGAATGATTGAATTCCTGTATCGGTCTCAAAGGGCAAAGGGGGGAGGGGGAGACATGTTCGATGCTCCTGGAACTGTATTAAAACATATCACTTGTTATAGTGAAGGCGTGTGTGAATGCCTCCATTGTGTGTGTATGTGACTCCTTCACCCTCCACCACAGGCTCGTTTTAGTCTGTGTGGGCCAGCCTGCTACCCCTCCCCCCCGGGGGACGTCCAGTTATCATGCCTTTTTTGGGGCTGCCCGGGATGTGCGGATGGATGGATGGGCTCAAGACTAAATGTCTCAAACACAAACAAGCCTGCTGGTCACTGCTAGCATGTGTGTCTGTGTGTGTGCGCGCCTGTGTGTTTACAAGATGGACTGTTAATGTATAAGTACGTCTTTGTGTGGATGTGTGTGTGTGTGTCCATCTGTTAATAAAGTGTCTGTCTCCACACCCTAGTGTGTGTGTGTGTGTGTGTGTGTGTGTGTGTGTGTGTGTGTGTGTGTGTGTGTGTGTGTGTGTGTGTGTGTGTGTGTCAGAAGGCCCCCCAGTGGGGATTCTGGGAGTGAGCGGCGAGTGTTTGGTGTCTGGTGTCTGAAGTAATGCCCAACAGGTGGGTCATATTGTTAGTGTATGCAGTGTACTGTACAGAACACACACTGGACAGTGCTGGGGGGTACAGACACAGCTTTCACACTATAAATCTAAAGAATAAGCAACTTGTAATGTTACTGAGGAATGATCCTTGCATTGTGTTATGTTTATTTATGGTTTGTTTAACCTCATGTACATACACATTTAACAACATTGTGTGTGTGCGTGCGTGTGTGTGTGTGTGTGTGTACATAATGTATGCTCCATGTTCTTTACTGTACAAGATGTGTGTGATCATCACTACACATGGTGGTAAGTACATCTGTTTTTACCCTTTACTCATCTCTGTCTTTACATGGAGACACTTGGTTTGTGGCTCACACAGAGCCCGCTGCACTCTGAAACGCAATGCCAGGGGGTGCGTGGTGTACTGTGGCTACTTGAAGTCCCGGGTAAAACTTTTGGGAATGTGTAGCATCTCCCTCTGGAATGCGAAGGGGTTGGGAAAAAGCATTCCTGGTGGCAGGGTCGGAATTCCTCCACCTCCCAGGTCTACCTCGGACCGGACCCCGGAGGTCAAACTGACCGGAGGGCGGTATCTGGAACGACCCAAACCTGACTCTCCGTCTCTCTCTCTCTGTGTCACTCTCTGTGTCTCTTTCTCTCCCACACACACACACATACACACACACACACACACACACAAACACTAACCAGCCAGACTCCAATTATGTTGCTCCCTTTCTGTATAATTACCCAATGGTTGCATTGCTATTACACAAATATACTGGTCTGTGTTCGAATGAACTATTCCTCTTTTTTTTCTTTTCATTGAATGTGGAAAGTAAGCTTTGTTCACAGACCATTAGGGGGTGGGTGTAGTGTGGTAAGGGGCATCAAACCAGGGCAGGAAGGTGGGCTGTCAGACCAACGAGGAAGCCAATGCTGCCGGAGTAAATGAGGTGGTGGCGGGCTACAAGCTGGTGTGAGAGGAAGGCTCAGGGGTGGAGACTGGCAGGCGGGCAGTGTATTAGTGTATTAGGAGGGGTAGGATGGTGTGGTGGCACAATCCAGCCAGGCCAGTCTAAAGAGAGAGAGAGAGAGAGAGAGGGGGGGGGGGGGCGGGGTTTGGCCGCTGTAAATAGTAATAGCGCAATAGATGAAGGAACCTGCCACTACAAGCCCCCTGCCTCCCTCCTCCCCTCATTGACATGTGATGTCTGCCTGGGACATACTCCATCATTCAAAGAGCAGTTTATTAATAGTCCGTGAGCAAACACAGCCTGGTCTAAAAGTTTCCAACGACTTGTGGCACAGGCTAGGATTTCATAATGGGATAATAACATGTATGGCTTATTACACATCCTCTTTATTTATCTATTATAATATTTGGCAGAGTCTGGTTGAAAACCGACGGCTAGGAGGTGCCACTCATTTTGAGTGGCAGTGTGTAACATGTTACAATTTGGCATTTTGAAACATGTTTACTTGTTTTAGTAACTTTTCCTTAAGCTTTTATTTGAATCCCATTCTACCTGTTACGGTTCAGATCTAGGGGAGCATCCAAGTGCAGGAAGGCACGGAGACAGACATGTACAGTAGTAAAGGGTATTTACTGAGCATGATCGTAGTAGTGGTACAGGCAGGGTTCAGCAACAAGGAACATAAGCAGCGGTACACAAAGTCAGGCAGGATCGTGGTCGAGGGACGGGCAGGGTTTAGCAACAAGGTATACTGTAAAGGCAAAGGTACAAAGGGAGCGGGCAGGAATTGTGGTAAAAGATTGAGAACAAGAAGTAATAACTGATACGGGGGACTAGAAAACAAGACAGAATACGATCTAGCAGCCAACAAACAGGAACACGTTTTAAATACACACCGGGAGACACAGGTGAAAACAATAATCAAATCAACACACAAGGCAAAGAGGGAGATAGAAAACCAGGAATGAAACAACACATGGATCACAAGGAACACAACTAAAACGTGGAACTGCACTCAGCAGTTCCCGAGATGTTACACTACCAGAGCAGCGTCATTGGGGAAAATATTATAATAAAGGTTTGCACGTAAGCTGCATTTGTGATATTGTGCCGTTGGCCAGCAGAGAACAATGTGCTGTACATTTTTAGTAATTTCTCTAATCATGTGGGGAGTTGTAGGGGTTATTAGATTTCAATCACCTTATCTGTTTACTCTAAAACCAAGAACAAATTACCACTTTCCTGTGACATGCTGTTAATATGAGGAAGGAGAAACCTTAAAAATTGGCATCCACAAGAATCAAAAGAATTCTCCATTTGTAAGAAAGCACTAGGTTTGCTTCACTTCATATAATTTTGGTTTGGGGCCTGTAAGTAATTTGTGGCCCCTCAATTCAAATGAAAAGTCGTTTTTGTGCACATAACGTCATGCTGTGGATGGCTGGATAGAGTAATAGCAGTAATTTAATCTGCACAATTTAAAAGCTCAGCCCTTCGACATAATACAATATTCAATGTTGTGAACATACCTAAAATCTCTACCCCTTTTTGTAATCAGGCCATATTTAATGTATTGCCCTGGGGTTTGTGGGGTCACCATGAAAAAGTTATTTGTTACATAACTTTCATTATCATTGCGCGCCACCTTTATCAGTGGAAAGTGAAAAGGAAAGAATAAGAAGTCAAGATGTTCTCATAGTAGACACCAACTGCAAACCTACTATGAGATGGAGACAGGAAGGCGCTGCTCTGCCACACCACACCACATCAAAGGCTCTCTGTTTATATCAGATGAAGGCAAACATATTGTTCTATCTCCTTTTGTGACCCTGATCCTGAGCTGTGCCACATAATGGAGGCAGCAGACCGCTCTGTCACCAACCACCACAAGCCCTTCTGCTAGCCTCATCGCAGACAAACTAGACTGTCCCATAACATAACAGTCTCCAGGCCCGGGTGTATATAAATTCAAAGAATAGAGTGTGAGAGTCCCAGGAGACAGCAAACCATCCCTGGATGGGAATCATGGCTTGCCCCCCAGGGCCAGAGAGCATCACGGAGCCAGTCAAAATTGGCATAATAGCCCTATGAGGTCTAGGATGTGTTCCCAGGGAGCCTGCAACACAATGTTCCCTCTGTGATGACTCTCCAACACTGACCATTATGGCAACTGCTTCCAAGATGGAGCCTGTTTTTATGCTGAAAGAGCAGAACTCCAAAATAGCCTTAGTCACATGATATAAATTGGCTTGTAAAACCCTAAACATGGACGCATAGGCTGTATTGTTAAGTAAATCAATTTTCTATGGATTTGAAATTCCTACACACGACCTGTAATTAATGCAGTCACATGATCTTGAAAGGGTTTTGGGACAGTGATACAATCCCAACAACCTTAATGGTTAGTTTTGGCAGAGCTGTGATGTAGACTGTTGTCCACAGTCAGGTTGCAGACATAGTGGGTTATTAATCTAAATATACTCATATGATCAAAACCCTACATTCATTCATATAGAAAAAAATGTCCCTACTCCTGTCTGTTCAGAGATCCTGTCTTTTATGGACCACTTTCTGTTTTTGAAATATAATGAGACACAGATTTGCTTAGCTAGAACATATACTGTACCTTTATGTTAAAATGGTCAGGAAATTTGATGGCTAGCTAAGTGCACTTGAAGTTGAGAGTTTATTGTCGAACGTAAGCCAGCAAACATCAGTGAGGTTTTGCTTTTTTTCCTCAAACGGGGGCAAGAAGCTCTGTCGTTGTCTGACCACAGGAATCTGTCCTCTCTAATGTGGCCCGCCACCACAACCTCATGCATTCCTGAGCGCACAAACATGTTGACCAAACGGGACTCATCAATCCGGATTATTCCAGCACCCAGCTCTTTAACATTCACTCTGGTTTTCACTTGTTCCCGTTTACCAAACCACCTGCCATTTAAGGCAAATATGGTTCTCATTACGCTACCATGCGTCCAAGAATTAACCCTCATTTCCCTAAGCCTAGATTTATTTACTGGTGTCAATACTGTGAGCAGTACTATATCTGGCTTAAGCTGGCAAGATGTAGCTGTCTTCCCATTAGACAAAAATTAACATCACCAATCTGTGTCTGCCTGTGACCATGTGTAGACACGTCAAATCTACCTTGTACAACCCATCAAAAATAGAAACAACCAAAACGATTCTCAACAGGTACTCATCCTCAAATGTTTGTAAAAACTGTACACACACATCTTTTGTGCAGCATTGATAGAAGTTTGGTTATTCCTACAAAACTCTTGCTCGTGGGCATGGAAGTTGGCTACCTTAAAGCTGCATAGGTTAACTTGGCAAATTAACGACACTGTGTGGTCAGTAAATGAAACTGCACTCTGTCGGGTGTTTGAAAGGGCAATCCAGTAAACATTCTGGGGACACAGCCCTTTCTGTATGCCAATTCATTTCATGCCTGTATACGGGCGGTACACAGTGGACAGATAACACAATGTGCATATTACAATTAGATTATTTAGCAGACACTTTTATCCAATGGGACTTACAATGAATTCAATTACAAGTATTAAGCAGATAGGGGTTAGGCATCTTGCTGATGGTGGCTAACAGGTAGGCCAACACTAGGGCTTGAATCTATGACATTCTGGGTGGGAGTTGAACTCCCAGACCACTAGCCCAACCTGCCCCCTTTTCAGGTCATCCTGCCTCTATCTTACAGTGATATATGACAACTCTCACATTGTGTCTGAGTTCCACCACTCTCCATGCTCCATTCAGCACGATCGCTAATCAATGAGGAGCCTGCAGCAGGACCAGCTGAGTTCAGAGGAAAGGATCCTAATTGAATCTGGCAATATATTTCACATATTTCTCTTGCCCTGTCTCCGATGCCATTAGCGACATTACTGTGATAATAGTTGCCATGACAGCATGAGCAATGCTCTTTAATGACCTGGCTGGTGCTGATGTTCTGGGCCATATCTTCACCTTTTGTCACGGTTGAGGTGCGCGAGTGCAGGTGCAAAAGAACGTGAATCCAAACTGTGATACGTTTCCAAACAGCGATGAGCGTTTAATGCGAAAACACGTAGACAATAGGCCACAACGTGGTGAAGCCTAACAATAACCAACAACTCCTCATCTCCTACTCCCCGATTATATAGCAGGGGAGTGAGGAGATAAGGAGATGCGGAACAGGTGTGTGAAACTCCAGGTGCGCTTGGTGAGTGGACGGCCGCAGGCCGGTGGTTAATTCGCCGGCGAGCTAGAGCGGGAGGGGCGGGGCACTCCCGTTGTTACACCTTTCTTATACCATTTTTGCAGTATTTTATTAAAAGAAATTTTAATAGTTTGTTTACTTTATTGACTTTATATATATATACAGAGATTCAAAAATATTATATGTTATATACTGTATATATATATATATAGATATATATATTGGATTATTATTATTGTTATACAGAAAGTAATAAACAAAGGGGTCTGGGGATAATTTTCTCTGCTGATATAATCCACCAACCACACGCTCCACAGCAGTACAGCGGGCTCAATAAGGATTCTATTCTTACGCTCCAAGCGCAACAGACCAGGGTCGACGCAAAAACAAACATCTGTTGTGGACAGGGCCTGTGTTTCCAGTGTGGTTAGGACAGCTTAACGACAGCCGTGGACCATTTCCCAAGAGCCCTGGAAGGACAAATGCCCCCCTTTCTGACGGAGAGGACAAGCGCTTCTGGAGGGGACCGCGTCCGTTTGTGCTCACTGTAAACAAGAGGGTGTTGGGAACTCAAGTCACAGGCGACTGGTGGGAGACTTCTGGCATTGAGGGCCAAGCAGACGACCACAGAGTCATGCTGTGGAGAGACACGAACAGCTGTGCTGAGATGCTGAAAAACACTGTAGCAATGCGCTTGCAGTGGACACACACATATGTATGTAAAAAACATGCACGCACATTGTCTGTCATGGTGTAATTGTACGGTTTGGGAAACAGTACTTCTAAGTATGGGTCTGAGAAATTTATTTCGCTGTTTTATGTGGATTGTATTCACAAGAGCAGTTAGAAATGGGAAGTTGAGGAACTGAAACTGTGTTTGTTCATAATGACAAACCAGCATTAGGCACCCAACATATCCGAGCAGATGGCAGTGTGGTCAACTGAACACGATTGCCCATCGCCTCTGCATTGTCATAATCGTAGTTTGAGACTGAAAGGCTAATGAAAGAGCACTCTATAATAATACAGTGTGCTGTAGGTAGGCACATATTGTACATTATAAAATATATATTTATATAAAAAAGGTAAAAATAAGGTATTTGACATCTCCAGTTGTATTAGCAGTGTTATGTAGTGCAATCCAAAATTCTTATCTGCTTGGTTTTTAAACGTACCCATAATGCCATTGAGCTCTGTATAAATCAGTATAACGCTATATAAATAGAGGGATACGGTCTTTCAAGTATAGTACAACTTAGCAAAACGAACTAAAATACAGGTGTAGTATGCAAACATTTAAAAAGAAATTATCTTGAACTTTTGACTTCCACATTGCATAGCTTCTGTTGAGCATAGCTCTATAAGCATTATTATAGTCATTCAAACAAGGGAGGCTGGGTAATGTGTTGCTGCTTCAGTGGGTGCACGATTGAACCCTTTTGTTAGAGCAAAGAAACAAAAACAAAAAGTTGGTTGACATATTGCATCGGTCCCGCGGCTGTTTGACATGCCTCATCCTGTCAAATTAAGGTTAGGGGAAGGTGGACAGACAATCGCAGCCTTGTCTGATGGAACAGAAAGGCAGCTTCAGGGCATCTCATCTCCCTAGTTTTTGTAATCACACACGTGTGCATGCGCACGCATGTATAGAGCAACAAAACTTGTTGCTCTGTACGTGCTTTGCAAAAGTAATTAACTTTTACTTAAGTAGCTAATTAACTTTTTACTTAACAAAACAGAAAGTCAAATAGAGCAGCGGCTGAACCACTGCTGTGAGAAAGCACAGTGCTGCAGGAGTGTGTGTGGGGATGGAAAGGCTCCATTTAAAGGTGCGTGTCAGGTGCCAGCAATCAGCTGGTGATTGGGACCTCAAGTTATGCAAGACACAGCGCCTAACATGTATATATACATTATTCGTGTACGGTAGCTTGTGCACAAATTGCGTACACCTGCGGAGTGAGGGAGAGGTTTACAACTGGCTGGCCACATCAGCTAACGTACATAAAAGGGCAATGTTAAACGAGGCCACAAGCAAAAGCTAAGATCCTGTCTCTATTTTAGAGGAACTGAGAGCGCACATTTAAGGAAGGCCGTTGCTGACTGGCTTGCCTTTCCCTGTATAGTAATTAGAACGTCATTAAAATGCGTCTGACCGCAAAGACAGAACGAGAGAAAGAGAGGGAGGACGGGGGGCATTACTTACGTTTCCAATAAAATCCCCGACACACACGCACACACACACACACACACACAACCTGTTGGCAAAGAGCCTTGTAGATTCTGCTGTTTGCTAGATCGCAGGAAGTGTTTCGACATTGGTCTCTCCTTGCAGAGCAGCTGGACAGACATCAGGGGGGAGGGGGAGTTTCCAAACACTTTAGAATCTCCAAAACACACACTTTCTCAGCAGACGCTGACAGACATACATTTAGACATACATGTATTTACAGTCTTAATCATTTTCACAATATTTTACATAATGTTATTCTATATAATTTCATGTTATAGTCTACCATCATATTATACAAATTACTATCATACAAACCGTTTTTAATGTTCTCGGCTGACAGCAGGCTGTAGAAATATCATTGTAGCATTGTTCGGTAATGACAATGATAGCATGATACTTGTTAAGGTATTTGAGCGTGGAATTTGGAATTTTCTGCTGCAATTAAATAATTATGTCTTTCATTGTTTTGGAAATATTTGCTGAAAATGACCCGCTGGCAGAGTAAATGGACAACTGAATTTCAGCTGCTTATGTACTGCTTTCAAGTGATAGTCCAATTAATTATTGAAATGCTGCTTCACAGAGCCTACAGTAGAAGTCCTGTTAGTAATGGTATAGTGGATCATTAAAATGCACAGCCTCAAAAGATGTTGTAGTATTACAGTAGGTGTAGAGTGATATGAAAGAACATGTTTTTTTGTGAAATATTCTGCACTTCCCCTCCACATATGTGCCAGTCCTGACTGTGCCAACATAGCACTCTTATAGTTGAAGGTGGTTTACCGAATGCCTTTCCTGTTATGTTGCGATGCAAAATGTGACAGTATTTTATTGCTAAACAAGAGGTTATGGAAATTTGTAGGACAAAAGAGTTAATTTTGTCAGCCAATGCTTTACATAAAATCATAATCATAATGTAAAATTTTGAAATCGTTCTCACGCGTTCTGCATGCTATGTACTTTGTCTGCATGGCCACATGCAATCTTAGGCACAACGTTCTCATTAAGTAGTAAAACAAAACACAAAACATACACACGTTTTAGACTCCCTTTTGTTTAAGTGAGCAAATTAAATATCAAGCCTAAGACAGGAGCGGCACAGTCAGTTAATTATGTCTAATAAATCTTGGTCCAAATTGCCCTCCAGGGGTGGAAACGGCTGCCGGGGGAAGGAGGAATGGAAGTGGCACTTTGGTATTTGTTATTCTACCTTTAACAGATTACGCAGACTGAGTTGTCATCCCTCATCCGGCCAGCCAAGTGAAATGAAGGGAGGATGTCAACAAACCGACGGTCAACGCTTCTGTTTATCTGGACGTAGCCTGCAGCTAACAAGCGTTAATCGGCTTCCAGCAAAAAGCTCCTTAATTGACTGTGTTTATTGTGTGTTTTACCACAATTCTATGCCTGACTGAATTGCCATGTTCTATTTGAGGTAGAAAGGCTCTCCTACTGAGATTGTGTATATTAGGGTGTTTGTATATGTGAGTGTTATTGTTTGTGCATGTTTGTGTGTTTACATATGTATGTGTATGTTGAGGCTGCGTGTGCGTTTGTGTGTTCGTTTGCATGTGTATGTGTAATATGGTCTAATCTTTCCAAAAAAATCTACTGGACACAAAGTTGTTGACACAAAATTAGGTTGATTTTTTTGCCCAGACCGTTTTCATGCAATTATAAGGCTAAGACACTACAACCATACTACGGGACCATGCCGTCTTAACAGAGTAAGAATGATCATATAATGTTTCCTGTCAGCTTTCTCCCCCAACCCCATCTAAGCAGGCTAACTCAAACTGACCTCAGATATGTATTTTAAAAAAAGAAGAAGAAGAAGAAGAAATGTATTCTTATAGGCAAAGGGGGGTGGGGGTGGCAGGCATATGCAGATCATGTGGGCTTTGAGGTCTGTCCCCTACAGCAGGTTTTCAGAACACTCAGCTCTTTGTGCACCAGTATGTAAATTACACTTGATAAATGTTCACCGCATACAGGGAGACCACTGGTGTTCAAGTTTGGGGTTTAGAATCAGTTGAGAGATTTGTACAGTATGTGCTGTACCCAGATGTGTTTTTACTGAAGTAAAAAAGTCAACATGTGGATTATGTTCAAATTCATAAATTGAAGTCCAGTAAACCTACAATAATAAGACCAGACTCAACAGACATGTACTATACTGAAAATTGCTCAAAACAGACAATTCACTCGGGTAAAATAAAAAAGACAAAAGCTTAAATGTGTTTAAAATAAAGTTTTAATCGAAATCCAGTGTGGTCCTAATGATAGCACTTATTTCTGGTATGAAATTTCGACTGGGTATCATTTCTAATTTCTATTTTGTTATTGGTCTCATGAGAGTGAGTTTCAAATATATTGGTCTACGATGGGTTCCTAATGTTTACTTTTCAACACACTGTTTTTAGCCAAAACTTTGGGGCATTTTTCATACTGTGAGTTAACACTGCATTTGAGACTTTTGGGTGAAACAATTTTCCAGAGGCTATCAGAAATGTTTGAATAGGGAGCTATGGAGGGGGTTACAGTCATGGGATTTTGCCATGAGGCGAATTGGCAACGCACCAACAGTGGAGTGAAGTCGTGTTTATGATTTGGTGGTTGGTTTTAGGGGTGCAGTGGGTACCCCAGTCAGGATTTTCTAAATATTGAGAGGGACATAACTGCAGTAGTTTTTGAACCAAGAGAGCCCAGAATCAGATCAATAGGTAACTGGAGGCCAATAGGTAAAAATAGATTTGTGTTATCACCAGAGTGTGCATTTCTGTAAATAAATAAATAGCAAAAAAAATAGCATATTGGATTAACTCCAATTATCAAGGACACTTTCTTATGTAATATTTATTGTACTGTAAGTACTGTGAATATGAAATTTTGTATGCACTTGCTTGACTTGACAACACTGTATAATTATTAAAATTAAAGCCAGTGAAGTGGCCAACATTGGGAGATTGCTGTTGAGCATCCCATGGAGAGTATTTACACTCATTATTCAAATTAACCTCTGCCAAGTGTCTCTCTGGACCTCTCGTATGGCATATTTAGACAGTCACTTAAACACAAATTATTTTCCCCCAGTTCTTTTTATCGCCCCTCTCACCACAGGGTAGGGTCACTTACAAGAACACCTCATTTACATTTACCTAACTACCACCACTACCTCAGGTAATATGATGGGATGCAGTTATTATGTAGGGAGAAAAGCATCGGTAGTAAGAAAGAGAACCAAATTAAAATGAGTGAAAAACAAACAATGTCTACTTTATTGACCACTGGGGGGAAAGGGGTCAAAGACAGTGAGTCTGTGAATCTGTACTTCGTCCAATTGCGTGCTTCTGATATGAATCCAAACACAATTACAACATAATTTAGCTTTACCGTTTGCTCATATATTATCAATAATTACACTACATATGGGATTACACTGTCCAAAACTGCAGACTTCCAAATACCTACACACTACCACCTGACCGTAACACTGTTTCTGGCTGTGCTAGGGCACGGTACATTACAGCAGGGCAGAACTACAGTACAGCTAGCTACAATGACCAGCCTTCTCCATACATGTCATTTTGAATCCCCCTTTCGTGAGCTGTGCCGGGCCCTACCCTACCCTAACCCAAACGGGGGCCCTGTTAACACTCCAAACATTCAGAGTCATAGACCCGTGTCCCCAGCCACGCTCTTTAGACACTTGTGAAAACGTACACTTTTTTTGCAATGTCAACAGCATAAAAACGACCCTTCTGGGACTGCTACTGCACTATAAGCACTGTGGAACCATAAGACAGACGGGAGGAGGAGAGTGTACCCCTTTCTGCTCCATGAAGGGTCTGATTGAGAGACAGACCGACTCAACTCAGAGCCGCTCAACCGAGGCG
The DNA here is from genome assembly GCA_025447815.1 of Percopsis transmontana. NCBI lineage: Eukaryota > Metazoa > Chordata > Actinopteri > Percopsiformes > Percopsidae > Percopsis > Percopsis transmontana. Next base: position 2,859,770 of record JAOEHI010000024.1, read on the forward strand.
CTCCTGTGCCGCCTGACCTGCCTGTCTAAACCCCCTAAAATGAGCCCATACTGAGACCCCAGGAGCAAGGCTTACATTACCAGGACCTGCAAAACCTTGGCAGGCCTCATAGCCCTGAATGGAAATGCTGGGCAAATAAAAGCCGGCTGGTCTGTCTGCACTCTCTCTCCGCGTCCCGCAGACGGATGGTGAAAGGCAACATGAGCCTCCGTGGCGGGAGACGGGAGGCTTGGTAGGCAAAGTTCCCCTCGCAGGGGCCTCAGCGTGGCCGAGGGTCTCGCCTGGCGAGGAACGTCTGAGGAGAGAATCCATTGCCCGGAAGATAAAGAACAGGAAACATTTGAGAAAGAGAGATAGGGGGAACAATACAGCAAACAAAGAAAATGGGCAGAGAGAGTGAGAGTGAGAGAGCATATCTGGGATGATGCCCCCCCCACCTTCTGTGACTATAAGGCCTAGACAACAGATGGGCCATCCAGTCCTGTTAGACCTTAAAACACTGTCATGCTGTTGCATTGCATCATATAGGAACCAGTGCAACTCCAACCCTTATGCACACACACACACACACACACACACACACACATGGAAGGGTCTGCAGACAGCCAGAAGCAGGACAGGTGAGATCTTTGTGTGTATGTGTGTGTGTGTGTGTGTGTGTCCACAACAGTGTGAATAAACTCCCAACTCTATCTAGGAGCCTATGTCTAGACAGAGTCTTTGTATGTATAAAAATAAGCTGTCATTAGTGTGTGTGTGTGTGTGTGTGTGTGTGTGCCACACATTCTGTGGTAATGTGAGAGCGTTGCAGCTCCTGGTTTGACCATGTCTACCGGGGGGTCTTCAACTGGAGTGTAAGGGGAGCAGCACAGGCAAGCGGTAGATTGTTTTATAATCAGTCAAAGACACACGCACACACGCACACACACACACACACACAGAGCTTGTTAAAAAAATATATAAATGAAATTACATTGTAATGATTGTGTGGACACACAATTTCCCCTACCTGCAGCTGCAATCCTGGCCAGTGAGAAATGGCTGCCACTTACCTAAACAACTGGCAAATTTACTTTCTCTCAGTCTTTCCTTTCTTATGAATGTTTTATTTTTTTACATCCTTGACGTGATGAAGCTGAGATGTAATTCGTCTGTGGACGGGCGAAGACGAGCTTCCCCTCTTTTACCAGCATACGGCAGCGGAAATAGGAGAAATGATTATGGAGGGCGAGAGGAAACTTAATGGAGGAAATCATTTAGACGTTACAGTCATTTTAATGTCCTCACGTCTGTTTCAAATCACGCTGCAGGGGCTGGACTCTCTCTGGCACAAATTATTGTTACTCTGTAGAAGACTAATTCTATAGATATTTAGTTTTATTTCATATTTTTCTATGCTATTATATTGCACAGCAAAACCCAGGTAACAGCAAACATTGCAAAATTGTCTACTGTAGATTAGCCACTGCTGCCAACTAAGCAAGATACATGTGGATGAATTTAAAAGTATAGCATTTGAGGAAATTGCAAATACATAGCCTATTGCTTATTTTCAACATGGTTTCACTTCAACACTCGAGGCTGTGCGTTATTGCAGAAAACATCATAGCTGTGATTCAGTTGCAGGCAAGACAAGTGCCGTAGATCATAAAGATACGTTCATTTTGCCTGTCAATTATAAGGTTCCTACGGTGGCCGAGACGGTTAAACACAAATACAAAAGTTGCAACACAAACACAAAAGCTAAAACACAAACGGAGCCTGAGGATGAGCAGGAGGAAAGTCCTAGCATGTTTGAGACTAAGTGAAACATGGTTTCTTTCTAATTATGATTACTGTCGCTATGTGATTGACACAAATAAGCAATGTTGTTCAATATCTTTTTTATTTTCATAATGTACTCGGTCCATCCTCTGGCTCCGTTTGTCAACAACATGCTAACTTCCGTTGTCACTCACTTCTGTTGTCGCTTATGTATTTGTGTTGTGGCTTTTGTGTTTTTGTTGTGGCTTTTGTGTTTGTGTTGTAGCTTTTGTGTTTGTGTTGTGGCTTTTGTGTTTGTGTTGTGGCTTTTGTGTTTGTGTTGTGGCTTTTGTGTTTGTTTTGAACCGTCTCGGCCACCGTATGTTCCAGCTGCAGGTTATGATGAATTCACAGCATGCCAGCCCTTAACCAGCACTATTCACTGTGTGCATTGTTTCCGCACAGTCTTTGCCAATAATGAAGTGGAGGCCAATCAAAGCAAATAGAGTAGTGGATCTTTACCGTGTAATTGGGGATGTGTGTAATCGTTAACCTTGGCTTGGTGCAGGAAGTTAATGAATCAAATCAATACCTCTCTCTACTGATCCATAATTATTTGAAAAGAAATGAAAAATTAAACAGGCCTAGCCTATGAGGTTATCATGCCATGCAATTAGTCCGCCGGAGGGAGATTATGTTACCTAGATACCGATGGGGAAGTGTAATTTCTCTTGCAGATGGAGTTTTTTTAATGAAGAGTGCAATTACCTAAATAGGTCAGCTGAAGACGCGCTGCTGCGGCTTCTGCGCGCCTCTTCTCAGTATACCTGTGAGAAAGGGAGAGAAAAAAAGGGTTCTGCTGTCTCCGAATGATGTTATCCCTTCTCTATCCCCCATCCCGGCTCTCTGGCTCTCTCACCATCCTCTGCATTGCTCGTTCGCTCCTAATTAAGTAGCAAAGACATGAAAGTTATTGTTATATACCGATACGGTAACGCTTTGCTGTTTCTTTAAAAAAGAAATGTAATGTCTTGATAATGTAAATAAATCAGTGTAACATGGAACCCAGGCAGAGATTCCTCCAGGTAGTTAACCGTCATTTATTTTCTGATGAGAATTTTACATGTATACTGTTAAGAACCTACCAATAGGTTACTAATACCAAGCTGATTTTAGACACAGGTCAAGTTATTCATATTAGCACAGACATATCGTAACAATGTGTTTGGAAGCTGTTTAATAAATATATGGACGATATGATAAAAATGTATAAGAAGTGTAAGACATTGATTATGGCAATGCAATCGAATTAAACCATCTGAAATGTAAGGCAGCTTGTTTAAGAATGGTCTTGAAAAATAAAATATGTTTACTGTTAATTGATCTTGAATCAGGAATATCAGTATAAGGGATATTTATTTAATGCAATTTGTTTTTCTGCATGATACCGGGGAGAGGGTGTGGGGACCAATTTGAACTGCATACCCAATGACACTAACAATAGTCTGACATGAGAAAATTGTTACAGTAATAAGCCTTATAGTCTACCACTGCAAAATGTGTTACGGCTTCCTTAAGTGATTAAGAGAGCTGTGATATTTACTAGAGACACACAGCTTTCAAAAATCTAAGCGTGAAATTCCCATAACCTCTTCAATTTAGTGTTTCCATTGAGCTACGCAGCTGCAATTAGGAAACACACTTCAACGCAGCAGGCCGCTAATACTTATTTTAAGTAGGGAACAGAGAGCAGGTTCTTAATGATACAAAGCATACTTCACAAGGTGGTGAATTTACAATAAAAACTGCTTGGTGCACACACTAGAAAGGTAAGAATGGCTGCCATTTATTATTTGTTACATCCTAAAACAAAAAGGCATGAGGTGTTAAATTCTCACCAAATGGGTTTTGATTGAAGGGAGAATCTGGCACACACCTTCTGTCCTCAACACAGAATGAGTGAACTTTTGAACCGCCAAATGGTGTCTCTTTCAGGTCCTCAATGTGGCAGGTGCTTTGATCACGATTCAAGCAACTTGTCAACAAGAACTGCTTTCCCTCAACTTGGCAGACACTAGCAGATTCCATTTTGAAACTTCCAGGAGGGGAGGAAACTGACCGTGTTCCATTGGTGGTCTACATTTTATCGGCAAAAGTGCCATTTATTGTTTTTGATATGCTGCACGGTGTACAACCGCAGGTTCGCAGAGTTGCAGCTATTACAGGAAAATACGGCTCGACAGTGATTTGATCTGGAGCATTAGGATCTGCCCAGGAAGGGGACCCTGTATTTAACCTGTCTGTTTTGATGGACAGGTGCATCCCAGCCCTCCTACACAGTTGACACACAGGAAATATGTTTCAGGGAATGACACTAACATCCCCTCTTACGCTTAATCATTGTCAATCACTCCGCACACTTGGCTCGTTGGCTAATAGGAACCGATCCAGCATCGCATCCCTTCCAATCTGTTTGGCGCTAACATGAGAGGTGCATGCTGTCTTCGTGGCCGTGTGGGATGGCTTCAAGCTGTTTTCTTATCAAAAGGCCCATTCAGACGTTCTCTTTGAGAGGCATCGCAAACCTCAGATCTCGCAGCCTCCGTTCGACCACATGTCTTGATTTGAGAGGCCACAATCACATTTTCTGCCATGAAGAGTTGTCACTGTTAAAAAGCGCTATATTATTTATCATGCTGGACCACACAGGAGCGATAACCGGCGCACGGGCACACACACAATTAGGCCTACTCCATTTCTAATACTCAAATAATATAATTGTCATGTACATGCATGCACACACATACGCACACACTTAAACACACTTGCTATCCACCCCTCGTGCCTGCACCTTACACAAATATCCACCAGTGTATCAACAAACCGTCTCATCCGCTGGCTCAATCATTCTGATGCTCTCTCACACAAAACAGCAATTTCACGCAAAAATTATCTTACACCGCATTGCCTTCCACTGGAGTGGAGTTGGATCACATTCTTTTTCTTTTTACTTTTTTTTTTTTCCCCCACAAAGCAGCAACTACATCACCTTCCACCCAGGGATCCTGTGTAAACGCTCCCTTTTAAACCTCCACTAACAGCCTCATCATTGATTTTATGTCTTTGATTTTTTTTTTTTTCCCTCCCCGGGTTGTAAGCAAGCAAACACAGCTGAACCTTAACACCTCCTGTCCCGCTGTGCCTCCCTCAGGGTGTTCTCATCACCAAACAACAGCTACACAGCCTGCCTCAGCGTTGCAGGCCACTGGAAGGCAAAGGTGACGAGAGCAAGTTTTTCCACCATTTCAAACGCAGTCATCAAATGAACTGCTCTCCCTTTCTCTCTCTCTCTCTCTCTCTCCCTCTCTCTCTCTCTCACTCTCTCACATCGTTCAGAGGTCGAGCACAGCGTCTTCTTCCAAAGAAAGTTCTCTCTCTCTCGTTCTCTCTCTCTCTCTCTCTCTCTCTCTCTCTTACGTTTGTTTCTCACTTTCCCTTTCCCCCTCCTGTTATTTCACAACTGTCTCTCGCGCGGTCCGCTTTAAGATAACAGTGTTATGATGTAAGAAAAAATGTCTGGCCTTCTCTTCTGAAGCTGTTAGTTACCGTGGAAAAAGCTATGCAGGCTCTGACTCTTAGTCTCTATCTCTCGTCTACTTTTTTAATATCTGTCTTCACACCACCCTTTAGCGCTCTCTGGCTGTAGTGGCCTTCATGCAAGGCTTTCAGTGGGCCGTGTTATCATTCAAGGTGTGTTGGTTTGCTACGGCTGGTGAGGAGAGTAAACTTTGCCTGCTACTGTCCTTGTTAGCTCAGCCATTTTTGGGCGGTCAGGCTGTCTTGCCACAATCACACGCTGGCGCCACAATTGCCTAGCCCCAACTGCAACCCTTTCACTGTGTAATGAATACATACAGAAATAAACTGTAACCGCTTGTGGCTCGCTGCATGCCCCCCAATGCGTCTGTGCGAGACCGGACTGGAGCGATGTTTGTGCCCTGGACGGTGTGGGGGCGCGTTCACCTGGCCCACCAGACCGCGTGGTCACGGGGTGGTCATGGTTCAACACAGCGCCAGTGATAGAGAGGTGACCATCGACCGCTGTCACCCACTGTCACACGATATACGTTAGACACACACACACACACACCTAGTCCTTAGAATAGTGGAATAACTTGTGTTTATATATTTGTATATATATTTGTGTGAGTTCTTTTGCTTTTTTTGTATGTGTGTGTGCGCTCGCGCACGCGCGTGTGTGTAGCGTATTGTACACACAGTACTGTGCAGAAGCTTTGGATGTGTGTACTGTAGATTTTCCTGTTTATGCAAAATGTGTAGTTGTTGCAGTTTGTTTCTGTCTGTCTGCATATGTCTGTATGTATGTAAAGAACGTTGCCACAAGAGTTAAATATACCTGCAGCTAGCACACAGAGCAGAGTCCTGATTGTGCAACGGCTGGTCGGATCAGAGCAGTAATTTTCCACATCCACGTATCACGTACTTGAGACCAGAGCTGCCTTCTCTCAGAAGGAGTTGCTTCGAGGAGATGGGTATCGCTTGTGTGCGTGGTTGTTCGCATGCGAATGAGTGGAAATACTGTGTGATGCTACAGTATGTGTTTGCACCTGTATTTGTGTTCGGCAATACGTGATGTAGAACACGTGGCAAGGGCCAATTAACATTGTGGTAATTTCATGCATTACTATTACAGTGCAAACTCATTTTATTACAGTGCAAACTCATTTTTAAGCAAATTCTAAGCAGATTTGATATCACACAGCACAATATTTATTTGCATTTCCACTTCCAATAAATGAAGCCAATTAAGCCACACTTCTAAATGAGGGAGGAGGCAAATCCTAATTTCCTTCTTAAGTGCGGTTTCCACGGCAATCAGAGGACTCCACGGGGGGTCGCAGGAACGGAGCTGCTGGGTGGGAGCACACACAGCGGGGACAGACGGTGTGAGAGTGCCTCCACTCACTGCGGAATTCTCTGTTGGTATGGCCTACACACACACACACACACACACACACACATGCGCGTGTGATTTCTTGGCGTGCACACCCGCAAACATGTAAACAAATACACGTGAACGTACACACACATTCACAAAATACACACCGAAACATTCCCTGTGTGGAGTTTGTGGAGTTTGCAACTTAATGCAGTAAAATGATATTGTGCTACAGCTGAAATGGTTAATAGCCTACATTTTTGCTAGCTATGATTGACATCATTGATATTTGGTTATGATACAATACGATACGATACACTTTATCGTATCAATGGTGAAACTTTGTTTTAGGCTGTTGCTGGCTTCAGTTGTTGGCAGGGACGACAGCAGTGTGTCTGACTTTAGGACATATTTACATGTACATACATGAAGGCCGTTCCTGTTTTCATATGAATGATTTACAAATGTGGATGAAACAGCAATTGTGGATGAAACAGCTTCCTCAGTGTGAGGACAGGGGAAGTTATATATTGTTCCAGTCATAATTAGGGAACTTGGCCCTTTGTCACCTGTTATGTAATGTCTGACTGGATTCTCCCTTTTCCCTATTTTAGTTCCACTGATACTGAATTGGACCTGTTTGTTTCAGGGTAAGTTTTATGCTGAATTGCATCACATAATTTAAGCTATTACTGTACTCACTGAGATTTCAAAAGAGATACAAAGTATTACGAACTTAGTTCACGGAAACCTATTTCTATAAATGTATTACAGAGAAAAGCTGACCATGTAGACACCCAGACCACAAGCAGATTTCTGCATCATACATAATATGCATAGCTTCAGTTTGGTTGTTCTCAAAAGAGGCTTTAAATTATAAACATATTATTTTCTATAGTCTATAGTATAGTACTTGCAATTTCTGCTCGGCGGTAGCGCACTTTCAGCCATTTTATGCAAATTGTTGCTTTCCAGTTTATACATATCTTTTATTTCTTTATTAGAACTCAGTGTTTAAGTGATTAATTAGCAGGATTGTTGGAGAATGTTAATATGATCTAATGAACTCAAACAAACAGTTGGGTTGGCATTAGTGTGCAATCATGCAAACTGTGGACTGTACTGTACTGTGGACTTTACCTTGCTAGACAGGCCTGGCACTGATAAAAGATATACATCATTGACGTCAATTTAGAGTCAATGTATTATGTAAGAACAAGCCTTTTTAATAAAAATAAATACATATATAAATATATACATAAATAAAAAATAGTTTGCTGTCTTTTAACTGATTTCAAATCAAATCAAACATGTTTGTCTTGCAAAGATTTGATCAACATTTCCAATCCAAATGATGCGACAGAACTTTCCCTGAAAAAATGTCCTGAATCCTAAAGTAAATGTTTCAGCAAATTAAACTTTAACCGGACATGTGTCAGGGATTCGCTATGGAACTGGCAATTGCTTGAGCCTGGCAATTTGCTTTGCTCTTGTAACATGGCATGTTTCTATCCATTACACTGCATGTGATGCAGCCATTTTATCGCTTGGCAATGTATTTAAAGAAGAATTTGAGGCACAGACGGGGCTTCTTAGTCAGATCCTGAAGTGTTCTATAGGCACGTGGATGGAGAGAGAGAGTGATGGAGACAGTAGGATATAGACTGGGGATGAAAAGGAGAGCGGGAACAGGCCTTCCTTAGAAGTATTCACAGAGCCAGGCTCTTTCAGGTTCATCTCTCATTACTCCTGGGTACTCTCTCAAACCTAGCGGAAATGGATTACGCCACACAATGAAAGGAATAATCACCCTTTTCTCCTCCTCCGGTAAACACACGACACATAGGCGCGCACGCATACGCTGTAGATGCTCGCGGTCTGTTGTTTCTCCGTGCGCACTGATGTGCACACATTCTCTGAGCCGTTTTTTTTTTTTTGGTGTGTGGCTGTGAGTCGCTGAGTGTTGCGCTCGCTCTATTGCTGCGTGCCAGGGGACTCGTCAATTATCTCCCCAAACGCACCCAGTCCTCGGGGGGTGGGGGGTGGGGGGGAACGTTGAGGAAGACGTCCCTGTTTGTGAGAGAACCTGGAGTTTGCAACATTCACTTGAGTGACAATACGTTCACGCTCTAATTCTAGGCTAGCAGATGTAATTTATTTTCTCTTTTCTCTTCCCGTTCTTTTGTCTCACTTCTTTCCTTATTCTTCTTTTCATTCCAACTTTGAGAAGTTGGAGCTCCTAGAGGCTTTAGTCAATGTGTGTGTTTTTTCGTTGCGTCTTAGGGTGTGTGTAAAAAGTCAAGCATGTGTTTGTGTGTTTGTTTGTGTGAGTGCACGTGTGTGCACGCAAGCACTATGTGTGAATTAAAGGGTGTGTGCTTTGAGTTTGATCTTTTTTTTTTCTAAGGCAGAAAAGGAGGTGCTCCCTGAAGATTTTTTTTCTTTTTTACCAAGCAAATTTAAGGAATGCTAGCAAAGAAAATAAAAACAATAACAAAAAGAAGAACAATATTTTTTTGTGTGTAATTAATTGGGCAATGATTAGCATGTTTTCCAAATGAGAGCATTGAGAGTATTATTTAAAAAAATAATAAAAGTGTATAAGTATAATAAACAGCAACTCTTTGTTCTAAAGTTATGGAGACATGGATACATTGTGTACAAAGTGCTTTTTCATAGTATATTCTGTTAATATTTAAACAATGACACACTTTACTGGGAACAGACATATATATATATATATATATATATATATATATATATATAAATTATTTTGTTTATTATTTAGTATTTTAGTCTTTATATATTTAAATCAGCCAGTCTCATTGAGATTAGGAATCTCTTTTTCAAGAGCGAGCCAGCCAATAAAATAATATATATGCATATATTCTTGTACATGTTTGTCTTGCAAAGGTGACGCATTGTATCTGCGAGGCATTGGGCGATGAAGCCACTTCCACCTGGTGAATTAAAGAGAGAATGAATAATAGATTGAGAGAATGACACTTCCGTCGCCAGGGGTAATGAAAGACCAACTCCAAGCTCTCTCTTGTCACTCGTCTGACTCACCGAGAGTGCTAATAAAGATGACACTTGACAGCTAACGAGACCCGCGGAGGGCAGGGACACGCACGCATACATCGTAGGGAGAGGAAGACGGAAAGACAGAGGCAGCAGAGGCGATAGAGTGAGAGATAGACAGAGAGAAATAAAAAAAGAAAAGAAAAGAAAAGTCATCCGGACACCTAAGCTCTGGACTTGCTGTTCCGTCAGAAACCAAATAAAGGTCTGTCTTAGTAAGTGGTTCTAAAAGATTTTGACCTGTGACCCCAAAACGAAGTTGTTCATTAATTGCAACCCCGCTCAATGAAGCACTTCTTTTAACTTTTACAACATAATAGCATAAAAAATATAGAATATACTGTAATCTATTTTTTGTAAATGAAGATCTCAAAAAATAGCATTATATTTACATATGAATTAAATTGTAGACAATAAAAGAAGACATTTTGAATCTCAAAAATCCTTTCACAACCTGCCAAAAGAAAAATTTTGACCCCTCAGGGTGTCATTGGTTCCCATAATTTGAGAACCATCGTCTTTAGCCGTCAGAGCCCTTTTTGTCAAATTCTACCCAATAACTGTTGCACCTACAACTACAGCGAATGGTAGAAAAGAGAGAAAGAAGAAGGAATTAAGAGAAACTTGATAGCAAACAGTGAGGAGTAGAAGGAGGATGAGGAGGAGGTGCAAAGAGGAAACAAAGAGACAAAGACAGCCAGTGAGAGGCTTTTGGAAGCCACTGGGGGGGGTCAGTTTCAGCTCCACTCTCGGCCACAGACAGCCCAAAGAGAGGGCGTGCCATTGTTTACCATACACGTTGTGGGTAAACAATAAACAATGAAAATACTGAGGGGTTGCCAGCTCCCTGCCCTAATGTTGCCATTTTGGGAGCACAAACACACCCCACCGTGTCCTCACAGGCCCCAATCGCTGCCCACACCCTCTCTCTACCCCCGCCACTCTACCTTTTCCACCTCCCCCGCGCAGCCCCGTCCTCGGCCTCAGAAACCCCCGGAGGGGCGGTCGCCCAGCGTGCCCACGTTGCCCTCGAAGAAACCACGAGAGGGTGTGGTTCCGCCTGGAACAGGGAAGCCATTTATTTCGGGCGCATCTCTGCTGACTGACTCATGTGTTGACTGGAAAGTTGGCTCCATGCTTCATGGGCTGACACTCTGCCAGCCCTGTGGGCTATCAGTCCCTGACCCGCGCCCTCTCTCTCTCTCTCTCTCTTAGTTCTTAGAACTTACACATGGTTATCCTGTATGGACGAATGGGTTTCTTTGTGTTTCCCTGATTATTCATTTTAAA
>JAOEHI010000024.1:2879939-2921739 GCA_025447815.1 Percopsis transmontana
CAAATGTACTAATTGTAAGTCGCTTTGGATAAAAGCGTCTGCTAAATGCTGTAAATGTAAATGTAAATGTAAATGAACTTTTTGGCTATGAGATGACCTCATTGACTTCTGGGCCATACTGCCCCTTCTGCTACTGTATAAACAAGTAGTAGCTCTAGTAGCTTTAGTGGCACGCAAGTTATAGCCTGTGGCCTACAGTACGTGTTCTAACATTACATTCCCTCACAGCATTAGCATATATCTGTTTGCAAACTTAGATTTTTTTTTTTTTTTTTTGTAAACGCACTGGTCCCGAACATTTGTTTACTATGGTTATAAAATACATTTTTTATTAAATTAATGTAAAATAGGTCAAATGTTCTCTCTTACACACACACACCGAAAGACCACAAACATTTCAATGATACACATATCACCACTCCTAGTCTTTAGGCCTAGGATCTGGGACCATCCAATCACGTCTTACATTCTTCCATGCAGTAATATGTATTTATTCATGTATTTACTATGCTGCATTCTAGACAATAGACAAAAGCTTTTGTTTATGGCTATGTGAAACCACAGTAAATCATGAAGGAGGTATATTTTGTATTTGGTCACGGTGCCTTGGGGACGATGTGTGTGATGGATAGACCAACACAAAAGTGTGCCTAAACAGTGGCGTCAGAGGTTCAAATAACTGCTACACACTACTTGCTAGTCGTATTATGTAAAATTAATAAAACAAATGAATAAAAAACAAACCTTTTCTATCCGGTTCTGTTCGCTAATATATTTATTTATTTATTTATTTAATTCACTGTGTTTGGCAATGTCTACTTCTAGTTTAGTATATATAGGCCATTTCAGGTTTTGCAAGCAGCCTAAGCCCTCTGCACTCCCCATCTCTTATCTGGCTACGGTCGACTCCTGTTCCCGGGGACCATTGGGAAGGACAAGTCCTGGCTGTCCTGGCTGTTGACAGAGGAGATAAATCACTCAGCACACCGGAGGATAGCCTTCCAGCCGGCAAGCTGGGAACTTCATTATCCCGCCCCTGCCACACATTACCATGCAGATCGCTGCTGATTGGGCCGGCACCGCAGTGTGCGCAGCCTACTTCTGTCACCGCCAGAGGAGCCTCAGATCTGTCTCATTGTATGGAGAGGAGAGGAGAGGAGAGGAAATAATAGAGGAGGTGAAAAGAGGAAAGAAGAGGAGAGATGAGGATAGGAGAGAAGAGCGAAGGAGATGACAGAAGAGGAAAGGAATGGAGAGGAGAGAAACAGAGAGGAGAAGTGCAGAGGGGAGGAGGAGTGCAAAGCAGAGAAGAGGAGAGGAAATAGGGAAGTGACAGGCAACGTGTTGAAACATGTTGTAAGAGATTGTCAAATGTGGGGTAAAACAGAAAACACTACAATGCAAAAAAATAACAGAGTGCAGGAAACTTCTATTAGAAAAACTGCTTGAGTTTCTGTTGACGTTTGCAATATGGAGCATATTTAAACAAGCAAATTCTGTGTAAATTCCACTATGGTGTAGTTTTCTTAAGCAAGGAGAGGCCCAGGAAAACCACTATTATTTTTTGCCATTTGGCGTCATCACTCATCACACTAGCCGTAACACCTTGTAAGTTTTGATACAGAGTAATTTTCTTTCCCACAACCCCCCACCCTCTTGAAAGCTCATAGAGAGATTTAACTTATATAAAGCCATAAAACCTAAATGTGATGAAAAATATAATATAGTCTACGCTGTTCTTATACTCTTAAACTTGACATCGATCATGGAATTTCATATAACTCAAAGAAAACTGTATTGAGAAGAATGACAGAGCCAAGCACTTTCTAATGATGAAGATGAGGGGGAGAAGGTCAGTGTACACTGGGTCTGTGTGTGTGTGGTCCTGAGGCACAAGGTAATATGATCTGTGCTTGTCTAAAGAGTCAGCATGTGGGGATTTTTTTTCCCATCTCACATGTGAGAACACACACAGACACTGGAGTTGTGTAGTGGGGTGTTTTAACCTGTGTGGAATTGTGTCTGTCAATGTGTGGCCCAAAGAAAGTGTAGTTAACATATTTTTTCATTTACATTTTACATTGACATACATTTCTACATTGCTACATCTTTAAAGAAGCTTATTCTGTAGTCTTTCACAAACTGGTTTTCTAAACCACTATTTTAACAGCTGAGGAAAGTGTATGGTAATGACACCTTCCATCAAGCACACAATCATTCAATGTGATTAGAATACATTTTATACAGTGTTAAACCCCAACTCTGAATGACATTGTTTAGATGTTAGTACAGTTTGTATGACTGTGAGTCTGAAAATGTCACCGACATCCTCTGCAGTTCTGAGTCTGTTTCAATCTCTCTATTTCTCTCTTTCCCACTCTCTCCGTCTCCTTGAATTTCTCCTACACTCCGGGCACCAGGCTGGATCAGTGCATCGACCAAACGTTGAACTGTAACCCAATCACATCGATCCTTCTCAGCCATCTACAGTATCTGCTCTGTAGAGGTCTGAATCATCGCTAGAGGACGGGGAGGAGGAGAATGAAGAAAAGAGAATGTACTGTCTATGTGGTCTGATGCATACAGTGTCATCATTTATCTGGGAACTTTAAGAAGGTTTTGACATGAAACTCAATTTTAGAAAAGGTGATTTTTTGTGGGTGGGGGGCCATTAAATTAAAATTTAAGGATGCCCATGCAGAAATAGAACACAGCAAATACAAAATCAATTGTTACCACAGTTCAAAGGTGGTGACGGGGAACTTATCTCCGTAAATCGATCCATCAGAGTCTGAATGTTGTTGCCAGGGGCAACACTCTGGGAATAATGTCAGCCTTGGGAGCAGGGTTGGGAGGGGCTGTGCAGAGTTTCCAGGTGTTCCTAACAAGAAATAAATGTGACATCTGAAATTAACACACGTTTCATGGCACACTTCCGACCCATGGGGTTAGTGAAAATGAGATGGAGAGGTGAGTGTGAGGACTTTACCTCATAACCTCCAGTTTTCAGCGCTGTTAGCATGGCTTTGGAACCCGTTATTCCCAACCGCTCGTTAACATACCTCACACATACAAATGCACATACAGTGATGTCCCAATGAAAGATACATTTTTTAAATCAACTACTTTAGTCTTTACCCCCGAAAAGAAGTGTAAAGATATACCAAACTAGGGGTGTCCACGACCAAGAATTTACATATTGTGCTCAAATCTGATTCATCAAGTCTATCGATGACGAATTATGTTTTTTACTTTTTGCTCATTGATAATAACTTTGAAAACCAATGAGCAACTAAAGTCAACAGTATACAACTACAAATTCAACAATGTCATAAGTGTTTTTTACATCCTTCCCATATGAAATGTCCTATGAGTCACGAATACTGCATGTAGCTATGCTGATACAAATGCATCAGCGCTGAATTCAACAAATAGCGAATGAGATCAAGGTTAACCAAATAATAAAATATTATGTTTCAGTGTGTTGCCACTTTTTTTGTCATCTTTGTTCTTCCTCTGTCATTTGCTGTATCTGTCTTTGTTTTGGTTTTACCAATGGTTCTGTCGTCTCTTCCTCTCATTAAACGAGTATACTGGCGTTTGCTTGCAGCGCTGTAGTGGACTCACGGTGCATGACCCTGTCAGACCCTGTATGGTTAAAGCAGAGAGAGACTTAATTCTCACTTACATATCCTCTCTACCTTCATACTCGTCTTAATTTTCCTCTGTAACTTTTTTTATACATTCTCCTCCCACTTTCCCCCCATTATAACCCCTCTCTCTCTCTTTCTCTCTCTGTCTCTCTCTCTCTCTCTCTCTCTCTACATCCTCCTCCCTGTCCAGGCCTTGTGCGTTGAAGCTTCCCCAGGGTGTGTGTGGGCTAATTAGGGTGAGGTGGTTCGCAGGGAAACACAGGTGTTAGCCAGACCGTGCTCGTTGTACGGAGTAATGAGTGTATCTCCTCCCCCACCCCCCACGACCACCCGCCCCCCAGGGTAATTTGTCGCTACTCTGTGTAACCATGCATCTCTGTGCTCCACTTCCGTTTGCTTTTCATTAATTCTTTTCATGTGGTTATTTGTTAGCATTATTTATGGCCCGCACAAATATTAACGCCATTAGCGGGGAGATACAACAATGACTTTGACACTGTGGTCTTTTGCATGAGCCGCAAGGGCTGGAACCCTTCATGTTGCGTTTTCAGGTCAAGGTGGTCTGCATTTGTATAGTGTGTGCATGTGTGTGTGTGTGTGTGTGTGTGTGTGCATTTTTGCTGTAATAGCGACTATACCTTTATGTGCTTTGTTTTACATTGATCATAAATCAATCATAAATGTATCATAGTTTTATAGATTTTAGGCGTTTTTCTTTTTTTTCGAGATTGGGTGCCTCCCAATTCTTTATTAATCTGGTAGGATATGACGCACATCCATAAGCAAGCTGTCAAAAGGAAAAGGAGAGGGTTCCTCTGCTTTTTACTTCTGATTATTAAATTATGACCTGGGAGCAGACTGAAAGATTCATGAGCACAAATCGACGAAGAGTCGGAGTAACAGAGACAGGAAAAGGGGAGAGCAGGGGAGGGTGAGTGATGGGAGGAGTGATAGAGGCACTGAAGAACTATTGGGACAACAGTACGACGGATGGTCAGATTCGAAAAGAGAGAAAAGAGAAGTAAAGAGGGGAGGCGAGAGAGCGCGCCACTTTTTAAGTGCATGAGCGGCAGCAGGGAAGCCACTGAGGTGGAACTGCACCCCGGTGAGGGGAAAATTGTTCCGGGTCAAGCCGAGTCAGAATCATTTGGGTGGCTGTTGCTCACTAGAGGAGAACACGGCACAAGGAGACAAAATGTGCAAATCTGAGTCAGCACCATACAGCATACAGTATCTAACTTACACCCTTCACCACAACATTCTATCAGACTCTATGTACTGTATAGGCCTATGTAGTCAACAGTTTTGACAGAAGAGGCTGTTCAAGGCATAATCTTGTGTGCCCCTTGATACCGACAACCTTCTGTACAACCCACCCACCTCTTCTAACCTCAAGGCAGAGCTTGAAGTGCCTCAAGGCTCCTTTATTCTTTAACTGAAATAATAATAATGTTCCTTGCATAAGATAAGTTGTCATATCGGTGGCCTGGTGGAACTGCAAAGTATGTTTTTGAAAGCTGTGACAATATTAACTCTCTGTGCCAGTACATTTCCCGCCACTGTACTATCCAGTACACAGACATCGGCAGATGCACTGCGTGAAGGACATGTGAATGGCCCCTTATGCTGTTGGTTTTACTGGAGCTTGGATACTTGAAAACAACACAAAACACATGCTTAATGAATCTAGAAAAATGTTGCATGGAGAGCTGTGTTATAAAACTGAATATACTGTAGTACATGCTGGCTTATTCACCAGGGCTGAAAAGTTGGAGAGAAACACTGTATGTTTGATTGTTATTTCATTACTGTCAAGAAGTGTTCAGAAAGTCTTATGTAAAAAGTTCAGAGGCAAATGCCACCTGTGCATGTCTTATACAACGCGGCAGCCACATTGAGCCAGATGGTAACCACGGAAACAGGTTGTGCCCACTTAACAGAGAAGTGTTGTATTGTTAGGGATCTTACTGCTAGTAAAGACGTACATATGAAACTAATATGTAAAATTTACCAGACATAGATTGTGTGATTCCTGTCACTCTCACACTACAGATTAGCTACTTATACGCCGTTATTGTCTTACTCTATTGTCTTACAGTCTTACTCTATTAGTTTGTATAAAATAAAAACACAAAAAATGAGCCAAAAGTAGTGCACAGCTCTAAGATCCAGTTGGAATGTGGAAAGTGGCTAAATGGAGCATTATATTAATTTTATTCTTTCAGACTGAATGCTGTTTCTCTTACAGTTTGCTTTTCCCAAATTGGAGACTTATTGACTGGATCCAGTATATGACCTATTACATATTACATATTGCCAGCCTTAACAATACCACTTGCACTGTAAGTATTAGCACATTGTCAATGCGCTATTCATTTTCACAGTTAACCATGATAGCGATGCTATATTGAATAGACAAGCTGTTTTGTAAAGGGAAGTTAGGAAATTAGGAGAGATCACGTTTAAATTTTTCCCCCTTGTAATGTAGATTCCAGCCAAAACCCAAATAATTTTCCTTTTTTCCCCCTCAAGGGATGGTCACTCTTTTTCAACATTGCCTACAAATTGAAGTTAACTTCTGGAACTATGTTACACAAAAATAATAATTAAATTCAATAATTAAGTAATTTCAAAGTTACCAAGGTAATAATAAAAGGAACTGCTGCTCCTTCATCTTGCTGGCAGTAACATAGTTTTAATTGATATCCTTTATTAAAAGTCAAATGCACTAGCGGTCCTTATGAGCCCAGTCACACTGGGATTACAGACAATGAATAAAAGCAAAAGAATAAAGGACAGAGAATGAGGAAAAATTGAGGCTAGTTAGTTTGACAGTCGCTGCCTGACATTTTGAGAAAGCCTTTGCGGATAAGAGTGTAGACTGGGGAAGTTGCATGGCACTGATGATTGGATAGCGAGCTAACTGATCACTCCTGTTCATTTGCACTCCCTCACCCCCGGGTCGGAAGTGTGGCATGAGGCGTTTGTTCATTTTTCCACTGCTGATGTCAGTTGTTTTTTTAATCAGCACCACCGGTCTGTAAGTAGTGCAGGTGTGGCACAGATGAACTGTAATGCTGAGGATGTGAGAAATTACACTTGTTACAGAGGTAAGATGAGCAGTACCCAACAAGCGTGGAATAGTTTGGGATAACAATTAACAATTAAAGTGAATTAAAATTGGAAATCGAGCAACATTAAGAGATGCCTCTGTTGTTATCTCAGCCGTGTCTAACCATTGTTATTTATCATCTCTTTTAGCTCTTCAATAATCTTCTATTTACGTTCTATCTACGAATTAAATGCATTTAAAATTGTATAGCATAATGTACATATTGTAACTGTATACAGAACATGCTCTACTCTAATATTAATGCTTCATGTCAATAAATTAAAATCAATTAACAAAACCTTAATAATCTATTAATAATCTATTAATATAAGTGGGTAAGGGCAATTTGAAATGAGACACAGCTTGAGACAAAGGTGACAATTTATCACCTTTATGAGTTCTGTCCCAGTAGCCCTCCTCACGGTGTAGGTGAGAAACAAAGGTGACATTCCCAGAAATTATATGTCAAGACCCATCACATGCACATATGGCATTGTCTAACCTCTGCTTGGCTCGATAATTAAGTTCTTTTGATTAGTAGCTGACAAAGCACTGAAAGCTGAGCATCAAAACATGGCACTTAAAACTAAAAAAATCATTTAGTCAAGAAGCCACATGGCATAACTAATGGTTTGATTAATTTTTAAAATAAACCGAAAATAAACCAAAGTATTTTTTGGAACTAGTACTTCTGCTGTCATCAATGGCATGTACACTGTATGTATTAGTTTAAATTAGTATTGTTACAAAGATACATTTCAGAGGTATTGGCTCATTAGCCACTGTAACACAGAAATCATCCTGCCACTACATCATGCTCATGGGGTTAAATTTCACTAATGCCATATTTTTTGGTGCACTAACATACTGAAATCGTAACTACTAAAATGCTAAACTCCTTCTGTAGGCCAATTATTGGAAAACTAGTTCTAGTTTAAACATAAACTTAATCACTAACAAAATTGCAAAATATGGCCTATAAGTTATATTTATAATGTATAAATAATACATCTACAATCATTGTTTACAATGGTAAACCAGTTCTCAGGTAGGGTTTCTTACCTGAGTGTACAGTAAGAGCAATATGGCTGCAAGGTTAATATAGTAAATACCTGATAGATTTGGAACTAAATTTGGCTCACAATCAGTTGAAACGATCATGTGATCGCTGACCATTGGTCAGCTGAGTCATGTGTTCTCTCATGATGAAAACCTGTCCTCCTTTTTTGACACCATCCTTTGTAGATCTTACGCATTGGCTTTAACACTTAACCTGATGGTTGCAGCTTGGTCCAAACCTGGCCTGCACACTTGTAAGGCAAATGACAGATGATGATAATGATATACCCTGGTGGACCATTAGTTGGAAGTATATAGGTTCTCTTTGGCGACCCTCACATCACTTGACCACCCAGGGACTTTGCTTTATATTCCCAAAGAGCCCCTGTTATCCCCTTATCAACATGAGATACAGTACATGCTGCTTTTTTCGAATTTGCTGGATAGCCATGAGGGAAAGCATTAGACAAATGGATGTGCCCCTGTCGCACCAAGGCATGGTCATTTTCATAATTATGGCTCAAACTTTAAATGTAATTCAGAAATATAATGTTCTCTCTTCAGGTATCTTTGTTTAGCGAGTCCTTAAAATATACCATTTAACTCCATTTCATTATTCCAAGCTCAACGTAAAGAGGCATAGCCTTTTAGGGCATCATTCACTTTATAGTGTTTCTATTGTGTTTCTACATTTTCTTATTCATCCTATGCCATTGGAGTCTATGGCAGCCCCTAGAACCGTAATGGGTGCTACAATAAGAAAATTTGCTTAGAAATGTTTTTGCGCCAAAAAAATTATTTTCACGTCCGGTCATACCAAGGGAAGTCCCAAGGCAGAGAAATGGCAATTTGTCATGTCAACCTAATGGCTGCGGCCACCATACTAGATTTAACAAAAACCATAAAAAGTTTTCACAGGCCACAAATTTTGTCCGATCTTCCCCAAAATTGTCACAGATGATCTTCATACCAAGTCTCACGAAAAAAAAATATTTTCAAAACCATTCATCCGTTGCAGCCTATCAAATTTGCCGGCAAAGTTGCCAAACAGGAAGTGTGCTAAAATCTCTGCCAATCTTTGGTCAATTTACATAAACCCTGTTGTAAGTGCTTACGGACATGCCCTTGACTTAGTGACATCAAGTTTCCAAAGAAACTATGCCCTGCTGGGTTGCTTGGCCCCCTATTTGCTGCTCGCAGCTACATTTATGAGTGTTTTTCTTGTCAGATTCAATCCTTGTCTTTTCAGCTCCAACTCTGGAACTATCAAAAAGTTTCAAAGAATCAAAGGAGCTCTAGGTGAGGCCTACAGTAAAACACACCTTTCATAATATTCCTTTGGCAAGGAATAGCTAATGTTTACTTGGCATCGGCCTATGCCCAGAGGTAGAAGCCCTTATTCCCCTCCTAACACTGGTGTTGTCTTGTGCTGAAGAACCCTCTGTACCCACAATTCATTTCCTCTAGAGCAGTAATATACTGTGGCGTTTGCATGGGATTGGCAGTGACATTGAGGGCCCTAGTCTCACTGCTTGATATTCAACAGACATTTATGTTAGCCTTTCCTCCCAGCTTCTGCCCCTGGTCCTGCTCACCTAACAATTTAAATGTGCAAACATCCCTGTTCTCTGCCTCAGTCAAAGGAACCGTCTTGGTAATTTCTGCTGGTTATAACATAGTTGATGTCTTTTTAATTTAGAGCTGGCTCTCCAAACTGGTGAGTACAATTTTTAAATCGATAAATAAAATGTTTTATGTTGGTTTTATGAAGTCAACTTATTTATCAGTCCTATCAAAACTCATTGAAGTTATTAAGTATGAACTGACTATAAGAGGAACTAATATTTATATTTACAGCCTGGCTCCTTTCCTTTGATTTATCAAAAGGAAGTCACTAAGGCCACTGTCTCATATAAACTAGTCTACTCACAGGTCCAGCTGAATTATTTGATCCATAGCATGTGCATTCTGGGGGGGAAAGTGTTATTGGTCTTACTTATTACTTACAATGCATCTTTATAAACTCAAGGAGATGGTAACAAGACATTTACATTTATAGCATTTAGCAGATGCTTTTATCCAAAGCGACTTACAATTGGCACATTTTACATGGAGCCGGCTGGGAGTCCAACACCCAGACCGCTAGGCTATCCTGCCCCCGACATATGTATCATTTCCTATTGTACCAAACTGTGTCACAGCAGTCTTCTCTTTTTTTATAATCTCAATAGTGTGTAGAGATGTGTGATACAGTGACTCTGTTCTATTTTATTTGTAAATGACATAAGTGTGAATGTAAAGAATGTGTGGATATTAACATTTGGTCACATAAGCCACCTGTCAAATTTGGACAGTGGACAGCGTGTCATTGCTTTGAAATGGTCTTTGAAGTGGGAAACTTGGGTGTGAATTCACAAATACCAGGGCATTGAACTATATGAGATGCCACCATTCAATCTTTCTGTCAAGGAGACAAGTCCCTACAGAGCCTACGGGGACGATAACATGATTATATAAGTTTTCCATAGCTGCATTCATCAAGTCACTTTACAATAATCCGTGACTCTGACAATACGCCATCTTTTCATCAATCCAGTCAAAGCGAATGCATTTGAAGATGTGCGGTTAGTGCTAGTCAACCACTTGTAAAATGATGGTGGGATATTTTAGCCTGCCCATCAAAGAGCCCTTTGAACCTGATGTTCAGCACAGTGGAATATTTTGTGTGGCTTCAGGATAAATGGCACATTTTGTGGTCATAATTGCTCCACGCATGAAAAACACCAATAATCATACAAATTGGCCACCAGTTTAAAATGTATAATTGTTAATGGTGAGGAAGGAAAATTCCATATCTATGATGTTTTCCTAAGCCCATACGAACAGATCCCTTGACAGCATTGGGTAAGGTAAAGGCACAGTGTTTGTATAGGCCTGCAGACAACTTGTCTATAGCTTCACACACATACAGACCACTGTGGGAGACAGTCTGGCTGCCCTTAACTCAACAAACATTGTCACAGCAAACAAATCTGTTCCCATTTTTAATGTGATCAAATAAATTATAGAAACATTTTTCACGGCTATATTCTTTAACGGAGACATCCAGCTGGCTGCTGCCAGTAAGAGAAACGTGCAGCCAAGATATTTCTCCTACAGGAAAAAAACTCTGTGAAGCCATCCCTCCATCGAAACACAGAGGAGGCTGCATCTTGAAGCTTTGCAAACAACATTTTGATACAGTTTGGGTAAGAGGAACATGCTTATTTGTGTCATTTCCTTCACAGTTAAAGTGTTCGGCGGAATAGGGTGCCAGTAAAGCCATGATGCGCTTGTAAAACCCGTGACTTTCTTGGGATTCTTTTTCTTATCGCTGTGTGTGTCTTTTTTCTGGCTGTGTTTTGAGGCTTAGTGCCCACCCCTCTCATCCTAATCTTGTCTTCTACAGTGAGGTCCTGGCAGGCCTTGCATCCAGAAAAACCTGTTGATAAGTGGCTGGGAGTTGCTCTGGAGCTTAGGCTGGGGTTGGAGATGGAACTAGGCCTTGAGGGAATTTAACACAGCGTGTTTAATAAATTGTGTATTTCTTGACAATGCTATTGTCTGGAGTTGGGGTGGAGAAAGGACATTTACAGTTTCTGAAATATCTCTATATTTATACATTGATGTATATTTTAGTTGTATACTTGTAAGAATTCATGTATATTGAGGATTTCGACCTACAGTACATCACTTTTCCCACTGTTCCCACTGTTTCCATAATGAAAGTGATTACACCGTCATTTTGGAGAAAAAAAAATAGGCTTCCTATAGTGACACACCTGCGGTTAAATCTGATCTTCGTTGAGTTTTTGTTGGTATCTGGTTTTACTTGAGACATCCAAATTGTTTAATAGACTTGATGGAAGGACAGTTTCAACCGCAGGTGTGTCACTATTGGAAATAAACATTTTTTGACCCCAATGTGTTGGCAATGACAGAAATCACGTGACCTGCGACGTCAGCTCGGAAACCTCAATAGTATGGTATATGTTATGTTATGGTATATGTGATTTTTTTGAAAAATAAAAAAAAAAAAATATATATATACAGTATATATACAGTATATATGTGTGTGTGTGTTTGTATAGATATATCTGTATATACGTATATATATATATATTAAAACAAATAACAAATGGCAGTTAGGCCCAGCATTACCCAGCCAATAGCGAAATGTTCCCTTTGCCTCAGTGTCGCTTCCCACTATGCCCCTAAAAGGGCACGGGTTCATGGGAATGACCAATGGGAAGCACAGCTCAGCTACTTCCCACAGCCAAGCGACAGCTGTAATTCTTTAACCCCCACCTCATTCAAAAACACAGAACAGACACACACATAACACAAAGAAATGCGCGCACACATGCAAACACATATGTACGCACTCTTCCGTAAACATCCCAGCAATACTCCTCCCGGTTTGTGCTGCGATCGGCCTGCGGAATTGACGGCGTTTGGGCCCCCCATGCATCCTAGATTGCCTCTAAACATTCATCACTGGACGCTCCACTGCAAGCTGTGGTCACTGGCCTTCAGTCAAAGCCACAGCGCCAGTGGGGCACTGATAAAACAAACACCATCCCCCTGCGTCCTCTCCTGTCTACAGCTCCTTTTGCCCCACGCCTCCTCCCCGCTCTCTCTCCCTGTCTCTATCTGCCTCGCTGCCGTGATGGAGAGCATTTGGGATGCTACAGTAGCTAGGGGGGTTGGGGGTGCTGAGAGGAACAGAGGGGGGGAGGGGAAGGAGGGGAGGGGGGGGGGGGGGTGTTGGTAGGATCGGGGGCCGTGAGTGTACAGGCCTCAGAGGAGTGAAGTGAAAGCCAAGAGTGTTCTTCTGAGGAAGCGGGTTCAAGATTAATCTCCATTATTCCACCCCAGTCATCACTCTGCCCCTCTCACTTAGCATGCGCCGCGCACACGCACACGCACACACACACACACACACACACACACACACACACACACACACACACACACACACACACACATTAACATGTAAAACAACAGAATATCATACAACATCACTTTGTCAAGGCATTGAGTTAAAGTTTATCGTGAATCCTAAACGTGATTGTACCCTTTGGCTAAGTTCACTGATTTACGCCAATGCCACTTTTCCTCAGGCTTAGCCGTTAATGTTATTCAGTGCAACTTTCTTGACTGGTACGTCGCACTAGGGGCTTGTCAGCAGCAGAGGGAAATGTGTGTACAATGTACACACATCTCCCTTTTATTTGTGCCTTTTAGAAGCTTTCGACGCTGAAGAAGAGAGAGAAGGAGGCACAACTGTGGTACGGCAAGCCTGCTATTGTGTCTGTCTGGTTGAGCACGGAGGCGTTAACGTCTCCCTAATCACATTAAAACACAACGCTTCTCCGATCATGTGGATGGAGCAGCACACACTCTCTCTCCGCGGCTTAGGAACCCACCCGCTTTCTCCTCAGACACAAACATTAGCATCAGCAGTTAAAAACAAAGATTCCCTGATGGGATCAGGAGAAGCTATTGAGAGGCACAGCGTAGAGTAAGCTTAGAAGATTTGTCATCTGTATGGCATCGGGGGGAGATTGGAAATGAACAGAGACAATGCAAGCGGATAAGTAGAAGGAAAAAACAGTTGTATTGGTGTAAGAGATGACATTTCTGACAGTAGTTAAGGCCTGACTTAAGGCGAGATAGGATCATTGATGTGAATGGGAGTCGCTGTGTGTAGGGGGGCTTAGTGGATTGATGGCTGAATCCAGTTATAGCCAGAAGAGAAAGAGAGTGATACATTCAAGATAAAAGCAGATATGTGCTGGCAGAGAGTGGAGGGGAGGGTAGTCCAGGGTCAGTGTCTTATGTTCAGTCATAAACACTTGAACTGCAGTGACATTTACACATAAGGAGTGCACTCCTGCGCATGTGAAGGACAGTATCCAGACCATCTTAGTGTCAATCACTTTGTATCTGTGCTATTCACAACACATCATCAATAAACAAACTATTAAAAAAAAAAAAAATGTCCTGGTCACAATTGTGACATACTGCAAGAAAAAAGAAAAATCTGTAAGAGACAAAACTATACAGCATTGCTGTCAGTGACCACCATGAAAAATGTAACAGACGTTTCTGCTGCTTCTCTACAAAGCCATGCTCAAGTGTTCTCGGACAATGTTCACCAGCATCAGAGCGATCTAACAGGCAGGCCCTGTCTGTTCTGCCTGCCCATTTTCTAACGTTATTTGGCACATCAAAAACCTGAGCGCTCATGCCAACATTCCTGCCAAAGGAGCTTCTTGGGCATATGAGCTGAGTTGTTGTGGAGGTAATATTATTGCTTAACTGTGTCAGGCAGTGGACTCGGGGGAGAGGATGTATGTCATGTTCCTTTTGTTGGCTGTGCATTCACTCCTCTATCTGCATACGCTCGTCGTTTTGTCTGTCCTACCCCTTCTGTCTGTTTTATTTCACTTTCTATGTCTGTGCATCTTCACCTCCCACTCAACTCATATTGCCATATTCTTTGACATCTTTTTTTTAGTTCTTCTTCCTTTTCTCTCTCTCTCTCTCTCCCTCTCAATCTCTCTCCCCCTCTTCCCTCTTCCCTCTTCCTCCTTTGCCTTTCTCTTTGATGGCCTCATGTTTAGTTGAATGACTGAAGCCATGAGGCTGTTGCAGCCACCCACACAAACACACGAGTATATACGCTGAGCTGTCCTGTGCTGCACTGGGATGCTGCTTCCCCTGCTCAGAACCATGTGAAAAGGGAAAGGCAGGCAGAGTGACTCAGATGTTGAGGTGGGTGGTTTGGGCTCAGGTGGGTGGTAAAATAGGCTAACTGCAGCCTCTCCGGCGCACACTCACTTTCACACAGGAGATGTTTTGATAAGTAGCTGAAACAAGGCAAATTGGAAACGTGAACAGGTTTCAAATGTGATTTACAGTTCAAAGATGGTTGCGTTTATATCTCTAGGTTGTTTTGGAGACATACCAAAGCTCTTGATTTGATTTTATGGGATGAATGTTACTTTCATAGCTCGCTCAGCCTCAGAGTCAAAATGTTGTTAGTAAATGAGCAATATCATAATATCTTTATGCAGAGAACCATCAATGTTCACAAACTGCTTTATCACAAGAGTGTTTTTGATGTATATATACAAACTATAGTAGTATATTAGAGATTCCAATCAATTTGAAGACGATTGAAGCATTTAAATGATATTTAGAATTTATGCAGTCAAAGACAAAAAATACGCAACGCAACTGTTGGACGTTTTTCTGAAATTTTGAGATTCTCTTACGAGATTAAAACAAATCAGTTTTTTTTTTTTTTTTAAAGATAAGGCTGAATGTGGAATTATTGCAAATCAAGGCACCATAGATATGGTATGGTCTTTCTTTTAAGTAGGCCCACAAGTCAAATGCCAATAGACAGCTTCGCAGTTTCCTCAAAGTATAGAGGTTTTTAAATTTTAACTGCCCCGAGTTATAGATTCAGATTTTCAGTTCTACCCTGATAATTCTCGCTGACAGGCTAAAGTGACTAAGTAACAATGTGTGCACTCAGGAAAAATGCACCAAGATAATCTCTGAACGTGATTATCTTTACATAATTTGTCTGCCTGTAAAGCAGTGAGTCACTGTCTCTGGGCTATATGATGTCTTGCTAAACCCCATGACACAGAATGCTTCTGCAGGACTGCTTTGCATCAAATACATTTTTATTTTTATGTTTTTGTATATATTTGTATTTGCATGTTTTTAATAAAGCCCCAGCGCCAAGTTTTTGTTTTTTTTTCCAATGAAAAAAACAGTAAATAAAAGTACTGCACAATTACTATTACTTTTTAGTGATGCGTTATGCTACATGTTTGTTTTTCTTTCACTCAGAACATCTACAGTATGATACGTCATTTTTGGTCTCAGGTGTATTAGGTGTATTATATTTGTTTCCAAACAAAACCATCAAACACATAACCATGTGACCACAAGCTTAATGCTCTACCTCTGAGAATAGCACAGAGCCCTCAACTGCTATGCACTTATGGTGTGGGGAAAAAAAGCATATTTTAAGGAAATTAAGTAGATATGGAGAACGTATGAACAAAGGAATGCATCTGGCAGTGTACACATCTGAAGATGAGTTGGTTTGTTAAAATAGGTCAAATACACATCTGATAGACTGTGCTCTCGAAAACCCATCAAGAGCAAACAAAGAGTAAAACACTGGTCTATATTAGATACATAATTATAAGACATTGGACTTCAAATTAGTCATCTGCACTCTGCAAGTAATCCATTTAGTGCCATCACCATCCTCTTGTGGCAGTAGAGAAGCTAGTCTTAAGAAGACATCCCCAACACTATCTATCTGACGCCCATAGCCATCTGTTAGGAGCCTGTGGTGGAGCCCTGATGGCTTTACATTTGAGTGGTAATTGAGCCTGAAATGTGCTTAATAACGATTGTCCTGCCTAATACGCGACATCAGTAGTGCAGAACACCATGACAAGCCTGAGCAGCTGAGACAGGCAGGCAGGCGGGCCGAAAAGATAAGCAGAAACAACATTTATCCTACTTACTGGCCTCCAAAAAAGCTAGAAGTAGTCTATAGTCTATACAAATGCATAATGTATTATTAGCTAACAGAATACATCATCTACGGTATTTTGGTCTTGCTATGCTGTGATGCTATGCTATGATAATTAAATTTTTTAGTAACACTTTAAGTCAAAGGTTGTTGTCTAAACCCCGCACACAATGTCTGCATTTGCATTTTTTTCATTTAGCATTGGCTTAAATATGCAGTTGTTATCACGGATCCCTGTGAAACATTCCCAAATGTAAGTTTTACGTATCTGTCCAGCCGCAACACAGAACTTTGAATAAAACCAAGACAGTTGAGATAGGTCCAGCTTCTCTAATTGGTTGCTTGATGAACCCCCTTTTGAATTAATTTGTCATGTTTAAATTGATCTTGGCTGGGAAGACTATCAACACCTCCTGTGGGAGCAGGTTCCCCGTGTTATTAATGGAAGTAAAATGAGTTGTAGGTATTTATACAGCACAATCTGTGATAGGGGGCTCTGCTCACCGTGAAGGTTGCCCCCTGAGGCCACATGGCAGTAAAGAGGTACTTGTCACCGGCGAGTTAGAAACAGAAGACGATGTCGTCTTCCGAGTCAGTAGGGGACAGTGTGAGGGCGTGATATCCTGTCCAATGCTCCTGCTGCGGCTCCAGCGAGCCCCATCTCCCTGCACCTGTCACGCACTGCAGGGAGGTGGTTCGACAGTGCAACATTGCGAATGCCAATCTCCTAAGGTGTGTGCGGTAAAGTAATCATCATGGCTGCCGTTTTAGATCTATAATCAGTCGTTCAACCTGACAGAAGTGCTGTGTTTTTGCCTGTTTGTTGTTGTGTCGAAAGCTAAAGGAATGGGGGGCTTAGGGTTTTTTTCGGGGAGGTAATTGCTTCACAAAGTGAGTCGGGGAGAAATAAGCATCCACAGAAGGCAAAATATGTCTTATAAAGTAACTCATATATGCAATATCTGGAGCCTGGCGCTAAAGCATTACTTATTCCCTCACAACTTAGCCTGCTATTCATTTTCCAGTCTGCTCAACTTATAGTGTGTGGGTGCTGCTAACTCTCCCAGCCGCATGCGTAACCTGCTCAGCAGTAGCTAAATGTTACCCTGGGGATACAGCCTCGTAAGAGTAATGCCATGCATCACAAAGACTACATTTAAATACCAAATATTGCCCATTCGTTTTTCCCTCTCACACCGCGGAGAAGCGCGGCACTGTGTTTAGCACAGGCCAGGGGGATTTGAGCAGGCAAACAGATGGGACCTCAGAACAGGTATGGATAAGGCACGGATTCAGGAACGGGAATCCTCCTGGGAGCACCCTCCTCGTTCTGGTGCGTACTTTCATGGTGTGTTTAGTGCCCTACTCTATGTGAATCATGAAAAGACTCGGAGATTGAGTGTGCAAAGCGCTGACTATTAAGCGTGTTATATAGTCTATGTTGTAACATTGAAATAGAGAAGCCTATATCAAAAATTTGGTGTATGATACTGGCCTTTTTCCAAATGAAAAATTGTCTCCTAAACAGCACATAAAGCATTAAGGAAAAAAAAATGTTTAATGTAGCAAGACAGATGACTGTATACATGCTAACAATATTTTTTACTCATTCAGATCTATTTTCCACCGCTACATTTAACGGTATAAAAAGGATACAAAATGGTTCTGTCTCTAGAGATACTGAACTAGATGTAAACTAGGTGGCTCAATAATCACAACAATCAGCACTCTTCTTTTAGCATTTTCCCAGGACCATGTAGGACTGACAAAACACATGTAAGAGCACCGCCGACAAATCTGGATAGAAGATGGGCACTCTGACCTTCCCCTGGCACGCCGCCCACAGCCAGCAAATCCACTCGACGAGACGGGTATCTGTGCATCTCGGCAGAAATTATGGCAGGCATAATTGCGCCTCCTGTCCAAGTGCGAAAAATACATTCTTAAGGATCTTTTCTCTGCACATCTCTGTGAGACATGACAGAACAAGTGTACTCATCTATATCTATGCACCAGACCCCAAAGGTCCCGTGCTTTAGACTGAAATGTAATGAGGCATTGTTAACTTAATTTCCACATTTTCAGAGGAAATGAAGAAGACAAAGGCGTTTCAGTGCATGATAGCGATACATCGCTACCTTTTAATTCTCTTGTCAGGCGCGTACTACGCTGGTGCCGGGGGCACAAATGCCCTTACCAAATGAGGAGCTCTGCAAATGTCAAGTTTAAAACATGGCAGTGTACAATACTAGAGTCATATTATCGTTATGACGATCGATTTTCTTAATTCTCATTCTTATAGCCCTTTAATGTATTTACCAATGAAAGAAACTTTATTTCAATATTGAAAATATTGTTATTTGGGGCTGAAAATTTGCGTTTGGCTGGGTTTTTGTGTGGCTGTGAATGAATGAGTGAAATAGAGGTAACGGTAGACAAACGATCCTCTTTCACCGTTATCTGTTCGTCTCGAGGCGTTTCACAGGGGAGCTTGGGTCACCCCAGGCACCCTGACATTTACAGTGTCCCGTGTGTTCATGCAAACACACACACACACACACAAAACACACACACACACACACACACACATACGCACACACAAGTGTGCATGCAAGCAATCAAAGACTCACAATGTTAATGCGTGTCACATTGCCCTCTGAAAAAATAAAAGATTTGGCACCCTTCAGAATCACCCCTGCTACAGAGGACATTTAGTGGCACCGGCAAACGTTGTCGAGGCTAAGGTCACAGTGAACTGTGTCACCGCAAGCCCAGAAAACAAATGGGAAGTGTCTATTATGCCAGAGCTCCTGGTTACGTGGACGCATTGAGGGATGGAGCGTACGTCGGCTCAGAATGAATCAACTTGCCCCGTGTGGCAGGCTGAGCGAGAGAGAGAGAGAGAAAGAGAGAGAGAAAGAGAGAGAGAGAGAGAGAAAGAGAGAGAGAGAGAGAAAGAGAGAGAGAGAGAGAGAGAGGTCCTGGGTCCTCCTCTTTCCCACTGAAGGCCCGTCCATCTTCCACCAACGCCTCCATTTAGCGCTAATGAGAGACACTCTCGCAGGCACACGGGGGAGATGAGTGACCCTGTAACACTGGACATCAATGCCCACCAGCCACAGTGTTTGGCATCCACTATCAGCCCGGTGTGCGGAGCATATTATTCTAATTCTGAAGCAGACATACAGTGTACAGACAGGGGGTCGCTGAGAATGCATGTGATATAGATTTGTTATGTATGACTAGAGACGCCAGGCTGGTGCTCAGATTTTCCACATGGTGTGAAGTGCTTGAGGAGGCAGCTGCTGGTTGGAGGCTGACTGTCAGTCAATATCTTTCACACGTGACGGCTGGACAGTGATGTCAAGCAGTGGCCTGCGGTCCATCAGTTAACATTCCATTGTTTTTGTGCTTTGACTTAAGCTCCACTACTAGTCTGCTCCATGTGTTTGAAATATAGAGGATTTTACATCTGTATGTGAGGCCTTTATGTAGAGAGTACATCTGCCCACGCAGGCAGGAGTGTGAACCCCTATGGGATTAAGAGCAGGGGGGCAACAATATATTGTTTTCCTGCACACAGACGAACCTCTCACGACTATACCACTGACAAGGTAAAAGGCTTTAAAGGTCTCCTTGGTAACGCCATGTTTTTTCTCTGAACCCCAGTCTCCGCTATTCATCTCGGTTAGCCAATTATCATCTCAATTAAATCAATTTGGATAAGATTTGGATAAGAAGCGTAGCTTCTTATTTCTTTCTGAAAGAATGCGTGGTGGTGAATATTTTGCCGTTTACAACCCACATGTGGTTGTGATACATTATCTAATTTGGATGGATTGAGCTCCAATTGAGCAGGTTCCATGTTTGATAATAGCACTTTATCTAACTCTTTGGGACTTAATCCAGGTTGTTGAAAGTGGTATACTGCTGAATTGTTATTCATCCATAAAAATAACAATAATAACAATAATAACAATAATAACAATAATAACAATAATAACAATAATAACAATAATAAAAATAATTGTAATAATAATAATAATAATAATCATAACCATCAACATCATACAAAATAATATTGTATGGAATTGTGTAGATATGATTTTCCCAGTGAAGATTATTTAGCCGTACTTGCCATCATATATCTTACAAAATGTTACGTCCAACATACAATTAATACATCAAGCACTTTCCAACTGAACCAAGCCCAAATGCTGGAGTGTGTCCAAAGCTAAGATTTAACACACCATTATAATCACCATTCTTACCCGACCTGTCCAAGACTAAATAACTAAATTGATAGCACCAGAAAGCATGCACTTCACCATTGACAGCGAGAGGTCTGTGTGGAGGACTTAGTACTCTGTGTGTATAAATATCTGGCGAATCATCATATGTCTACTACTGAGAGGCCCGAGGAGAGGCCAATCAGGTAAATAATGGCCATAGTTTTTGCACCATAGTGAGCAGCAGTGGTTGCCATCAGTGGTAATGTCCACCTTGAACAACCCTAAGTGTGTTGTTTGATCAATGCCGCCTGATGGGAATGGAAAATCAAGCCGATAAGCAGGCCCTTGGATGCTAAAAGCGGAGACAGGCCTGAGGGACCTGACATTAAAATGTATGGTTAGAGGTATATTGATGGCTGAGTTCCGAGAAGTAGAAGTGTTTGACCCTATAGCTCTCTGATCAAAAGGTGTGTGTGTGTGTGTGTGTGTGTGTGTGTGTGTGTGTGTGTGTGTGTGTGTGTGTGTGTGTGTGTGTGTGTGTGGTGTACTTGCTAATATACTGTATATATTAGCTTTAAATGGCACAGTCCTCAATTATCCCCACATTTCTTCCCCATTTCTATTCCAAGAACACGGCAACATTCAACAAACATATCCTACATCACATGGCATGAAAGCACAGATAATATAGCAGCTGTGTCTGTGTATACTAGTATAATGGACATGACCATAAGATCAAGAAGATATACTGTGTAATGCGTTCGGCCTGAACATGTTGCAGACAGTGTTGACCTTCGTGTGTCTGAGGTCTCTGTCTCTTTCATCATGGTTTCAGAGTTGAAAAGTTCATCTTTGGAAATGTTACTGGAGAATACCGGAGCAATGTCCCCAAAAAAATGCAGGGGAGGGGAGAGCGACAAAGAGAGAGAATGAGAGAGAAGAAGAAGAAGAATGAAAATAACATAAGTAGCAGTAAAGTTTTTCTTCTCAGTGAGGAGGTGTTTTCATGGTGAAGGGAGGAGAGCCAAGGTCGAGCATGTCAGTGTAAGTCAAGCCTGAAAGTGTGAAGACTCCAATTAGACATAGCCTCGGGTCTGACTCCAAAAGACAAGGATAACATACACCCCTCCGTGGAAATGTGTCAAACAAGGCATAGTGCAAACACATACACACACACACATACACTCGTATGCTCATACATGTTCTGTGCGCACACACACACACACACACACAAATGCACACCACATGTCTCCATGTCCCTGTTTTACATGAGATGCATGTTGATACCACAGCTGTTTGCACCCCATCCATCATCTCTAGCAGGCAACAGGCAGAATTATTAACAAGCAAAATCTGTCACGCCTTATTATCAGAATAAGCGACCTGCTAAGGTAAGTAAACAATTTCTTAATGTAAGGATGATAAGGTATCTAATTATCATGCTTTTTGAAAACAACCAAATATTTATGATTTCACAGCCTATTAGCACTAAATCGAACACGTTGCCTGTAAAAAATAAATCTCACAACACTGATTTTTAATGAGCAGAAGAAAGATTAATAACTTTTATGGTGATGGCTTCTCTTTAGTGCTGAACTTATTTCTGAACAAAGGCCATCATCCACGACATTAGCCCCCCGTCCAATTAGGTAGATTGTGAAACAATAAAAAAATGGAAATTGCCTGAACTGTGAAGTGTTGAGTGCAGGTGCGGATGAGAACGAAGACACAGAGACACAAGGCTGTAGAAAACGCCAGCCTGCGCTTAGCGTTTAATAGAAAACTTCTTTAAATACAATTGGCGTAGCAGTCTTTTGCAGGCAAGCAGACAAACGATCACAATCATCACACAAGGACCCAGCCACCCCACATATACCCTTCCCACAGGTGCACAAAATGAGTCATTAGTGATTAGTGACCGGTGTGAAGCTGGGGTGCGTTAGAACACCGGCAAGGATGAACATGAGGCGCCAGAATGTGTTTCAATGTGGGGGGGCAAGAACAGGGGGTAAAACCGGACATGTAGGAGGTCCCCCCTGGCCCGGGGGCATCCTCTAATGGGGGGAAAAATGCTAATCTGGCAGCTAAATGCACTATTTTCTGCAGCTTGAGACAGAAGAGGAAAGCTAAATACAGTGATATCATATGCTACATTGCTTTTAATTTAATGTAATCATAACTGTACAAAAACAGACGGAGTTGGAGCTTTCAAAGCAACAGCGGGACAGCAACATATTTTCTGCGTCTAAGGTTGCCTACTTTAGGTTGAATTAAAGAAATTGTGCTTTCCAATCAAGTGTCTAGGCCTAATTGGTTTTGGCCATTCCACCACTCTGTCATTTGCGCTTGCTTTTTCTCATAACAAAATCAAACTAGATTTAAATGAATTTAATTACCATTACATTTTCTAATCCTATTGATCAAGGACGCGGTAAAAGGCATCAAAGGCAGAACTTGCACTTGTGCTTTAATAATAATCAGAATAGGACAAACAGGGTAGGTAACACTTAACTTTAAACTGAGTGACTTAACATTAGGCTACCTAACTTTTACTGTTGATGTGCAATCGATAGCTGTTTTTGGAGACGAAACACGAAATTACATTGGTGCTTGTTTTGAGGGCATAGCCTAGCTTAGCCTACTACAGCGCGCTCTAGCTGAGAGAAGATTTGAGCCCTACTTCAGAAAAGCTGACCAGTGCTGGGAAGAGGAGCACTGACTGCATGGGACAATCTCAACAAATATTACACATTTATTACATTTCCAAAAGACATTTGTAGTTTGTCTTTTTTTCTGCCAGTATGAACAGACATTAGAAAATGTCATAAAACATTCCCGCAACTACTGCAGTTTCCAGGAACTGTTTGCTAACTTGTTTTAACTGTTTTTTACTGCACAGTAATAAATACATGGACAATATCATGCTGTTTCATTAAGGTGAACCATTTAAAAAAACGTAACTATAACAACATCTAGATCCTTTCTCTGTTCTTGTTTGCATGTAGATGATGTAGCCTGTGTCTTAGCAACATGTAATGCTAACGTGTCGAGTTTGGAGACAGAGTGATGAGATGGTTAAGTAAGTTTGTAGGCCTATAGATGTTAGAGAAGAAATGCAGACATGTGACTAGAAATGCAGACAACTCCTGACTATTAGCCAATTGTCATGCCAGGCATCCAAGTGTGGTGGCTGACATGTGATTCCCAAATCAACAAAAGTCATTGCACAGTCAGTGTTAGCTTCCCCCTTCTCAGTAAACATCACGTCACGTACCTTGCGATCCAGACATAGGATTGGTCGAAGAAACTGAGTGACATCATAACCAAGAGCCAAATCGTAAAACAGCGTGGATTAGTTTGGCTATGAGTTCCCTCATTACGAGTGAGAAAGTGCCTCTGCTTATTCTCCTCCAGAGAGAATGCAGCTGACCACCCCCCATACACATAGATATGTTCCTGCACAAATCAAGGAGACTGCATAAGAAGCGAGCAAGGTTACCGCTACAGTGGTTAACTTATCTCCGTTTTGGCATAACATGGACAGACAAATAAACCAATTATGAATAAACAGTACATGTATTTATTTTTTACTACGAATGACCTTAAGTGAAGCATATTAGAACCCTACTGCATAAGAAAGGGAAATAGGCTATTATATTGCTATTAATTATAAAAGAGGTCATTAACATTGGCTATGAAGGTTTATTTTGCCTGATAGAGCAGTGTGTGTCTGTATCTGTGTGTGTGTGTGTGTGTGTACACTATCCATCTGTTCTTTGTGTGCGGCAGAGAAAGACAAAGTGAAAGAATAGATTAGACAGATAGGTAGATGGATATATCAGATTTGACCCTGAAAATAGAGTGAAAATGTGTCAGTAATAGAAACAAAAAACAACAATAACAAAAAAAGTGATGTAACAGTCAGAGAGAGAGCGATAGAGCAAACACACAGACACACACACACACACACACACACACAGCAGCTGTCCAATGTACAGTGTGGACTTAATGAGCCATGAAAGATATGAGAGGCAAGTGGAGTAGCCTGTCCCTACATGTATTGAGAAACACTGTGGTTGGGTCACATCTGGTACCTGGCACCCCTCTCCAATGCACCTGGGCTTCATATGCAGGTAGGAGTGTGGGGCAAACTACCTTTATAACCCAGACTTTGCCATTTCCACCCACATGGTGACCATCTGTGGTCGTGTCCAAGGGAGTAAGTGATTTAAACATCTACTAAATAAGAGTTTTATCTCAATCTATGTTTGATGCTATCTTAAGTTTTGTTTATTATTTAGTATACCATTAAGATGAGGTGAAATGAGACCACTTAAGACAAGGGAAGATAAGATAAGGGAAAGTTGGTTTGTTTTTCACAAGTAAAATAAAAACTATTTTATAACTAACAGAAGACTACAGACTTCAAAGATGGTTGAGGATGGCGCTTACAGTAAAAATTAGGTGAGGAAATAACAATAGGCCTAGGAGAAAGATAACAAGCAAGTGTAGTCTAGAGGAGACGCAGAACAGGTGCGCAGGAAAGAACGATGGGAGGCAGGGAGGGTGGGAGGGAAGGATGGAAAGGATGATAGTAAGTCCACTGGCCCTCAGCTGTGTTGGGGCGCAGATGACCCAAAAATCCGAACACCCCCTCCCCTTTCTGTCCACCTCCTGAGACCTCCATGGCATAGCACTGACCTAATTTGCTTCCAATAGATCATCTGCCAAGCCCTAAAAACTGACCCTTCAACCCCACTTTCTCTACCACATACCAGCGATATGGAAACTTTAATTCTCTATCTATTTATATATCTATCAATATGTCTGTCTGTCTGTTTATCTATCTGCTGGGATTAATTATGCTTTTGTTGAAGCTTGTTTTCCCTAAGTAGTTTTTTATCAGAACAACAAATGAGGGGGTAAACAGCAGTGTTCAGAACAAACAGCAGGGGTACAGGTGGTCTGTATTTCTGAACAAGGTTAAATGTGGTGAGAAGAGCTAGCACATTATCTAGCTGTAGCGTGTCAGGTGTTAGACTTGTCGACCATGTTGGGTTTGCTCTTCTAAATTATCTAGGCAGTGATATAGCATGTAATGTAGAAGAGTCTGTTTTCTTTGAAATGCAGTGAAAGGCCACATATAATCGTCCATCTATCTATATTTTGTCCTTGCTCCAGAGAAAAGATAGGCTAAATAGTGCTGTTTAGAGGGAGGAGGGGGGTAAATCACTGGAGGTCTCAGACCAGCCTGTCCACTCCAGGCTGACTCCAGTGAATGAGACAGAGTGGCCCTGCTCCAGCCTGTTGAATAATGAATTAGAGGCTGATATCCTGTGACGGAGACTGGGGGAGAGTACTTCCTCCCTGGGCCAGAGTGGGGCTTGAATACCCGTGAATAATACATGGACAAAAGTGGGTCTGTTGAAATGACTCAATACAGGGAGTCAAGTGCAAGATGATCTTTCCACGATTATAAAAATATGGCGGCCTTCATAACGTAATAGTAAAGGTAGGGAGATAATTAACAGAAGCAGATTTTATAATCGTGTATTCAATGGCCTTTTTCCAATCTAAGCACTATGTGCCTTGGTCTTGCCTATTGACAGCCTTCCCTAGTGGAGGCTTGTTTAGACAGATTGTGCATGGAACTCCCCCACGGGGATAAATAAAGCTCCTTATTATGGTCCCGTTGTCAATCATATAATAGCTCCAGACATCTAAAAAATGGATTAAGTTGGGCAACAATTCAAACTTAGTTATGAATTTATAACTGAATGGTAGAAATGATGAGAAAACTTGAGCAATATACATTTTCACATTTTAGGGTATTCACTGGGAGTTCTATATGTTCGGCACCGCATGAGTAGATTTTCAGCCCTGCCTTTTCCCCCAGCCTTTCCATTTTTTCCATTTTTCATACTAGTATCCTTGTTACTTAAATGTGGAAAACTAATAATCTCACCACCTGTCTTCTCAAACAAAAATAAATCCTCATGGACAGAATTATTATATATTTACTTATCTTTATACAGTTGTCAATTTACACATGCAGAAATGAAATTTCGGCCTCCCACAAGACTAACTGGGGCCCCCTGGCCCCATATTGGGCCAAGTCAGCCTCCAAGAAAACTGGAAACCGCAGGCATTCTCCCAGCCCCAGCTCTCCCAGCTAACCGCTAATCCATGTGTTTGATACATTAGACGCACTGCTTGGCTTTGTTCTGCAGGGATGTGCTGCCCTTTCTCCTGCCAAGTCTCCCTCGCTCGCTCTGCAGTCCAGAGGATTATGTAGGAGTCCATGGGATTTAATCTAATTGTGTTTAATTAGGTCTGGGTCAGGCGCTACAGGAGCGGGCTGTAGGAAGTGATGGGGGTAGGGTGGAGGGTGCAGATAGCGGCCCTCTTGATCTAAACTGACCAGGTGTACCTGTCCATTGGCCAGGGAGAAGAGAGAGAGCACAGGGTATTAGAGAGTGAGAGAGGTGGTGGGGGTGATAAAAACGTGTCGATTACTGCGCACCTCCCAGTTCTCCAGACGTACGGCACTCAGTGCCTCTGTGACTATGCCGCGGGGAGTCACGGCTCACGGTGCTCTTGGTCAAGGCTCAAGCAGTGTGTGCTTCTTCCCTGTGGCACGATGCTCTGTGTTAACAGCAGGAGGCCTCCTGCTCTTGTATGCCTAGCCCTAATGCAAGTTTGGATTGATTGAGCGAATGTTGTTTACAATCCTCTTAAGTATGTGAACACAGATACATGTAGCCTACTGTGTTTCCTTCAGTAATCCACTCAAATGCTAACAAGAATGGAACAGGCAACATGTACAAACGCATAATGCATGAAAAAAGTGTATTGTTGCAAAGGAGTTGTCATGTCAAATCTCACAAGCATTTTCTCCTGCTAGACAGAATGAATCTGGTCGCCTCATAATGAGAGCATATTGTTGTGTTTATGGTGGGCGAAACAAATTGCTATTCCTTTGGGGAAGGTTTAAAAAAAAAAACAAGGTCTGTAATTTGTGTACCACGGTATTGTCATCAGGAGTTACTGTACAGGCGGACGGCCACTAAAATGTGATCCGAAGACACACAAACGAATGGCACACAATATGAAAGCCACACGAAAAAGGAGCTCAGTGGGCCCATAAAGAAGCATTGATGGAGTGGCAGTTGTAAATGAAATGTAATGAAAGGTAGATGCTGTGATCCAAGGCTTTATATTCAACACACACTAGTGTTATGTTTTGCTGTCTCCCTCTCTCTCCCATTCTCTCTTGTTTCTCTCTCCCTTCACCTCGTGAATAATCATATATATATATATATATATATATATATATATATATATATATCAGTGCCCTCATTACATAGATTTACTAATGGATTAACTCAAATGCAAAGTGATACAGATGAACCAGGCGCTGTAACCCTTTGATTCCCCCAACGTCCAGCACATCCAGTGTGTTTATTCAGAGAGAGAGAGATACAGATGGCCCATGACAGCCAATGCTAGCAACCTCAATTGACCCCGAAAGCCCCCATAATTACTCACTACCACTTAATGACAATGACCGATAACAGGATCCAAGGTAGTCCACTGGGTTAAGAAAGGTTCAACATACAATTATTCACATCACAACCTAACAAGAGCAATGGATAGAAGTGATGAAACTGGGTAATTACAGGCCAGCCAGCAGTGGCTCCAAATGTCAGAAGTTGAGCTATTAGGTAATAGCCTTGCATCCGCTTTCTGAAGGAAAGGTAATATCTGTGTAATATGCCTTTATAAGAACACACAAGAGAGAAGGAGAGAGCATTGGTGGAAAGGGAGAAAGAGCAAGAGAAAAAGTTGGAGAGGAAGATGGCCAACCTGATCAGCAGATATGGAAGGTGGTGATAGATCCTTTTCATAGATGTAGCACGTGACGCATCTGTGAAAAGGGTCTATTTTAAAGCTGCAAAGGATTTTTCATGGCAAAACATTTTATTTATATTATTATTGCAAACCATTAGCATAAGATGAGACTGGATTTGCCTCACATGTTTGCTGATATTACAGGAAGTGATGTGGTTTATGAATGGAAGAATTTCTATGGTAACTGAGAGACACTGCTCTCTGCTTTGTTGCTATTGACAACGTTACACATTAAGTATAAATACATACTGTACATGCACAAAAAAAACGCAATGAGCAGTCGCGTTTTGTAATCAGACAGGGCTGTCATTTGCAAAAGTTATCCTAGTGTCACGACCCCGCCTGTTCCCTGTTTTAGTCTTGTCTCTCTTAGTCAGATCAAACTCTGCGTGGCAGCTCCCTCAACAAACAGACTGCGCTGTAGAACCGGCAGCTAGCTAAGGCCCTGCTAAAACAATGAACATTGTTGTTGTAAGCATACAAAAAATATTTATTTTCAGTGAATCTCTTAACTAGACCAATATTGTGCTTGTGAAACCGTTTGTGATGAGAGAAAAAGTATTTATAAAATATCACTAATTGTGGTGTCTGAAAAACCAGGAAATGCCCTACGGTAGTCTAGTGAAACTCCTGAGGAGTATTCAAGTTGTAGTCATGTTCAATCAAGGCATACAAAAACAATTATTTTCAGTGAATCTACACCAATGTTGTGCTTGTGAAACACCTAGAAAACATGATAATAAATATCGATTCCAAGCACTCTTTCACTCACTTGAAAGCACACGTCTTCTGCATAGGCCCACATGCGAGTGACAGTCGAATTCGTATACAAATGTAAGTTTTTGGGGCTTTTTCACGCTTAGATTTTTCAAAAGTTACATAGAAATAGACACTGTACTATCTTATTACCACATTTAAAACACACAGAATACTTTCTTCCTGTGTTGATTTTTATGGGTTGTAAACTCAGGCATGCTTTCTGGAAACAAAGAAAGTCACCAACTTATATAAACTTAAATATATTTTCTTACAATTAATTCAAAAGCTTGGCAAAGATATATTCAGAATTGTTATCTATCTGTAGAAACTAAACATGACATGCTTTGACTGCTTATTTACGTTATGTCTGTTCAGGTGTTAGTTTTGAAACAATGATTGAAACATTTGATTTCATTTGTCCTGTAAGAGAAGATGAGAAAATATAGCATTTGTTCATTTATAATTTCACCATTGGAGTGGTCCATAACTAGGTGTGGTCCAAAACTAGGTGTGGTCCAAAACTAATTTAGTCAGAATAACTTCTTACGTTTAGAAAAGAGAAACAGTGAAACAGTGCGCATTCCAATGTATCCTGGCAACGGGATGAGGACATTGTTTGGAATGTGTAGGAGATCAGATTGTGTTTGCTGAAATACAAAGCTAACGTTATGTTTACATCTTGGCAAAGAGATGCACAACTCAACCTGTAAGGCCAGAGGTCACAACTCGCTGTAGCTTTATGCGAATATTACTTTCGCAGGATGACGGTTCGACTGAGTGATATTCATGTTTAATGGGTTCCCTCCACAATCTAACTTTTTAATTTCCCCAACCCCTACAACCTCTACCACCATATATACAAAGGATGATGATGACGGACAAGTGATGACATTGTATATGTGCTGTAATAATTACCTTTACATATCTTTATTATTACCATTACATATTTAGTTTGGGATCAATGGTTACTACAGTGTTTCAGGTGTATACCTTTAATACCTGTGTACCCTACATCTACATTATTGGCTACCCAGGAGGGTTAAGACCAGGGAAACAAAAAAGCTTTTCCACTGCATGAAAAAAGCTTATGAATGGTTGTTAAACTTATTTTACAACGGCTAGGCTCTTACACTGAAATGTGGGAACAAAAAGCTTTATTCCCTTCTTGTAAGAGTGACTAACAGGCCCACGAAAGTAATATGTTGGATTCTTTTTCACTATATGAGTACTAAGAGAAAATGAAGGTATTATTCATCACAAGGTTGGCAGTAAAAAGGACAGAACATACTTTATCCATTTGCATCATCTTAACAACTCAGTCCACTGTCATCTGCGGCATAAAGGATTCAGCTGTGCTGTATACCTGCTCTGGTCTCACCCTACCCATTTGAATCGACCTGTGTATCCTTAAGACACCTCTTTCTTTTAGTTTTAACTGAGATGTAGTAACCCTAAAACCTCTGCGGGGGCATCCACCACATCATCTGTTCCCAGTAATCAGTTTCTGTGTCATGGAATGAATGTCTCTGTACTTAGCTTCACATCGTTCTATTTTGGTTTCAGTTGTTGAAATTAATGAAGATTAGATTAGTGATAGTGTGTCACTGGCCTTTTCTTTGAGTTTCAGAGTTCAAGAACACACTGAAATACAAAAGGGAGATGGCTGATGGAGCAAGGCTTGACTGGATTATAAATGCCAATGAAGTGTTTTCACTGAATTAAGGATGGCGTCTCAGCGGGTGAAGAAAGGTGTCAGCTTTTCATCATGTATTTAAAATGTTGTCAGTCTCAATGTGTGTGTATGTGTGCATGCATTTGTGTGTGTCCATTTTGGCAATTACAATAATACTATTAGAAGTAATTGTGCACTGTGTGTCCTTAACACCTGGCATTTATGACAAGTTAAGAGAATGTTACAGAATTACATAACATCCAGTGTTTCCGCCCAAGCTAATCAGCAGAGAAGACTGATAGAAAAATAGAACAGAATACAACAGAACATGATACAATATAGTGTGCAGATAGGGCCTCAAGGCAAAAGAAGATGGCGGGGGGGGCTGAAAATAAGCATGCACCTTTGCAGTCTGCCAGTATAAAATGGCTGGATTGTCAACACAGTGTATAGGCAAAAGTGGGCCACCGCCAGAGTTAAATTAGAGAGAGGCATCCTACTCTGCCTAGTCACACGGCCCTGCATCAAGGTCCCAGGGAGCGAAGAAGAGATGCTGATTCAGCTAAGTCCCTCAGCTGCAGGCCCCCAGAAGCTGCATGTCTGACCCACATAACTCACTGCTAGGTATGGAAACAGCATACATTAAATTGTAGTAGGCTACACTGTGCGTGAAGTCAAACTACACTTACATTACTGTAGCAGTACAGTTCTGGTGACATTATTATTTTTATATAAGACAAAAAAGTATTGACACATCATTATAAAATGCATTTCCTCTTTTACCTTCTGTTGGGGAAAAGTACACGGTCAACTTGGAGTCATTTAATAAAGTTGCGTTGTCCTCTCCTGACCCGTGGACCTGTGGGGAAAACCAAGGGCAGGAATATATTTGGTTGTGTGGCATCTGTGTAACTGTCAACCTAGCTTTGCACCACATGTGATCAGTAGTTTTGTAAATGCCCTTTTTGTTCCAAAGCTAGGCCGATGTCCCACATTGGTCACACATCGGTCACAGATACATATACACACACACACTCACAAATGCAAACACACACAAACACAAAGGACAGTCAGATGTGCAGTGGCCTGAGGCTATCTTGCCAATGGCTACAGACCTCTTGGCTTCTGTCTCCCATTAACCCGCTTGGAGGAGGGTAGGGGAATGGCAAACGGACATGAGCTGAAGGCTTTATATTTAGAGGTGCACTGCCGAGGTTCACATTCTCTATCTGTTCCATCTTTGTTTCACCTTGTGCGCCACTGCATGCAGGTTGGCTGTAACCTGGCAACAGGTTAAGGTACACTTCACTCATTGTGTAGTTTTATTAGATAATCATTTCATTTGTAACAGAGCTGAATAAGGCTGTTAAGCTGTGATATAGGGCTGCACAATATTGGAAACAACTGACATTGCTGCACAATATTGGAAACAACTGCAAAATTGTAAAAAAATAATACTGAAAATAGTAGTCTATGTCTTATACAGTATGTAGAAACTTGCTCTCTGTCCAATTCAAAGACATGGCCGTTGAGACCCAACCACTTCTATTAGTAGCTTATTTAGATGCCTTTAAGAACAAGCGTTAAATTGTGCAAAAAGGAGCTTGATCAGTGGGTACAGCATCAGAGAAAGCAAGTCCCTTCGGGTGTCTTCCAGAACGTTAAGGGTTTCTAATTCAGCTTTCAATTTTCTTTATGTTTTATGAATCATAGAGAAAGTATTTTGAGTATTTTGAAAATACAAAATTACTCCACTCTAAAGTAGCTTGTTACAAATATTTTTCAGCCCTGTCAAATACAAATTACAAAGTACTCAAAAGTAATTGAAATACGTATTTCAGAAACAGTAACAGAAATACTGTCCATCTCTGCAGCCCAGAATCTTGAGTGCTTATATAAATGGAATATTGCCCAGTCGAGTCCAGCTCAGGATTTGCCCTGTTCCTTCTTCAGTTCTGACTTACTGACTCATCTTCATCTTCATCTGCATCTTCATGTATTTAAGCCCAAACATTTGATGAGACTCATCTCTCATCAAATGTTTGTTCTCAGGTTCTTAGGATGCATGTGGGAATATTAAAAATGATAATTAGTTTATGAATTACTGACTCTTTACAGCCTGGAATGCTGGAGGAAAAAGGTTATATTCCCATCCCTTCATATACTGTAGATCAAAATCCTTTTATTTCTTCCACGTTTGGGGGGGGAGACTGATCATTTTGGGATGAAATATTGTGGGCCAAAACATTATTTGGATAAACGTGTCTGTTGTGCTATCAACAAATATTTGTGTATACTCATTACCAATAAATGGCCAATACAAATATCCATTCTGCCTCTGCTGGTGAGTTTCATTTAGCCAGTATTTGGACACCTTTCTCTTCGGGACCGCTTCCTTCCTTCACATCAATAATTCAGGCTGGGTTTTTGAGCGATGAGTAAACAATAAACAAGATCCTGATATATCTAGATTGCATGACCTCCGGGATGACATGGTGAAGGCAAGGTCATTGATTAGTGAGGAACAATCAACACCTGCCAAAGTGATTTATTTGCGTTTCCATTTAGAGGTGAGAAGGTCAGCAAGCCCACTAGCTACACTACCACACAGTAGCTGTGAAGAAAACCTGGTTTAACCCTTGGAGTGTTTATGTTCTGTGGTTTCACTGGTTGTGTTTCTGCCCAAAAATTCTCTAAAGCCGATTTCAGACATGCTGTGAAGTCCTGAACTTATCTAGACATTCCCTGGAGGGGCTGTATGTGAGAACGCAAATGTCCGAATCAGTTGGCCCGGACATTACACAGATGACGTTTTCATGCGACTGGCAC
The DNA here is from genome assembly GCA_025447815.1 of Percopsis transmontana. Taxonomy (NCBI): domain Eukaryota; kingdom Metazoa; phylum Chordata; class Actinopteri; order Percopsiformes; family Percopsidae; genus Percopsis; species Percopsis transmontana. The sequence continues at coordinate 2,913,778 of JAOEHI010000024.1, forward strand.
AAAACCGGAAGAATACAAAGATCCAAGGGTGATTTACACTTAGAAGACGCCAACGAAAATGTCCAACTGGAAAGACGACGAGCTTCAAGAACTTCTGTCGCTAAGGGGCAAAGCTGAAATCGTCAAATTCTAATTCAAGGGACATCCAGGGTTCCAGTTATGTGGGAGCCAGTGGGAGCGGAGCTCCCATAAGGAGGGGTCTGAGCACTAGCATTATAATCATACATCTGTGGGGGTCTCTAATAGATTTCTAACAACCATTATTTTAATCACAAAAAATACATTTTTCAATGTAATTACTAGCTTTATGTATCTATAGAAAAATATCAAAAACTACTAAATAATTTGGCGAAATAACATGGCAATGTGATACATCATTTAGCTGTTGTTTCAAAACAATGGATCGCTATCACTACTGCTGTTGTTTCAGAACCATGAACAGCGCTGTTTGTTGTGTTGTGTATGGGGTGCCTGCGCCGCATGGCGACATAATTTAAAGTGCACCTGTTAGGCTATTGTTAATTTCTTTATCTACACCCCCAACATGGACTCGAACCATTTTACAGGTGTGAAAGGGCAAGTCTGGACAATGTCCGGACCTGATTCACCGGACATTGTCCGGAGTTCATATGTGAAAACTGCTTAAGTTTAAGATAATTTTTCTTGATGATCTGTAGATTTTTTACAAACTGAAATTGCACCATTTACTTTTCAATAGAAAATGTATTTGTTTATTACGTTATGTAAAAACATTTTATAAAAATTAAAGAGAGTCATGTACTATACAGTTAACCAGATACTTTTTTCAAAGATATTTAACAAATTCAGAAAAAGAAATGAAACGACACAGTAATGTGTGCTGTGTTTCGGTCAAAACTGACTCACTCAACCTGTCACCATACACACGCCTACCCTCCAAGTTGATCATACCCAGCACAATATTCTCATTTGAATAAGGCAGAAACAATTCAAAGCATGACCTAATGTGCTCTACATTGGGCAAGGATAGTGTAGGTGGTTGGAGAGATGTTTGGTGTCTTTTTATTTGTATACGTGTAACCCACCTGGCTTAGGAATCGAACTTTAGAGATCTGATTGATAGCTTGGACTGTCCCCTGACTCACTCCCGCACGACAAGATGTTGGGTGGGGGATGTGTGTGTGTGTGTGTGTGTGTGTGTGTGTGTGTGTGAGAGAGAGAGAGAGAGAGAGAGAGAGAGAGAGAGAGAGAGAGAGAGAGATAGTTGTTTTGCATGAGACGGGGGAAGGGGCATGAAGTATGTATGTGTGTGTGATAGAGAGAGAGGGAGAGGGAGGGGGAGAGAGACGGGGTTGTTTTCCGTGATTACCAAAATGCATTCATTTCCAATGGTCATACAGTATCGAAACACAAGCAATGTATAATCTCTTAATAAAACAAAAGAGAAAACTGTCAAAACTCATGGAATGTATTGAGATGCCATAAACTGGAAAATTCATGAAAGCTTGGAAAAATAAGAAGAGAGAACATATATTTTTGACATTGAAAAATCACAACACAAGGGATAAACGAACTGGCCCAATTTAATATATAGGTGACGCGATAGTAGGAACCAAAGAAACATTTTTACACAGTTGAATGATTTACCCTTTCTTGGTACAAAGGTACAAAAATATACTTTTCCAAGCCAACTTTGGTCTACTTAATGTCCTGACCATATGGACAGTGTAAAGGAAACCTTGTCCTAATTGTTAAAACTAATGCACTGTCACCTGTACTATATCCTCAGTGTGTTCTACTGGGTGGAACGGCAGCAGGCTCTATTTTGTTGTCAAATACAGGAAGGGAAGGGGGAGAAAAAAACACCATGAACTTGTATCAGCGGAGAGAGAGAGGACACTTGGTATTATTAATAGTAACAGGCCCATGACAGTAAACAGAGAGAAGCCTGTATGAGCTGCCTTTTCTTTCAACCAGCCATCCCAAATACCCCCACAACCTCCCACCCCCCCAGCCCAGCATCTTATGAAATATCTACAAGGCAAACAGAGGTGGGGTTGAAGCGTAGACCTTCCTCCACAACGACTAACCGCTACACGTCCAGTACCATTACTTATTTATAAGGCACGCCGTGTAAGTGCCAGAGTGGCCTCGCTTGCTTCCCTCTATGCAATAATGGCACTTTCATAACACCCTGTTTACATTTCAACCACCAAGAGAGCAGTGATAACAAAAATGGATCTCCAATTACTTACAGTGTCCAGAGCACAGACAATGGCACAGACCACTGGATGGTCCTGATAAATATTTGTAATGTGTTAGAGGAGAAGAGTTGAATACTTTACCCTAGGTCGCAAGATCCCTATTGAGGTCAACTTTGGTGAAAACACAAAAACGTATTTAAAGGCATCAATAACAGTCCTCTGGAATACATCGAAAAAGCAACATTACCAACATGTTATTTTGGGTTTTCTTCACATTGTCTCCACTTTATAAATTATTCTTCTTTGCATTTATTCACACAACATATGTAAATATACTAGCACGATTTGACGTGTGTTAAAAAAATAATTTCGCAAAAGTTCACAAAAAAATGCAATTCAGTTCAATAGCACTCAAATTAATCTAAGAAAGGAATTCAGAGTGAATACTGTCAAACAAAGATTGCTGTTCAATAGGTGGTTTAGACTGTCAATACACATGAATTTAATTTTGTTAATCAGAACCCATTTGATGACACATTTCCTCTGGATCATTGAAAACATCTTGTATCTCAATGTATTGCATTTCCACTGAAATCTTCCTTGTAGATGTTGAAGGGTTTAATAAAAACAACTATTCTTTTGGCCAAGAATTAAGAGGGAGGATTCTTTGTCGATGAGTAAATAAAAGCAAGTGACAATTCGCTCCTAACAATTTGATAACATAGATTACATTAGTATTAAAAGAAACCAGATTACATTTGGATAAAGAAGACGGCGTAATGTTAGAACTTTATAAGATGTAATTGTCGTCACCTATTTAGCTCAATGGATCATTGAGACAGACACTTTTATAAAGATAAAGCACATGGAATTGAATGCCTGGATGACTGCATAGAAAATTTAATTGCCTTGAAATACATATGTACATATGAAAGAGATGTCCCAGAGAAAGATAAGTAAATAATGTCTTTGAGCTAAAGTGTGCATTTAGCAGCTGTTTATGGTACATTGTGTGAGCTATGAAACTTCTTCCTGATGGCAATGTAGGTCATATTTTCCTCCAGCTCGGCCTCCTGGGTGTCTCAGCATTAGGCTAGCCATGCCCCATCTCTTGGTGCCACGCAGAGCTGGCACTACCCCTAGAGACACTCTCGCGCACACACACGCATTCTGACAGAAGCTGTGCCAGGCAGACCTCAGACAAGTCACCATGCTGCACCACTGTCTGGGACCTCCAATGCGATTGTATCCTCAAACCACCAGCACAGCACCACGGCATGAAGCCCTCGCTAGATGCCAGGTCAGACATGTCCAGCCATGTATGAACCCGCCCCAGACCTGGCCTGCCACACGTCAATCCTCCATCCTGTTCCACATCTCCCCACACCCTAATCTCTCTCTCATCACTTGTCTCTGGGCGGATGGGGGTTTGGGATTGACGGCAGCCGCTCGTCGCCTCCGTCCTTGCCACGGCCATCTGCTCGGCGGGCCCGTGAAAAGCAAAAGAAACAGTGGCATCCGTCTGCCAGCCAGCCAGCGTGTCTTTGCCGAGGGCCGCTGTGTCCAAAAACGCCGTGCCGTGCCACGGAACCTTAACTCACTGTCACGGGGCCGTCCAATGTGATTGATCTGGTCCATTTAGCTGGAGCAGCCAAGTCCGGGGGAGGCCCGCTCCTCTCGTAGCCCCTCCAGCCACCTCCAGCCCACTCACGCCCTGACATCCCGACCAGCACAACACAAACAATAGAGCCATGCCAGCTGGCTCACAGGTTTGACATGCTCTGCCTGCTTATCAGACAACAAGCCACCGGTCCAAACCAAGCTTACACAGGCGTCTACTGATGTTCAGTCCATTGGACATCTCATTGAGGAGTAATGGAACTTGATGAAATCAGATTTTGTTGTATTTTTACAAAGATCCCTCACATTCTTTTACCTGTCAAATATCACAAATATCACAGGATACAGTTTTAATGGGGTTAAATGTGAAGAGAATTAAATTTGGACTATGTGGTTAAATTAATGGTGTTCAAAAATACATACTGTACAGTAGGAGCTCCGTAAAACTGCCCTTTGCACAAAGCAAAGATTCAAATCTAAAAATCTAGAGGAACAAATTGTTTCTCTAGAGTCTGCTCAATATACTATATATCGCTCAGATATGAAATTGAAAGGAAATTAAAGAGGTCATCGGTACTGGTTTGCAGAGTTTCATTTTACATCTCCAATATTATTTCCTGGTCTACGTATTTACATACCCCTATCCCCTTTATTGGATGGATGGCGCTCTGGCTTGGCTCATACCGGGGAAGACATTTCATTGGTATTTAGTTACTATGAAAATGAGTTCCCTAGACAGAGAGGTCATGGACACAGCCCTTCACCCAGTCGCTATTTGTGTTCTGTGTGTATTACATCACTTAGAGATCAAGGTAGTCCGAAGCACTGACTTCTCAATGGTCCCTTTTAACAAGCCTGGGTTTAGTCCTTGAGATTTACTTTTCATAAAGGTTCCAACCACATCGCATGCCCCAAACCCCCATAAATATCTGACTGCTGAAGAAAAATGGATTCTCGAGCAGCTTCATCTTACTGTATAAATATAAAATTAGTGTAGATTTAGCGTTAAAAGTCATGTAAGGTTTGCTAGCTTTGTTGATATAGATGTGGCATTTAGCTGAAAGAGACGTTGACTGTAAGGTTTTAATTGTGAGCAGTGAGGCAAGGAAATAATACAGACCTTTTAGTTTAAGGCTGAGATTCGGGAGAATAATGGACTATACACTCTGAACCTATTCTTAGTGAGTTTAGGGACTCAATGAAATTGTGAGGAACATTGCATGTCCACACACTTTAATATTTTAGATGGGAAAGCTTTTTCTCTGAAACTTCCTATCCTTTCTGTCTTGTTCACTGCATTTTTCTACTCTTTCCCCCCCACACCACCCCCTTTCATCATTTGCTATTTCTGTTTTGCCTGTACTGCAGATGACATTCTTGCATCAGTGACAGGGTATGAAGTATGATGTGAAAGGGTGAAAGGTGTATTTAAAAGGTATTTAAAGGGCATTTAGACACCACACTGCAGTACATATACGTATCTATTCTGTACTGTAAAAGCCAAAGATGGGTGAACCTTACCTTATTTCATAAAAATTTAAGCTAACTGTTGCTTTAAGTTCCGTTCCATTTAAAGTAAGTAAAGATCCAATGCAAAGATGTTGATATTTCTCTTTGTATGACTTGGATCAGCATTCAGGACCATAATGGACTCCTTTGTCCAAGGCTCTAGGTTTCGTTGTTGGCCTGTCCCAGGTCCACCATGGGAACTTGATGCCGGAGGAGTTGGATGCTGGGAGGCTTGTTGGAGTTAAGTGACAGAAGCGGGACTTATCTCATGTGAAAAAGGCCCTGGAGTCTCACAGCAAAACACCCCATACAGACCAAAGAGCATCCGTAGCTTGACAATAGGGCACTCTGAGTTTAATGACTTAAAAAATTTAGTAGGCTCTCCTCCTCTATGCTTATGCTCATGCACACACACACACACACACACACACACACACACACACACACACACACACACACACACACACTTGTTTCTTCTTACACATAATCATAGCCAGGTTAATTAAAGACTCCTTTTCTTAATTTTCTGGAATATAATCATGACAGGTTTACAAGCAGGAAGGTAATATGATCTCTTATTTGTGTTCAGTGTTGCTAAGCATGTTGCAAAGTAGTTTTAAGCGTGTCTCCGATGGTGACATCTCATCACAGTGCGGTATGAAATGGTCCTGAAGTTGAATGAGACACAAACAAAAGCGTCAGGGAATTAGTTGAAGCAAGGCACATTTCCAGAAAGTGTTTATGTTCTTCCTAAAGCCTTTCTCTGGCAGAAGCGATTACATGAACGTCTTCTACTTATTTGTTTTCATCTGAACATTTGGCTGAGGGGTTTATCCATCTTGACAAGCACATAATATGGCTTTCGGTGCTCTGAGGGAGAAAATCTGAGAGATTGGAGGAGAGAGAGAGAGAGGAAATTTGAAAGTTAAAACAGAGGCTGTATGGTGGTGTTCATCACTTTACTTGTTCTTCTCTTCCGATGGTTAACTCCCAAAAGATGTGTTGAAAGATCACAATAATCCCCTCAAAATGACATTAGTCCTCACTCTCCTCTTTGAGTAGGTGGAATGTATCTGAGCCAAATTACTGCAGACACTCTAGGGTGTTATGAACGTTGTGATAAACACACAAAGTTCCAATGTAATTTGATTAAGTCTAAAAAAGTATAAATATGGAGTCTGCTTTGCATTCGACGCTAAGCCAATTAGGAGCTCTACAGTAAATGAATTTGTGTCTATATGATGATTTTAAGTGAAAAGGTATATCATTAAAAAAGTGACTTTTTAAATCTCAAACTTTGAATCCCCTTGGTCTCTAACAGGAAAATCATTATTAAGAATTTTAAAATTGGTAACAGGTATTTGATAATTGTAAAATTGGTAACAGCAAGATTACAGGTTATCACAGGGATCATATTTTTCCCAAGCACCAAATGAGGGACCTAAACTCTGAAACTAATTTCTAAAATCCCAACCTTAATATGTACAAAGCATTTTAATAAATGTCATGCTAAGGATGGACATGATCAAAAACCGATGTAGTGAATTGCATCCCTCCATTTTTGGGATAGAGCATAACATATAATTCACATGTTAATTTCCATATTTACATTCTAAAAGGAAAAAGGTCAGTGAACACAAAACAATATGGGATATTTAGTTTCCTAACAGGGGCGGAGAGAGCTACTTGGGCTGTCCTACAATACATTGGCTCAACAATGTAACCACCACTTGAAACAAAATCCAGGCTAGAATGGGCAATACAAAGCGTTGCATTATATAGGCCTCTCCCTCCACCACCAGAGATGCATTTCAAAATTATAGACAGGGAGAGCGGCAAAATGCTTATGTCTGCTTTACCAAATGGGGAGCCCGGGTGGCTGGATTGGAGTGAACTGCTCAGGAGCCTCAAATAGCTGCCAAGATATACCACTGGCTTTTCAACCAGCTCTTACAGTACACTACTGGAGAGCAGAGGAAAATGGTCTGGGTGGGACGTGTGTGTGTGTGTGTGCGCGTGTGTGGGCATGTGTTTGTATACTGTATGTGTGTGTGTTAGGATTTAAAAAATCTATATATTTACAAAATATACAGTATATATTTAAAAAAAAAAAACATTTCTTTTTGACATGTAACGATTTCTGCTATTCTGTACATGCAATGTATACAACATGGCCCATGTCCTTTCATAGTAGAATGATCAAATTACAAATAAGCATGTGGGTATGTGTGCAATTGAGTCGGTGTGTGTGTGTGTGTGTGTGTGTGTGTGTGTGTGTGTGTGTGTGTGTGTGTGTGTGTGTGCCCCTTGCCTTGTCTTGTGTGCAAGCTTGTTTCCTCATGTTGCATCCTATTAGCATATGCATACATCTGATTGTGGGTGTGGGTGTGGGTGTGTGTGTCTGTCTGTCTGTTTACCAGCCCACTTTCCCTGGTGTGTGAAGTGTTGGATAATTAGCTGCCTTATCAGCGTGGGACACGGGCGGTCTCCTCTCCACTGACAGGTCATGGAGCCCAGGACCAGTGGGTGGGTTTTAAAGAAAAGGGGGCAGCAGGATGATAAGGCCACTGGGGGGGAGAGAGAGAGAGGGAGAGAGAGAGAGAGAGAGAGAGAGAGAGAGAGAGAGAGAGAGAGAGAGAGAGAGAGAGAG
>JAOEHI010000024.1:2931074-2942774 GCA_025447815.1 Percopsis transmontana
TTGTTGTTTAGTAGCAGTAATATGCAGTTATTTGCCGTGTCCCCTGTATTTTTTGATGGTTTTCATGAGACCCCCCCCGAAATGACCAGGACCCCTCATTGCCCCCCCAATCAAAATTTTCTGGAGCCACCACTGTTTATAGTACATGTTTAATTATCAAAAAGTCCATGTTGTGAAAGGGTGTGATGAATGTACACAGTACATAGTGTGTGAAGAGTATATACGAATAACCTATAGTTTATACATGCAGGTAGAGTGGTGAAGAAGACAGAAAAGATATAGTGTGGTTTAATTAACAATACAACCGAAATGAGACAAGGTTCTATTTCCTTAGGTCATGTCCACACTTGCACAGATAAATTCAAAAAAAATTATTCGTTTTGGCCTTCCGTCCATACTAACCCATTTTCCACCACTGAATACAAAGCTTTTAAAAAAAAACACTCCTAAGTGGATGAATCTGAAAACTTTTTTGCTGTCCACACAGGACAGAAAAAACTATTTTCAGATAGATTTTGAGAAGCACAGACATCACATGCCAGATCTGAGCATGCGCAGTTCAGAGATGTAGGGGTTTTCCTTTGGGTGGGCAGTTTCTGTGTGGATGCGGATTTATATAGTGTGGCCATAGACTTTACATAATCTGGAACAAGGCAGGCAAATTTATCCGTGCTAATGTGGTCATAGACTTTACATGCCATGGACCAAGGCAGGAAATCTGAACAGGCATAACATTCACAAGCCTTTGCGACAAACACATATTCACTCACTGCTAAAATAAAGTAGTCCCGCATTATAATTGTCAGTTGGCCTCTGTTGTTCTGATCGCTGAATCAGTGACAGACGGCCCGATCGCTGAGTCTCTTGGTGTTGCACTGACAAATCCCTTGTGAAATCCATAGATTACACTGATGTCTTTATGAACTGTACCTCAGTATCATCTTTTGCATATTTTTGCATGCTGAATTTGTGTTTCTATTCAGTATGTGCAACACATAATTAAATTCCACAATTATACAACATTGTTCTTCCTAGTAGAGTTTTACAGATTTGATATTAATTGAAAAAAATGAAAAAAATATTTGTCAACATTGCTGGATCTGTTTTGGCTATTTAGTCCATTTGGAATGGACCATTTTAAAACAGATAGGTATTTAAAAAAACTACCCCTTTTGATACATTGCTATACAAAAAGCACTAACCCACATTAACACTATCATAATGAATATATTTATTCCAGATACCCAAATGTTTACATATAATTTACAGGTTAGGCCATATACTTGAAGTAAAATCTCAATTGGCTGGTGTTGCTTCAACGGGCAGTTCTGTAACTATGGAGACTGTTACCTTGCCAGTGCAATGATTGCAATACAAGGCGGAATGAAATCATGGCCACACACTGACCAGAACTAAGTTAAAACTAAAGCTCAGCTAGAGACTCAAAAATCAAGCATGACAATTGACAAAAGGTGATGGAACAAGAAGTTGTCTTTTCGACATATGTAAAGGTCAGTTATTTTTGAGGGTTTTACATTTGCTTTTTTGTGTGTGCATGAATAATGAGAAATCAGTTCTGTATAATTTACTGTTATTGTGTGAAGCTTTAAAAGTGATGGAACAGAACCAACATTTGATTAACTTGCATAATTGTAGTACACTTAGATTGTCATCAATAATAATTGAGAATGTTTTTTAATAGCTCATCTCTGAAATGTTACCCCATGATAGTTTTACTCATAAATATTATTTTTTTTGTAAATATAGTTTTTTTTCCTGAATATTTTAACTCATTGCTGCCTAGGGAAGGGACGTTGTTTCCTTCCTTTTTTTCAGTTTAAATGAGGACCCATCATGGTTCCAACCAAAATGCAGAAAACATGGTCTAGTGGTTGGAGGATAGACAGGTTTTTTGGTGTCAAGTTACAATTGGTATGCCTGCAAAAGGCCTGTCTACCCTAGATTCTAGGGCCTATAATGTACAGGGGAAGAATAAACAGTGCCACCTACTAACAATACATGGATCATTATGCATTAGGCAACTTTAGTCCACTCAGCTTTATTATAGCACTTTAAAAGACAGAAAAGATTTGTACCAAAGTGCTTTAAAGAAATTTGTTGAGAAGACAAGAACAAGGAATGCATTCAGTAAAAAAAATATAGATAGCACACACATAGGCCTACCCCACAGAATGAAATCCGCAGATATACACAAACTCTTAACATGATTCAGTTCAGGCACATTAGTAGCCATAATACAAGGTTGTAAAGGACCAGAGCAGATTATCAATGATACTGTATGCAAGAGAATAAGTGGGTTTTGAGGAGATTTGTATAGGACTCAATGGATCAGGGCTGCTACAGAAAAGAGCCTGGCCACTAGGACACTTTATCTGAGACCGTGCATGGGATATATAGCAACCCTTGATGGTAGCCTATTAGACACCTAAGAGGACGGGCAGTGCTGTGAGGGGACGGTTCTGAGATGTAGCCTACGAATGGGCCAGACCATGCAATACAATATTCAAATGTTTTCTAGAAGGAACAGGTAGCCAGTGTAAAGATGCCAAGACAGGGGTTATGTACTCCCCTGTATAGTTGTTAGAGTCTGAAAGGCTGTAGTAGGCTATGATAAACAGAACATTGTCACCTCTGATGGTTGCTTAAAGGACTCGAGTGCAGAAATGTAGTAGGCCTAAATGTATTTATTGGAAACAGAACTCTAACTAAACACTATTAGACAAGGGATATACAAGATGATCTAGCACTGGGCAGCAAAGGACAGGGTATTTACATGTAGGGCTGATTACTGACCAGGGCAAAGCCTAAAGAGTTTGGACAACTCGGTTTCAACTGGGCTGCCCTATGATTGGTTCAGAGGCTGTCATGTGACTCATAGGCGCCATCTTGTTACTCACCTCATCCATCACATTACATTAACGTTAACGTTACGTTAATTTACCGGTAGCCTACACGTATGTAGCGTAACGATTTATATAGTTGATTCTACTTTATACAGTTTATCAGCGGAGATGAGCAATTGGTATTGTAAGTAAATGTGATTATTGCAAATGTGATTGTGCCGTATGTTGTTAAAAATTGATTTTGAATTTTATTAAAATTTTTCATTTACTATACTACTTTATTATCTCACACACTGCTTGCTTGACATACATGTGGGAATCATACTGAGTGTTGTATTATCTTATGATGCATTATTATTCAGTAGCCTACATATGCCAGGCAAAAGTGTAAAAAGACAGGCAGAAGTGTCTTTTGTAAACATCGGAAAACATCCCCCTTCGATAATCAACTACAGGCACACTCGTCCACTGAATGGGGTGCTATATCAGAGAACGGAAGAAAGGATAGGTTAAACACTGACTGTACAGTCATTTATAGTTTCTTTACAGTTTAGAGGTACACAGACACGGATGTATCTCTGTAGGGATCTTTGCCATGTTGTCAGACACTTATAATAACATTTATGAGCCTGTCAGTGGCAAAAACAAGCTCTTTGCTTGCCCCATAGGATTACATTGTATAGCCGTTTGACATTGGGTAACTAAATGGCGCCTATTATTGAGTTGTCCAAACTCTTTATTTACGGCTTTGGACCAGGGGGACAACGAGGACATCCACAGTTTGGGAAGGGAAGTGCAGGAACAGAAGAGACAGGGACGAGCCTGGAGACAGGCATGACAGACATCTTGAACAACATCTACCAACAAATAAATATAGTACATAATATTGATATTTTGCATGTTTATGTGGAGCTGAACCTCATTAATGCATGATGACAGCAAGACATTCTTTGTAATGTCATTTTGGTATGTGTACTGTAACATTTGGTCCCAGTTTTGAAATTACCAAAAGTCTGAACAAGAGATAGGCCTACTGTTGGTCACTCAGAGCTAGGCCTACTGTTGGTCACTCAATAGGACTTTTAATGTTATAAAAAACTGTGCAATAGGTAAAAGAAAGCTTTAAAATAAGAGTTGTTCTTGTGTAATCAATCCAATAATGGCAAAGACTTAAATCACATTCCTTAGTAGAACCTCATTAATCTATGCCATGGCTTGTACTCTTGGTTGGATAGGTTGTATCCCTACATTGGAAGAAAGGGCGCCTTGGTCAAGTCCAGTCTTTATTAAGATTAATGAACAGCTTGACATTTTTAGTCCTCTGTCTGAATCGATAATTTTAATACTCATGAGGGCCAATGGGGATCTAAGCCTGCCGAACACATATTGTAGCCACGGGGCGCATGTTAAATGTCCAAGCGGTAATCAATGCAAAGAAATTAGCTATTGATCCCTTATAGTTCTGTAATAGGTTATCTATTGGTTTGCTCTTTCCGAAAATTCCAATATCAGCCGGATAGAGTTGTGCTGGTAACATTGCTGTGGGGAGTATGAGTGTGCGTGTGTGTGCATCCTTATGTGTTTTCTTGGCAGGGTCAGATTCTAATTAGTACAGGGGGCAGATTCTAAATAAACATGTTGAGGAGAATATTGGTGTGACCTGCATCAGATCCACAGTTCATTACAAGTCAGACTGGGAACACCTTGGACAACTTCTCCCTAGGTTTAAGCAAGCTTAGCACAAGTGTTTATGACCAGCGACATGGGAACTTCTCCACTATTCTAAGGTCCCACAGAGGGCCACATTATTCAGTAGAATGATGAAAAACTGCAGATGACCAGGTCACAACTCCAATATCACACATGAATATGAATTTGTAATCTGTTGTAGAAAGCTAAACTAAAGCTAATGCTCTATGAATACTTGAGAAAGTCATGAATAATGCGCAAAGAGTTAATGTATCCATCTTGTGAATGAAAAAGTGAGAAACAAAACGTGTTCTGTAGCATCTAAACCCTCCATTATCTCTTTCTTGTCTTGTTACCAGGAAGTGCACAGTGAGCCTTTTGAGCTGCTGTGCTGGGGCAGTGGGGAGCTGGGCCAGACTGGATGCGGTAGGCCGGGGAATGTCTGCCCAGAGGAGGCTTGCTTGAGGGACTTCACCTTGGGCAGCAGGGGAAGAGTGAAGCTGCTGGCATGTGGATCCAGTCACTCTATTGTGGTAACAGGTACAGTTTCACAGTATTTCTATTTAGCTCGCATTAGTTTTATAACCCATATCTTTTAGATATTCATATATTTATATATCCTTTATATTATGATTGATGTCATAGTTCTGCTGTATTTTGGAAGTGCATTTATATTTTACGTGTCGAGTTCTGTTCAGTTATAGAAGAAACTAGTTTTCAGTTAAAAGAACCAACCCACTGTTCAGTTAGAATACTCTACATCCAATGTTAATTTATAACAGTCTACTCTTAATTTAAGTACCTACTGTTAACATTAGAATGACCAATCCGCTGTTTTGTTGACCTACCAAAAACCTGCCAACTTCAATATACTTAATTATTGGACTGCATTTATCTACCATTGTCTTTATTATGCCTCTGGACAGGATTGTGTTATACATGCCCTTCATAGTTAAGGCTGAGCCACCACATCCACACCGATAAGCCTTTGGTGCTGAGACCCTGCATAATTGAGAGCAATTTAAATGCTTCAGCGAAACACTGGCTTGTGTACAGAGCAGCAATACATTTAATCTTGTTAAGTGTACATAACTAGGTCATTTGCAAACACATAGGACATTTTTTGTGTAGTTTTAGTCTTGGCGCTTTAAATACAGTACATACTGTTTTTTTACTTTCTTTGTGTATCCCTAGCGCGACTAGCCTTGGCAGCGCTAGATGCCAGGTTAAACCCATTTAGCTACTGGACCACCAGTGAGTTTTATGAGTGTGAAAGCTATGGCGGTACAACGAAGTAATGTATAAGGTTCAGCCATACGTAAAGATCCACTACACGAAGGGTTCCCCCCCTGCCCAGGAGGTAGTGCTGCCCTACTTATTTGCCAATTTGATAGAAACCCTTGCGACAGGAATAGAAGAGCCGTGCTACAGTACATTAGCTGGCAGCAGTCATAAATCAGTAGCCTAGATAAGTCTTATAGATCACCCTAACACTGGGATCCTATGCCTCTGCCATCATTACACTGAAAAAGGTGACATGTTTGATTGATTAAAATGGCGTGGGCTAGCTTGGGCTAAATCATCTTAAGTGATGTGACATTGCAGTTTCACATATCATATTTCTGTCAAGACAATGATGGTGGAAGGCATTGTCAAGGCATGATATCTGACAACTGCAGACATCTGGGGGGGTAAGAGAGGAGATTTATGGGAAGGTTTTAGTGGTCTGAGGGTGAGGAGAGAGAGTGAAAAGTGGCCTTTTTTTGTGCTTTGTCACTTCCCAAGTGACTGTAAATTTTAGTTCAGTGCTGTTGGGAATTGGAGACATTTACACATTCTGACAAATTGCCTGCTGTAAAAGTATTTACTAGTCTTGTCCCCCTTTTATTCTTGGCCATCCCGTCACATCACACATACACAAGCTCGCACACACACACACAAATATATACTCTGAACGAATTTATGTGACACACATTTATGTGACATACCTGAGCCTTAGCCCAGGAAGGTCTTGATGGTTTATTTTTAAGAGTACTTGTTTGCTGTTAATGTTTTGATACTAGGCCTTGAGTATGTCATAAGGATTTTATATCAACCACATTGTCTGCCATCACTGGCCATTTGCCCCAAGCATCCCTGGATAAGACGTGTTTTATGGGATGTAGGCCTATCTAATGCATGCTACACTTGAGCATGTACAGTATACAGTACACATTTGGTGTAGGTTTGTATTTGTATCTTAATACTGTATAAGACTGTGAATAGTCCTTAAAATATATTGTGATGTTTTAATAGTGAAATGGTTTAAATAGTATTATTTGTCACAAATGTTCTGAGTTAACTGATAAATATTGAAGTCATAAATGTGTACGAGAAATTGTATGTGGCAATCTGTAATTTAGTCCCACAATAGTAAATAGTTTTTTTTCTGAGAAATTCAGTGCTTACTTTTAAAAGATAATTTCTGCATTTATTTTCCGCAGGAGTAGTCAAAGAATTTCTCAAAGCTACAAAATCACTGATAATTGTAATATCTGCCACTGGGTGGCACTGTTTGACTAGCAATAACAACACCTGCAGTGTGGCAGAGGGAAAGGGGTTTGGAGGAGAGGAGAGAGGGTTTGAGGAGGGCGGGAGGGTAGGGAGGCCCATACTTACCTCACACTCAGACAGAGCTATAATTTACTAATAGTGTGGGAGCCGCCATTGCTGTTATCTTTTAATAGATTTGTACGGGGGGAAAGCAGGTGCCTGTTGTTAATGTGTCCAATTGCCCAAGTTGCCTACGGAATTTAGGGCATCCATCACTGTTGTCAGCAGTGACACCCTGTCGTTCTCCTTCACGCGGCGGGCTGGCCGGGCTGGCCGGGCTGGCCGTGCTGGGCTGGTAACAGATGAGGCTTCTCTCTCCTCCAGACGCCCACAGTAACACGGAGACGGCCGCCATACGTGCTTGCACGCACGCACGCGCACACACACACACGCACGCATACATGAATGCACACATACACACAATTATGACATTTTAGAGGACAAACTAAACTCAAAGCCAGCCGAACAACAAGCAAAAATGGATATCGAACAAAAATATATGCTAGATGAATCCCTTAGAAAACACAAAAAATTTTCCTAATAAATGTTCCCCTCTCTTCATTTGAGTGCTTGACCTTCCTGCTGACCCGGTGAGCTTAGACAGGGGGCACCATGTTGCCCGGCAAGTTCGCCCTCCGCCCTAGAATGTTTCGGCTGAGGTGGAGGGTTTGGGGGTTATATGGAGAAGTTGTAATACCTTGTTAGGGCTGTGTCAGTCGCTGGGTCTTAGTGAGGTCAGTGTCAGGACTGTTTTAGGCCAAGACCCATGATGTGTTGAAGGCTGGAAGAAGCCAGGAACTCACGTGTTGCCCGTTTGCGACCTGTCCTCTTATTCTATAAGTCCCAGGGGAACTTTGGAGCTGACTGTGGGTTCAACTGAATATTGGCTGTTAGTGTTTTAAAACAATTGATTTAGGCCTTTCAGTGGAGTTTGAATAATGGCACAATAGGATTACATTCCAGATTTTTAAGGTTGATGTGAAAATAATTTTTTGTCTGTATGAGTAAGGCCTCGGTGAGCAGATGAGGGCTCTGACCCAGCTTCCTAACCCTCTATTCCTCATTGACATCTCTCTTAACATGAAACAGAGCTCTCCCACCGTAATTGTAACCATCATGTTGCTTCTCCAGCTTTTCAAATGCTTCCCTCTGGATATGGACAGCTGGATTCTTGTGTTAAACGCCATCTCTTGTTTTTTTTTTATTTCTCTTCATGTAAGACAAAAAAACAAAACTATCTTATCTCTCTGTCTATGAACTCTACAGATTGTGTTGTCTTTCATCGGGAAAATGGTGTTTGATCGTTACTGCTGTCCTGTAATATCCCATGCCATGCCATTCAGTTTATCATAAAATGATTTGCACTATGCCCATGTCAATACAGTTCTGTGATGTCTATTATTAGATTACACTCGACACAGTTTGCTCTGAAGTTTTTTTAGAAATAAATAAAGCTCCCAAAACTAACAGGGACGGACAATGGACCTGCCATGCACCCCATCCATATTGGCATTCACGGCACAGTTGAATCTCTTAGGAAGAGAGAGAGAAAAACAGAAACAGAGTCACATTAGCATGCCACGCTCCTCTCAAATCACAGCCTGCCACCCTAATGCTTTCTGGGTAGGGCTCATGCAGTCTGGAAAGGGTTACTAAATATATATTCACCAGGTTCAGTTGGATCATCAGAAAATTGCTTTGTAAATGTGAAGGCCCATTTTCTAGTTCTTTTTTCTTCTCCTTCTTTCTGTGTCTCCTCCCTCCCACAGTCTTTATAGCTGCAGGCAAATTTACCTCTACCTCTGCGTTTTATTGTCTTATTTAATGTTTGTCAAAGAGTCCAATACTCAGAATAATCATAGGAAAGTATTGGCCATCCCCCTGCATGACAACTTCAATATGTCTGATGTTGGTCCAGCACCAGGGGAAGCTCTGGTAATTTACCGTTTAGCTGTGTTGATGTTTTTCTACTATTTCCCAGTCGAGAGAGGTGAAACGGGTGAAAGGAGTGGATAGGAAAATGGCCAATTTCTCTCTCTCATTCCCCCCCCCCCCCCTCCCCCTGATCTCAATGCTAATTCTGTCGAGCAGGTTGAGCACTCAATTTTACTCTCTCAGTTGCTGTTTAAGGTTAATCGCGGGACAGGAGGGTTTATGCTGCTGTAATACGTGCTCAACTCTCCCAGAGATAGCCCCGACCATTTGAAATATGTGACTCATGATTCCCTTCTCTCACCCCGCTCCCACCGCAATCGGGAGAAAAAGTAAGCGGGAAATAAAATAAATAAAGAAATGAACAGGCTAAGCTAATGCAGAACAAAAGACAGGGGAAAGTCTTGCCAATTAGCAGCTAATGAGACAAGCTTGTGAGGATATCCAAACCCTCAACGTGTTAGCGTTTACGCTCCCCCCCTCCCGTTTCCCCAACCTCCCTCTCTTTACTCCTTCAACCTGCGCCTCCCCCATCTGCCCTTGCACCCCGCCTCTTGGAAGACGGGGAGAGGGCACCTCTGAGGCCTTCCACGTGATTATTTACACATGGCTGTGGCCGTGCGGCTTTGAGCTGCGAATGCGAGAGGAGGGAACGCCTTGCGCATGGTTAGTGTAAAAAAAGGCGCCCCACTACTTTATGCTTTTTTCTTTTTTTTCTTTTTTTTTTTTTTACTTCTCCACCCACCTCCACCATCCTCTCCCATAGATACAGTAGATACTAGATCCAATAGAGAACTCTGCCCCTCACCATTTGCTCTCAATTTTCCCTAATATGGTAAAGCCAGAACCTGGATGGGTGGATTGCGGCGGGGAGGCTACTAAGGCAAACACATTCGATAAGTGAAAAATAATATGCCAAGAGAAAAAACAGTTGCCCGCGACATGCTTTTATCAGAGATGTCTGTGTTGGAAGTAGAAATAAAATCTGTTTTTGTAATGGGGATCCTTGGACAGCCTTGAATGATCAGCCGCTACTCCTTTTCCGGCCTCATTTTCTCTGGAGCGTGTTTGGGGAGAGAGAGTTTGGAATCTCAGCGGGGAAAATCAGATCTGAGTTGGCCTGGAAGTGTTGCTGTAAACAGTGAGGAGATGCAAACACAGGCCAGATCAGGGAATATCATGCAGAGCAACGTTTGGACTGAAAACAATAACTGTGTAATTGAACAGCGCAAAATCTGCTCTCCGAAGGCTTGTTCTAATAGATTGTGTACTGCATTACTGTTTTTTTTCCGTTTTTTTTCATGGGGTGGGAAATGGACAGTTCTTTATTTAAAAAATATTTAAACAGTTGCAAGGGTTATTGTAAGCAGTTGTCAGCAGTTGATTTATCCTCTTTAGTGTTTTATCAAATGCTATTTTTGAATTAAGCATACAGCAAGTCGCATTTTTAAAATATCCCAAACTGTAACTGAAAAAAAACCACAAGTAGACAATTGAAAGGGAGAGTTTTGGGTGCACAGAATAATGCGGGCCTCCACTTGATGTGTTATTTGTTGGGGGGCAGTGCAATTGTGCATGTTAACTAACTATGCCACTGGACTTGGCCTGCGCATAATGGGGTTCCAGCACAAACATTTTCTCTTAGGGATTTCTTTTATTAATTCTGTCTGAACACATCCATAAATGAATAATGAAATAAATAATGAAAATGTTATTACTTTTGGCAGCTAGGTCATTTCTCGTTTCCTGCTTTTTCTCTACTTGTTTCCTACTAATTAACTTTCCAAGGAGTTGTCCTCGTTTTCACAAAATGAATTTCATCAGTACACAACGCCACTGAATGTGTGGATAGATACATTCTCATGAAAATAAAATATATATATTAAAATCACACACAATTCTCTTAATGGCTGTTTTGTGTCCAGAGGGAATAAGGTAGCTTTTAGTTATTTCTTTCTCCTAAACAGGTTGATTGAACACAGAACTAAAAGTAGTCAAATTATGTTAGGCCCACATTGAAATGATCTAAAATTGTAACCAATGTTGACCAGTAGCAAGCTGACCTGTTACCATTTTATCAAAAGGAACAAACAAACTCTTTACTTTGAGAAATGAATCTGCCTTTAAGTTTTTAAGATGCATGAACTATGCACTGAGCCTTAGCGATATGTAGCCCTCATTTAATATGGACCCTAAAGAGGGCCGTAAACTCAGAGAGTATAGACCAGTAGTAGTACCCCCATTCCTCAGGCGTTATACAGGTGACCTCTCTCTCTCTCTTGCGCTCTTTCACTCATTCTCTGCTCATTAGAGTCACTGCAAACTCTTTCAAATTGCCCCTTCCTTCTCTCTGCATTTTACTGTTAATTGGTTTGCTTTGTAAGGTTAGACGTGCGGACGGAGCAACTTTGGGAGTGTTTGGCTGCCATCTGTGTGCATAAGGCTCTAACTACGTACAGATGGTCTGGGCTCGCAGACAGGTTGCTTCTTGTGTGTGTGTGTGTGTGTGGGGGGGGGGGGGGGGGGGGGGGCCCCAAAAAAAGGTTTTTTTTTTTTTAACAAATATTAAGGGAAAACAAAAAAGGAAAAATTTTTTTTTTTAATTTTTTTTTTAACAACCCCC
>JAOEHI010000024.1:2948653-2971038 GCA_025447815.1 Percopsis transmontana
CACACACACACACACACACACACACACACACACACACACACACACACACACACACACACACACACACACACAGGCCAACGATGGGTCTATTTACAGACCGAAGGCTGAATGCTGAACATGTGGTACAGTGGACCATAAATAAGAGTAGTGGGGCTCTATCAGTGCTGACAGAGGTCTCTTGTTCCTCTACACACACACACACACACACACACACACACACACAGAGCCTGGCCCGACGCCTGCTCGTTTCCCCCCTCACCTAATATACTGTGGTGACACCAGTCAGCATTGTTGTTTCCAGATTGATGTGACCTTGATGCGTTTTAGTGCAGTGATTTGTTTATTGGCACTTATTTTGATGCATGTGGAAGCGGCTCTTAAAAGCCCCGCCACACACGCATTGAGAGAGATGGAGGAAGAACGAGAGCGAGCGAGAGAGAATAATAGAGATGGGGGGGAACAGAGAGCTAGAAAGATGGAAAAGGGGAGAAAAAGTGAGGAAGATGGAGTGGGGGAGATCGGGGCAGATTACATAATACATCATTCACAAAGCATTGTCGCCGATATGTCTTTTATATGGCTTAAATAGTTGTTGCCATCTCCGGGCCCACCTCCTGCGCTTTGACAAACACATCACATCACAACACACAAACATATTGCATATATATCTCTCTATGTCTCTTTATCTATCTCTCTCTCCCCCCCCCCCCCCCCCCTCCCCAGTTTGTGTACAGTTAGCAGAGTCTATCACAGGCCCCCCTGGGACGCCGCTGTGTGCGACAGAGGAGTGGTGAGGTACAATGTACCGTATTGATGGAGCTGTGTTTCTGTTTCTGCAGTGAAAACACAGCCTCCCTGATGCACGGTGGAGAGAAGAGGGGCGATCAATAGCCGTGCGGGCGCTTCATTTCCTCCGGCTTCTGCCGAGGAGACGCTCGCTGGCGCGACGAGGCTATCGTCGCTGTGGCTCTGACAAAAGGACGCGCGGCTCGCTGTGCCTGTGTAGAAAAAGCCCCCCAAAAGACGTTAATGCGTGTGTGAGCGCACAACCGACAACTCCCACCACTGGATTTTAATAGTTTTCATAGTTTGTGACCCCGCCATTGTGCATGCGGGGTGAGGGGAACACGCTATAAGGTGAATTCCTAGTTTTTTTAATAGCATAAAATATAGCATAAAATATATAAATACAAAAGTAACCACGGACACTTCCAAACATAAACTTATTGTTATTATTATTTATTTTTTTAATTAATCTAGCAACCCCCAAAGTCATCCTACGATCATTTGGTGGGAGGGGGGGTCCCGGCCTACGCTTTGAAAACCAACTGACTTGCACATATGCCCAAATACAATCGAATACATGTGTCCATGCGTTTGCGCACACTCACACAATAATACGAGAAAGGGAAAGAAAAGGTCAATGGCGTGTGTCACGATGTGCTGTGTTAGAATAACAAGAAACAGGCACGGGGTGGGGGGGGGGAAAGGTTTAACTGACACACAGGATATAACAAGGCATGAGCTTGAGTGATGGGGAAGGGTTTGGCCACTGCACAGGATGTAACTAGACATGTGCCTGTGTGCCGGGGAAGGGTTTGGCTGGCGCGCGATATGACATCGGGCCAGAGCCTGGGGCAGCCAGGGAGGGTGGAGAGCCCAGCTGTCACCTCAGTCAGCCTCTTCTCTGGGGGCAACTGTCAATCAGCAGAACCTCATATCACTCCGTCATTGAAGCTAATTGCTATTGTCAACCCCAGAGACCCAGAGGATGCTAATGCTAGCGCGAGTGCCCTTTTGGAGAGTACTGCCTCCAAACATGAGATAAAAAAACGAGAGAAAAAAACAGGAGATCCAGAGAAGTGAAATCAAAGGTGATGCTGGTGCAGCATTAAAAAGGCATTAGAGAAATTAAAGGCAAGATCACACAAAGCAATCCCAAGCAGGCACATCTATGGCCGCCCGCACTACAAGGGAATGTAGTGAAGTGGCTGCGGGCAACAGAGGAATCTCATACAAACACTGACATATGCATGCTGTACACATAATCTCTCTCTCTCACTCTCTCTCTCACACACACACACACACACACATACACACACATGCACGCAGCTTTAGACCTAATGAAACACAAGATGGATGCTCTCAGAGAGACGGGTGACTGTGTTATTAATTGCTGTCTGTCCCCTCCCACTGATAATGATGGGCTGTATCCCAGAGAATTTGCAGGGAATAGATTTTCTTTGGGAAGATTATTTATGGTCTTTCTCATTGGAATGGGTGGTGTGTTTAGAATAGTGAGGGTTTAAATAATGGCCCGCGCCAGATAAGTCCTTGTGTTAATTCCTCTTGCGCTTCCTCCATCGCTGGCACCTTTCTAACGGCGCCATTCCCATTATACAGATTTATACACACGGTCAGGACTTAAATGGGGTATTTACAGCTTTACTTCACTACATAATATAGGGGGAATGACAAAAAAATTTGGTTTTTGATTTGTTGATAGGCATTACAAACACTTTACGACAACACACACACACACACAAGTCTGTAATCTTCTCCCCGCCAATAGCATTATTGATATTCTAATCCATCATGACTGAATGCTGTTGTTGTGAGCCTCATCGGCCCTTTCAGATGTGGTCACGCAAGTTTACAGCAATTATTGAAATAAAGATGATCATTGTGTGTGCATGTAGAGCCAGTTGGCTGAGAGAAAAGAACCCCCTAAAGAAAGAGTCCTCTCCTCCCCATCTCTTCCTTCAGTTGTGGGAGTACGAGTTGACAGAATTATCATACGATAACACTGCCCCCCCCCCCCCCCTTGGCTCCCTCACTTTCCTTCACCTCCATCCTGTCACCCTCCTGCAGCCCATAAATCAGTACGCTGGTGTCATGGCGGCTGGAGGCGTGGTAGCCGTGGCGACACGCAGGATTCCCGATGTGGGTGTGAAATCACTTGACCCCCCGACATTAACCTTTCTGCAGTGAATGGCTGTTCCTCGCCGCGGCGGCCCAGGAAACAAAAGGGGTCTGGTATTGATTAAACTCCGCCGTGCGCACTTGATATTAAACACTGGCTTTAGACGCTTGTGTTTTCTAAAACCCATCCACCCGTCCCGTACTGCCGCTATCACGCCTTCGCTCACACTCTCAGACGTTTACGGACTGCACGCAGGTTTACACACACTCACACACACCATGCACAGGTACACACGATTGCAAATACATACTCAGAGTGAGTGTTGGATGATTCCTTGCTTTAGGTTAACGTGCCGAAGGACAGAGAGAGAGAGAGAGAGAGAGGTTAAGGTCTCTGGGGTGATCAGTTTTTTGTAATCTGAAGCAGTGTTTATTCTTTCTCCCCCTGTTCTTCTCCCTTCATCTCCTCCGGATCAATACACTGCATCCCACATAGAGAAGGAGTCACATTGACGCTGACCAGGCTAGAGACTAAAAGCTAGTGGGCTGCAGTTTTCCATCATCTCCTATACACACTGTAGACTGTATAGGCACACGGACAGGTTCAAACACAGATTCTTTCCTGGACTGTTAAATGACCTCATTGAAGGCTATTTTGCACACACAAAATATAACTGGGTAAAAATCAATCTTTCATATTGACCAGAGTGGTTTCCAATCTGTCATATTGTAGGTATTTGAGCGGAGAGCACTGTTGGCACTCCCGCAATTGAAAATTAATTAAACAAAATGTTAGTTAAGTAGCTACACATTATTAGCATGTCGGTGAGTCCTGTTTGATAAACTTTTTTTAGAGACACAGAGAGAGAGAGTGAGAGAGAGAGAGAGAGAGAGAGAGAGCACTTCATTGCTCTTTTATTCATTCAATCAAGAGTCTTTCTTTTTTCAAGGGGTAATTTAATCAAATAAAACTAAAAGGAATAAAATTGTATGGTGCACTTGTGGTAAGTGGTGTTGCACAACCATTGTGACATGTCATTAAAGACGGAAATATTTAGTTAAATAGTAATACGATTTTAACCAATTATAATTTGTTATCGAAATTAAAAGATATTATAGCCTTGTAAAACAGGAATTGGTCAGCCTATTAAAACAATTTTGTGTATACAAATTGTGGTTTTATATTGCCAACACAATGTAATTACAATTTTTTTTTTTAACAGAAAGCCCCAAGTAATACTCCAACTTAAAACGCCACACACACACCTGCGCACACGCACATGCCATTGTTCCTAATGCTGTAAATGACTTTGACAGTAAACTGCATTCAGCTCCTGAGACAAGCTTCACTGGCCTATACGGACAAGCCTACTATAAGACTGCCCTTTTGATTATATACAGTCCAGGGATGCTAGCCGGCTCTGAGGCAGAGGTGTCCCCGGCAATACACCCCTGACCTCGGAGCCGAGCGAGGTTGCTGTTCTCAGGGAACACTGGCATCTGTTCCAGGAAGTGCCGTCTCGTTCAGGCCTAATTGTCGTCCCTCTAAGAGGAGAGCGGTAAGTGAGAGCAGGGGGGGCTGTCACGTTCCCGTCACATCCCAATGGTCCGGTAAATAGAGCGTGTGAGTGTACCCCCCCGATTCCTGACGGACGAATAGCCCACCCCCCCATCCCCTCCCCTCCACTTCGCTCCGTCCTCCCTCTCTCCATGTCCTCCTCCTCCCCCTCTATTCCACTCCAGCGTTCTCGCCCCTTATTTATCTCTGCTCTGTCATGTTCTTCACACAAGTAGAAAATAATTAATTACTGCGCCCAGTGATGATTTATGATATTACTGACATAATTAATGATACACATCAATTTCCCTGCTTAAGTGAAGGGGGCTGCCGAGCCTATGCTGGCACCAAGAAAGGCCGCTGCCCCAGGAAGAACCCCCCTCACACACACACACACACACACATGTGCGCGTCCTCTGGTGACTCGCAAGCTTTCTCCTTCCTTCTCTTCTCCTTCATACTCCTTCATACTCCCCGCCTCAGCTGCGTTGTCTGCCTTCCAGACTGGCTCGTCAAAACACTGTAAATATAGCTAAAGAGCCGGACAGTTGTTTTCACGTGTCAATATACACGTGCGTGCGGGTCTTTGTCTTACGGCGTGCGTGCGTGCGTGAATGTGTGCATGTTTTTGCATGTGTCTGAGTGTGCTTGGACTCCATAATGGCCGCTATGAGTGTTTTGCGTGTAGGTATACGGTGATATATGATTCATGAAGATGCGTGTGAGGCATATGTAATTCCCGTTCTGCCCCCAGGACTAGACACAACAAGGTGGTGCATGAATATTTGATTTGCAGGGAGAAGGTATAGGATCTATGCACTGCATTTTAAACAGAAAACCCTGAATATTTCTCAGTGCAATCGAGGTGCACCATCACGCTGGGCATTTTTAATTGTCTGTCTGTATACTCATGAGTGATTTTCTGAACTGCAATAAAAATAACATCATTTTATATTTATATAAAAACAGTGACGCTGGGGTTTTGTACAGACAGCAAATTTGTTTTATAAATATCTGTGGGATTTTATAATATTTTCTGATATGGCAAGTTATAAGTAACTTATTTTGAAAGTTCCATGGCTGCATTTTACCAGAACATTTGTGTGTATACAATTATAAAATATTACCATTACTACTATTTGACCATGATTTACATCGCAGTTATTCAGTATTCAAGTAAAATGCTACATAAATGTAACTAAATAAAAAATTATAAAAAATGTCTATTTTAAAACGTTGTCCGCCAGAACAACATGATAAATAAACTAGTTCATAAATAACAACTAGTTCAACACATTTAATTTGCGGCAATTTAAGGCCAGTAAAAAGTTAAAGATTTGCTAGTTTATGTGTTAAAGCGAGTTCCAGAGAGTGACAGAGCCCTCTTAATGACCTCGAAAATAGTGAACTCCATTTCAGTTCTTGCTGGCTTCACTGGCCTCCAGTTAAACGTGTGATCAGGTAGTTTGAAAAAACTGTTTGACGATGTCAACACACAGAATGTGGACTGGGGGTAGTGGGGTTGGCGCCTCGGATTAGTCTCCATAGCAACAGCACCGTATCCTTGGTTGTAGACAGACAAATTCTGCTACATGTGAAAGTGATTGACAGGTCTATTCCTCCACAGCTGACCCATAGAAATTAGCAAGTAAGCATTATAATACCAAGCTGCATTGATGGGGTCTCCATACTTTTTAAAATGCTCTTGTAAGTGCTTTTTTTAGACATTTGCATAAGAAACATGGCATGCTTTTTTATGGGGTTCGAGGTTGTTGTGGGGTGCCTTCATATCTTCGGTTTGACGGCTTCTTTGTGATCAAGGGGATTGAGAAGAGGGAGGGTTGCCAGATGAGAATAACTTAATTTCCAAAGCTTCAAGATGACAGAGAGAAGTTGGGGGTAGAAGTTCATGATGCAGTCTCACACAGCGTAGTGGAGAGAGTAGTGTGTAAGCTGTGTGTACTGGCGTGCATAATGCTTTGAGAGAGAAAAACAGCGGCTGAGAGAAAAGTCAAAGCAAGTATGCTCACAGTTATACTGTAATTACAAAAACCTTGCTAATTGCTAAACCCAATCATATTTGTTGTTGGGGTAAAAAAAAATACAGTTCTTTCTTAAGTTACAAACGTGAAACCTGATGTGTTCAAGAATACATTTACAATACATTTAATTATTATTGGTAAATTGTTTTGTTTTCGTGTGTGTGTATCTATCTAGATATACTGTATATGAGAAAAAAATGACCATGGTAAAAAAAAATAAAATTTGAAACTGCTGAAGACCAAAACATGCACTCACAGCCACACAAACTCAAGCAGTGTGTTTAAGGGTGAGCATATGTAAATACAGTACTACTTCATTTTACTGGTCATTTTTTGTCCTTTTTAAAATAAGGATAAAATAAGTCTGGTGGAATTATAATATCTACATTAGAACCCCCTTTAAGGTAGTCTACAATTAATGGAATACATAGGTTCCCATAATTGTTAAAAATTACAATAAGGGAGGTGCTTTTCCTGCCAACTATTATTGATTATTGACTTAATTTTGATCAGTGTAGATCCAGTCGATAGGTCATATAATTAACACTAGGGGGCACCAGTGTTCCACTGAATGTTATGCTCCTGTAGTCGAAGGACACCTCTGGAAAGTATGCCGTGATGAATGATCTGCTTTTGGCACCACAACACAGGAGCCAGAAGGGTTGCAAAGTTACCTTACACATATTTTCATTAATTTTTAAGAGGCTTTTAGAATAATTCTAAATCAGTCAGACACAGTACATTAAAAACATTGGCAGCGCTTTAAACATATGATATTAATCTCCGAAGATATCAGAGGCAGAAAAGCTGGGGTCAAGATAGACTAACAAGTATTAAAGAAATAATCACCCATAGCCAGTGTTTTTACATTTAGCATTCATACAGTATGAAAAACACACAAAATAAATACATAAATCAATAAAGAGTAAACTTATATAATGGATAATATGTAGTTTGTTTATCCTGGTATTCATGGGACACAAGTGTGTGCATCAATATAAAAATCTTCTGAAAAAGTGTGTACTTAATTTGTGTTTAGCACTAATACATTCGTTACTATTTTATTTTTGTCACTGGCTTTATATTCAACTAACAATATTTGTGAAATTTGACTTTTGACTTTGACTTTTTACAAACTGCTTCATCAACCCTCCACTAAAGCAATAATACAAATTTAAAACGTTTAAGTCGGAGGTGGGATTTTATGATATTACAGGGAGTAATATAGCCTTAATTTTGAATTATTATACTTATACTTTTTAAAAAACATTTATTAATAACAAAAAAATTATTGAATGATAATGTGACAAAATTTATGATTAATATTTAATTTGCACTTCAAATTCAGTTTCAAAAGATCCACAATTATAATTATATGTTTTTGAACTAAACAGCTTATTAGTTAAGCCGTCGCATGACAACTGTAAAATTAAATGTTGGTAATGGTAAAGTTTGCACTTGGACGGAAAAAGACTAAAGACAAACTTAACTTCAATAACTTTTTTTATTTGGAACACATTAAATTGAAACCATTTAAAGTAAATTGTAATCCATCCCCTGCTAATGTTCTAATCGTTGTAAACGATTACAAATTTTTTCCCATTAAGCGGATGCATTTTGAAATGATTTAAAAACGTACAGTATGTTCAACTCAAGATAAGATTCCACTCCAAACTCTCCTCATGGTAAGCTACAGTACGGCAGGGTCCCGCGCTCCCCTCCTCTCTCCTCTCTCTGATCTTGCGCCCCTCCACTACCCCTCCCAGGGTTTTTGTCAATGTCAGCGTCATCTCAAAGTGACACACTTCATCTCTTTATTTCTTCATGCAAGGTTTCTTCTTTTTTTCACCCATGGGGATTATACTTTTTTTCTTCACACACGGTGATTGGAAAATACCTTCTTTTGAAGTTCCCTCTCTTTATGTGCCTATACACACACACACACACATACGCGCACACACGTATGGCCATACACACATACAAACACACACATACACACACCTCCAATTCCCCAAGTAATCATTGTTCAGTGGCTCTGATCAGCATGTTGTCACCTGTATCCCATTTAGAACATGCTTGCCTCAACGAACACACACACACACACACCTACACACGTACAGTAAAGATCCACTCACCCCTTTCTTTCCACTTGCACCCCACATTTTCACACCCCTTGATCTTGCCCTTCCTCCAGCTTTTGTTTTTCTTTTCCCCAGCTCCCACTTATAGCCCTCCTATTCACAAGATCTTGAAAATGTCTTATTTTTGTTTCTAACATTGACAGGCGTCGTCGATAAGGGTTGGAGTGGGGCACAGGCAAGACAGCTGTATGAACGAGGTTCTCTAAGGGGCTGGGGTCAAGGGTCACCTCATAAGCCACACCCACATTTGCTTCTGCACACACCCACTGGATTCTGATTGGCTTGGAGTATGTGGACACTAGGGCAGGCCTACACGAGTTCTCCCTGACTACTCCAATAGAAAACTATAGAACTTCAAAAAGTATAATGTTAAACCAAGTCAGTGAAGAAAAAAAATTGCAAAATAGTATTTATTTATATTTATTTATCATAAGATTTGAGTTTCCTTGGTGTCCACGGCTATGAATTATGTGGTGAAGGATTACACTGCATCTTATGTATGCATAAAGAAACTAGATTTTCTGGGTGAAATTCACCCAGCCAAGGTCAAAATATATACTAAGCATGTTGAGGAGAAAATAGTTGTTAGAACAAAATAATAATAGGATCTTTTTTAAATTGTGAGAAATGCTAAGATATATTTCTGTTGTTGTGTGATAGCAGTTTGCAAGCTGCAATAGGTCAACATTGAATAGCGGAAATTATTTTCCAGAAAAGCACAGCCTGTTGTGTCAGTGCTGTTGTGATTTCAGGTTACTGGAACAATTGATTTTGGATAGTAGAGAAAATAATTAAATTGAAAAAGAAAAAAAAATAAGAAGGACATAAATGAATGGCTGCCACCTCAGGATAGAGGATGTGACTAAACTGACATTTTCTTTCCTCTTTTTACCATGTGTATTCTGTTTTCTGCATTTTTCAGATGAGTAGCAATTGAAGAGCATAGCAATATTTCTATCAGATACAGTATATACACAGGATTCAATATGGCTTCCCTGTGCGTGTGTGTCTGTGTGTGTGTGTGTGTGTGTGTGTGTATTATACTGGGACGGTGTGCCTGTGTGTGTGTCTGTGTCTACTGCACCCACGGAGTGGCGACTGTGCCCGTGCCATTGTTGGCCTGAGAGCAGGGACCCTGTCCCCATCATCTGCTGGTGACACTGGCTCTGTGGGACGCGGCAGCTCCCTTAGAAACCGGCAGCGCTCCAATCATCTGCACGCCATAACCTTACGCTCGCCTTTGTCCACACCTCCGCCAAGATTCATTTGTGTCGCCCCAGCAGGTCTGACCGCCGAACAATTCCCGGGCGGAGCGGGAGGGAAATACATTTCACTGATTAAAGATATCTGGCGACTGCTCTACATGCTGTCAACACACTGTTAGTGTCCCACCCCCCTGTCCCCTCGTCTCCTCCCCTCCCCTGTGCCCCCGCTCCCGCACGTTTCTCCCTCTCTCCTCGCCTGTGTCTTGTTACCCTCTCCTCGCTTCCTCTCCCTACGTCATTTGCCTCTCTATCGCTTCCCCACTCCCCATTTTTTTTGTTTGAATATTTTATTGTATTGTTATCCCAAACGTCATAACTAAAGGTGACTTTACAACCTACCTTGTGACACCTTGATATATTACACGATAGCTCTACTAGGCTCTAGAATCTAGATTGAAGGGGTAGTTAACAAAAATTGACCAAAAGAGAATAGAAAGCAAGTTCTGATAGTACAGAGACACACAGGTACTATAGAAAATAGAGAAAAGTTAGACCTATTGGACTGAGTGAGTTGGAGACAGAAAGAGAGAACAGAAGGCTTGCCTATAGCAAATACTTTCGGGGTGTGCGTCTCATCCTAGTGGCTGCGTGGCCCGACCTTGCACTCCTTGCGGTATCCTTGTGTGTCGGCATCCCAGCCAGCTGTAAAATAAAATGGAGGACGGCACGCCCACGGTAAATCAGAAATAGCTGCACCACTGTGCCCTGTATGTGTTTAAGACTCTCCCACTGAGAGAGAGAGAGCGAGAGAGAGAGAGATATCTCCTGACCCTCTTCTTCGCTGTGATCAAATTAGCCTTTTTATATCATGAGTGAGCTCCCAAGTCACAAATGGCCCGCAATCTTCCTTTCTTCCCTGAGTCATCCCTTCTCCAGGCCAGTAGGGGGCAGTGTTACTAGATAAGTACGTGGCTACTGAACAAACCTTTTAAATCTGATACAAGCCTTCTCATATTTGTTCTCTTTGTTATTGCCTGTTCAGATACAAGGTTTAGCCTATTTCACATAATTCGTTGGACTGAACTGCCCCGCCCCCGTTGGCTAAAAAACACACAACAACAGAGTGACCTATAACTTCGAATGGGCTGATTGTTCTACTTTTCCCCCCGCTAGGTATTCCGGTATATGGGTCACATGTTTTTGGAAGGTGGAGATGGAGGGGATGTGGGAATTGGCACATCCTTTTCTGAACATTTTGCCCATTTCCATTTTAGGAGTCACCTCCAAACCCTAATTAACAGGGAAAGCCATCAAATCAAACTTTACCAATCCCAGAGGTGCTGTCAGCAGGCAACTGGCACAGACGTTCCCAATGCCACACTCTCCTGCCACCCTCGTGCGATTGCTAACTCATTCACATGTGTGCCAGTGTGGGTACATGCGTTCCTGCATGTGTGTGTGTGTGTGTGTGTGTGTGTGTGTGTGTGCGCGTGCGCACGTTTCAGAGGAGCAGAGTTCAGTAGGAATGACAATTAAATGCTGCTGTTGTCATGAAGGGCAAAGATCTGGAGACGTATAACCCTCCACGGGCGAAACCGTTGTACGTGCGCATCAGCAGGTGTTGCTCGTGGCAGGTTTGCTGTGCGGGGTGCGCTGGAGCGTGCCCTGTGCGCACGCGCGCCGTAAGGCGACGTGTCAGCCGGGGCGCAGGACTGTGGAAATGCGGAGAGAGCGGCAGAGTGCCGCGCCGCCTTGACACTGGTTCTGTAGACAAGGCTTAAACAGAGGACTGGGAATAGTCCTGAGGTAATAACACAGGGGGCGGAGGGTTGATGAAGGGTGAACAAAGGTGACGCGGTGTTTCGCAGACACGACACCCCCGATATGCTTTGTTGGCTCATTTAAAAAGGAGCATGTGAGTGAAGCGGTGTGCCCTGGAGGGAAATTTAATAGCAGTCAACATCAGCCACTACAGTATGTGACGAAGAAAAAAAACAACACAGTACTCACACACACATACACACGAGTGGAAGAAATCAGCAATCATATTTCTGAATGTTGAGAGTTCACGGGGTCTGAGTCGCCACTCTGAGCTACCTGTACATAGCTGGGTTTTATTTCTGTTATCATTCTGCCCATCTGTATATATATATATACTGTGTGTGTATGTATGTGTATATATATACTGTATATATAGATGTAGTAAGGACACTCGTCACTCCACAGGAAGGCTCAAGAGTCTCAGTGTCTTGTCCCCTTTTCTCTTTTCCCCAGTGCCTCCATTAGATTCATGTCTGATATTTAGCTACAGAGCCACTTTTTGCTCTCTTCTCTCCCAAGTCTAGACAGAAACCAAAGGCTTTGTCTACTTCACATTAAAGACCAGAGAGGTGACTTATTCCCATGTGAGAGGGTCTATTCTTAAAACCAGACAGGAGACAAGGCTACATGGGCCTCTGAAGTTCACATTCAGTGTCAGGGGCCCAATGGCAGCTCGGAAAAGGTAACGGGAAAACAGTTGACCTTCCATTAATTGTCTCCCATGCATAACCACTTGTTAATTACTGGAGGAGCCAAAATGGTTTCCAAAGCTCCTTTGTAAAAGGTCACTTACTACTGGGTAATGAACAGCCTCTGTGGTTCCTGGATAGGCTGGCCTGCTGGTCTAGAAGACCGTTACAGGCCAAAGATATTATAGTGTTGTAATATAGAGTACACAGGAGGGGATTCTTTGTCGTTTAAGTTGCTTTGACTATTGTGAGGATTGTCTACCTGTTAAACGGGTTTAATGTGAATTCCCAGCAGACAGCCTGTTCAACATTCTCGCCAAATACCACACTGAACAATGGTGTGTAGAGTAAAACGGGAAAATCTGTGTAAGCTTATTAATGTATGAGACGTCAATTAATAACCTTGCGGCTCGTAACTCCATTGTACAGAAATTCCTGTGCAAATATAGGCTCAGGCACACGCACGACCTGAACATGCACACACACACACACACACACCCTCCCTCATCTCATTAGCCTATGTCCCCATTCTCTTTATCTATTCCACCTAGTCTGCATAAGCAGAATATATACATTCTTTGGAATGACAGCATTATCTGGCAGGGTCATCTTCCTTGCTTCTTTCACAGAGTATAATGATAAGGACGTGTGTTATTTTAAAGCCCTGTTCAAAGAAAGGGCCGGTAATACGATGATAAAGTGATTAAACAAAAAAAAAAAGATTTATTTTGATGCCTTTTCATGTCTCAGGAGTGGTTACCTTTAAGCATGTCTCCTGCTCTTTGCTGTGGCTTATGAATGCATCTAAGTGGCAGCATAAGAACTTTCTGAGCTTCTCCATGCATTTCAGATTACTTCTAAATGTTTTCCCAGATGCTTTTTTCTGTCGTGCATCAGGATGGGACCTCCTATTTGGTTTTTTTTGTATGAGAAGCTTGAGAGTCAGTGCTAGTGCTCCATTTTCGTTTCCTATGAAGTTTTCTTGACATAATGTGAAATAAAGTTTCCCGCCAATGGATGTAAATTACAGCGTGCACTCCCGGCACTAAGGTCCGATCCCATATTCTGCAAACTCTCCACCCGATCCATCTCTCGGCTGCCTCGGCCCGGCGTCAGGCCCGTATACTGTGGCCGCCGGGCGTTTCCCTTCGACAGCTGATTGTTTGGCAAGGAAAATGTGCCGTTCCGACCCCACGGAGGTCTCCAACCTTTCAGATGCGTATGCAATCCCAGCTCATGTTTAGTGGTCCGCACTCACCTTTTCCCTTTCCCTCCTCTCTCCGACCTGTCTCCACCCCCTTTTTTTAATAGCTTCTGGTATTGTCTAGGTCCGCGCTGACAACAAAGGGGATAAATGCAATGCCTACTGTAAGTCCCTGTGGTTAGGCCTTGGACATGACACATGTCAGCCTATGATAAATTGGCTTCGTGTCTGTTCAATTTCAAATGCAAAGCTCTAGAGAGAGAAAGGGAGAGAGGCAGACAGACAGAAAGAGAGAGAGTGGGATGAGAGAGAGAGACCGAGAGCGAGACCGAGGCAGGCATTTCTCTGGCACGGGGAGAGTTGGATGTCTCAGATGCTGGATGTTAGTGTGTGTGGGACCAGATAAGGCATTGCATAAGTTTGAGTGCATGGATGCCCACTTCCCAGGGTTGGGGAGGTGAAATCTTGGCAGCAGGACAGGTGCTAGACAGAGGAGGGAGGGCGTGGAAAGGGGGGACCAGGCAGAAAGACGAGAGGAATGAACGATGAGAAAGCGCTTCTCACCGGGCTGATGAATCATTTTTGCTGCTATATCCACAAGCAGCGTTAATAAATTCACGTCATGCAAAAAACCCCACTGCGAGGCGCGATTCAATGTTTGGTTAATTGTTGATTACTTCCTTTCACTTTTGTCTTGTGCGTTTAAGAGTGAAAACAGAAAAACACTAGAGATATAAAAAGATGTATGGGCCTCTTCCAGGAGATGCCGGGCTAATAATCTGCCTGTGCTAATCAGTGCAGCTGGGCAGGGAGCGTTGGCGCTCCGACGCCAGGCAACCAAGCAGAGTGTTGGGGAAAAAAGGCGAGGACGCGGGCCAAATCCAGCTTGCGTCTCCCAAGCGGGGGGAGGAAGCGGATTCAATACCTTGGAATGCCTGCCTGCCTGGGAAAAGAGAAAAGAATGGCACTTCTCTTTAACAATTGGCCTGCGAGGTGACAAAGCTGATATTATGGTAATGTCAATCTAATCACTGAGAGAGATATCTCCTGGAAGTCCTTGGCAGAGGCATGGGCGTGCAAATATCTCAGCCCCCCGCCCCCCACCACTGCTGTGCCCCCACTCCCGGCCTTCCTCACTTTAAAGACGATCTCTTGCTCTAAATAAGAGGGCACACTTTCTCCCCGTTGCAGCAGCGGAGCTTGAATGGTGTGATACACTGTGAAAATAGCATGTTTTTTTTATTAACACAATGCACTGATTTCCCTTGGTAGTTAAAGCAACCTGGCAACTTGGCACTGTTCTCTGCACGTTTTCTTTCTTTCTTTTTTTTCCTGACTACCCTCTTGAAACGTCTCATTTTAGTCATTGCTTTATTCTCCCTCTGTCTCCCTCTATTTATCTATCTATCTCTATCGCGCTTTCTCTCTCTGCCTCTCTCTCTCTCTCTCTCTCTCTCTCTCTCTCTCTCACTGGACTCCAAGCCTTTCTCTTATTTGTCTCCCTACTTCCCCCAGCAATCTCGATGCCCTGTAATATGTAACGTGAGGCTAGCCGCCCTCCAAACACTCGTACATGTCGCTTTGACCTTTAAATGTCATTTGCAGGTGTGTCGAGGCGGCTCACCGCTAATGCACAAATTCGATAAGGAGTTTATCTATCTCAGAGTCCTAGAGCCTAGCGAGAGGGGACACTCGGAGGTCTGTGACATCCCCACCAGACCAGTACTACAAGGAAGCGGAGAAATCCAAGAATTATAATCGTTTAGCGGCCACAGAGTCAAAAGCTGGGGGCTAGGGGGCGGGAGAGGTCTGCTTGTGCTGAGCTAAGAAGCGTTTTTCTCCCCTACAATCTGTCCCAGGCTGAACCCTCTGACACCTCATCTACCGATGCTGACGAGACGTCGCCATACCTTAATTGAAGTGGGTTTGTCTCATCCCTGCTCTCCCATGATCCTCTTCTCCATGGGTCAGTGAGGGGGTGGGATGCATGTGGGTGGGGGGGGTGGAGATGCGGCACCCCCTGAGCGCGGCGTGGGTGGGATTGCTATTTCTGCCCCTCGCCGCCCCGGTGAGAGACCGTTAGATGGAAGTTATTTTATGCTTGGCTTAACTCTCTCTCTTTCACTCTTCTGCATCGTATCTCCTGCTCTCTCCGCCTGCCTCCATCCTTCTTTCCCTGCCCCACTGCTCCCTCCATCCCACCATTCTCAAATCCCCTCATGCAGCAAGAGGGGAGGAAGGCATCCGTTACCGTGTGAAAGTAGTGTGATATTATGGAGGTCTTGTAGCTGAATAGGTGTTCTTTTCCCACTGGAGTGCAAATCTATTTGAAAATGGTTCTCGTCTGAGGTATTTTATTTTTCTTCTGTAGCCAACGCAGTAGATGTGCTCCTGAGAGCGAGGGCAAGCGCTCTCTTTAGGGTAATTTGTCGAGGGGCAGCGGTTGTACAAAATACCACAAACTTGGTACTGTTGGGCTAGAGACACTGTAAACCGGTGGGACTATTTTGTCTCCCTGCACCGGTGTTATTGAAATCATTGTTCTTCAACTTTGCTTTCAGATTCCTTTACAGCTGAGTAGAGAGTTTCAGTGGCTGACACCGTAGTAAAGAACTAGCTCATTGCGTGTGTGTACGTGTGTGTGTGTGGGTCTGTGGGGGGGTGCATGTCTGTACGACCCAGCATGCACTCTGTGTGTGAGCATGAAGCTTGTTATGTGTGCGCTTTATTCACTAGTGCACGAGCTCTAGTGAATGTGTGTGTGTGTGTAAGTCTGCGCCTGGTAGTGTGCACGTGCGCAGGAGCGAGAGCGCGCACTAATGTGTGTGAGCACGTAGCCCTGGCTGCGTGTGTGTCGGGCCTGTTTGTAGCTCTAAGTGTTATGCGCATTAGGGGGATGAGGGTAATGATGTGCGAGGCGGTGCCGTTTCGTGCCAGGGCGACCCTGCGGCTCACACCCCATTCCCAGTCCAATGTGTTTCTGATTCTCTTCATCCCTCATCGCCAGTCAGCTCCTTCTGACAGCGACCGCATACATATGTAGTGAGCCCGTAACACACGCACACGCATGCATGCATACATACCACGCTATACATACCACGCTATACATTCCTGTGAAAGAGCAGGTATTTACAGCCGATATGCCAAGATATAAGATATGCACGCGCACACATTTGATTATTTATTTCCACAAAGAAACGGTCAGTTTGATCCAACAGTTTTTTTCTTTCTTTCTGTTTCACGCATGCAAACATGGAGCCATAGTCCACCTCATTCTGAAGGGGTGAAATAGTGAGGTCATTGCATAAATATTAGAAGTGGCCATTTCGGGATGCAAATACAAAGCGTAGGCATAAAACAAGCCACACACGCTGACACACTCCCAAAAAGTCTTTTTTTTTTTTTGGGGGGGGGGGCGTGCATCAGCATACAGACTCCCTGTGCCGTCCCTGTGATGTCTGACATTCTCTACGTACCCTATATGCTTTAGGGGCCTGGGTCTTAAAGGCAAATATAAAACAAAACCTTCTTTCTCCGCCGCTCACCTTTACGGTTCACTGCTGTAATTGGCCCGGGGTGAACATACCCGCTCCACGCCGGCAGTAATGTATTTGAAAAGATATTGAAAAAGCTGATGAGGGAGACACAAGATGTGTTATAGAATACAAAAGTTAATAACGGTGGGGATTTTGACGAATGGCTCTCTAAATGTGTCCTGATATCGGTCTAAATTGCGTTCCTTTGCACGCGGTTTTCCCTGTATTTAATTTATACATTCCCTCATTGGCTATGCAAGGTGCAGGTGCCAAAGAAGAGCACGGTTCACTTCGCAAGAGAGGATAATGCATGCAGGAGAGTACCATTGCACCGTGTAAATATAAATGTCCGTGGAGATACTTCAAAGAGGACTGTGCAAAGCTTCCCAACACCGCCATTACACAATTATAACAGCCGTGGACTCAACTTGTGCAATGTGCTTTTGAGTGCATACATATCTTTTTATTGCCACATATATCACCCCCACGCAGAGACATCTAAAAAGAGAGCGTGATCTATACAAAACATTAATCATCATTCATTGTATGTTAATAAATTCAGAATTTCTCCATTTACCATGCGGACGTCCATGCGCGCTGGAAATGCAACCTTTCCCGAGCTCATAAATCACACAGACTGAGTCATCTGACAAAGTAGCCCAAACACAGGCTGAGGCGCTGCGATCCCTGGGGCACAAACACACACCGTCTAATGTGGCGGAATCAGAGCGGGGACTGGAGCCTTCACACGCCACTCGCTTCCTTGCCAACAAGACGCCTTTTTGCGCTGCAGCATGGGAGTGACGAGCAGAATCAGAGGGGATTGTGGGATGCCCATGGCTCCTTCTGCTGGGTTTTTGGTCCCCCCCCCCTGCTTTTTTGACCCACCGAGGCCATCTACAAACAACAACACTGGTTCCCAGGGGTTTGGTTAGAGCTGTGTGCAGTGGGGAACCCTTGTCTTTGTCTTATTAGGTGAAACTTTAACACTGGAGGGGCTGTGGATGAGGCTGTCTGTGAGCACTGGTGAATTGAGTGGCTGTGTTGGTTAGGTGTTGGCTGTGAAGTTCTCCAGTAAGATGACAGGAACTACTGTTTGAGTGTTGAAGAGAGTGAAATGGGAATCATAACTAAGAAGAATCTCAAAGCATCTTTTAGCTAACATTTAATTGTTAATAATACAGTTGTTAAAACATGTTCAAATGCATGTTTTGGTCAGTTCTTGATCCTGAGGTAAGTTTGTGATACCAGTTGTGATATCAGTCCAAAAGCATACATTACAATGAACTAGAAGCAAAGGAGGAAGGAAAGGGATTTTTTTTGGAGCAAATTGCTCCAATCTAGCGATTTAGAGGAGATTACAGAGGCAAGGAGGAAATCCAAGCTGATTCAGCAACATCCCCTCTGTATACCACTGCAGAGATGATGATTTATTTGCTAACAACTTCAGAAGACCAACAATAATGGGTGCTATTCAGGTGTAAGGCCGCTTGTTGTGCACCTACAAACCAGATTAGATTATTTTTAGCCTGCGGGAAAAGGATCATTATTGTGATTCCCTTTACAATGTTTAATCAGACTTCCTTACTTTTTAGTAAAATGCTCACGATCTCATCGGTGTATTAGCCTACATATTCTTTATGCTGCAGATTAAAAGATTAAAGGCTTTGTGCTGGTAGAAAGAAATAAGCATCAAACCCCAATGAAAGCCGTGGTGTTGTCAACCAGGGCATGAAGCGGTATGACAGTTGTGCTGTATACATTATGGCGGTAACCCTCTGTAGTGCGATTAGGAAGCTAACGTCATCACATGCTAATGACGGAGCATTAGCGGCGTGTAGCGCAGAATGTACGGCAAGCCAGGGTAAATGGAGACACTACAGGCGTGCACTACAGGCACGTATTGAACAGACAGCATTATTTATCCTTCCTCCAACCCCACACCACCTTTTTTCTCCCTTTTCCTCTCATTTTTCCCCCTCTCTCTTTTTTACCCCCCTTGGATCCCGGGCTCCTCTCCCATTGCGCCTCCTTTGTTGCCCGGGCCTATCCCTCGCTTCCCCCGGGACGGGCGGGCCGAGTGGTTATTTCTGACTCCGGAAGACGGTCGTGACTAATTGATTCGACATCTGATGGAACGCGGGGAACGTCTCTCTTTCCCCCCCGCTGCTCCCGCCCTGCCACTTGCTCAGCTGAGCAGAAGCCATTCATGTAGTGTGCATATATTTACGTACTGTGTTGAGCGTGCTTAATATCAGCAATGCGTTTATGCTCCGTGTTCCTCTTTAAGTCCCACTCAGTGTTGCCCCTGGTAATCTAAATTATTGCTGGAGCGTTTGATGGTACCCTCAGAGCAGAGAAACGTTGTATACCCATTCGCTCCCACTGGTCTCATAACAGTGGATTATATGGCTAACACTCAAATACACATACTTCTGTTTATGTTAGATCACTTTGTATTGGTTGTTTTTACGTGTTTGTGAGAGGTTGTATCGCATTTCATCCCTCTGGGTCTGTTGCCGTTGGAATGCGTCTAATGCACCTATTGAAGTGGGGCCTCTTTTTTTTCTCTCTCCGCCTATTCCTGTCTTTGTGGTGTGGCGCTGGGTCTGGTCCAGCCAGCCTAATGAGGCGATTCTGATGGACCGGCTCCCACAGGTCCTCAGACTGCAGCCGGCCGCTGTTGATGCCTGCTCCAAAAGCACCTAATTGATCTAATCATTTAGCCGATTGGTCAAAGT
Source organism: Percopsis transmontana (assembly GCA_025447815.1). Taxonomy (NCBI): domain Eukaryota; kingdom Metazoa; phylum Chordata; class Actinopteri; order Percopsiformes; family Percopsidae; genus Percopsis; species Percopsis transmontana. Next base: position 2,968,513 of record JAOEHI010000024.1, read on the forward strand.
AATCAGTCCCTGGTGGCCACACAGAGGAGGGACAGTGACAAGTGTTTAGTGGCTGCAGGCTTCATTCCTGTCTTGCGTGTGTGTGTGTGTGTGTGTGTGTGTGTGTGTGTGTGTGTGCGCGTGTGTATGTGTGTCTGTTGCTACATGTGTATTTGTGCGCACATGTATTTGTGCGCACATGTATGTGTGCGAGTGTGCCAGCATGTGGCCCTGAGTGATTCAAAACAAAACAAAACACACAAAAACATTAAAACATTACTTTTTTTCTGTTTATTGTAATTATGTGTTTGTTTACTACATTTTCTCTTTCTTTTCTCTTTCTTCTCTCAAGTTGCTGTTATGAATATTTCAGCCTTGATACCTAGAGTATACAGTTCACATGCAAACTCTCTCGTAGAAGATCATGTTTTCCATGCAATATCAATGTATAATCCAATATACATTTCATTAAAACACCCTTCATGTAGAGCATCTAAAAGTGTCGCTGTGTGGAAATGTGCCTTTATGAGCAAGACGCATTCAGTGTCTGGACGTGGAGCCACTGGGGAATGATCAAGTGTGCGTCGCGTCGACCCGCATCCTCTTCCCCATTACCCTGACATTTCATCCCCACATTTAATTCCAGGCCTTTCTAAAGAGCAGGTAATAGTGCAGAGGGGTACAGGGACCCAGAATTAAGTAGTTTTACACCGAAGGGTAATTTGGTGTGATAAATGTGCCGTCGCTGGTAACTAATAATACATATTTTAAGTAGCAGCAGCGCGGCTCTGCGGCCCAGTAAAGGTAGCATCATTATTAATGTGGGAGTCACTGCGTGTTTTAGTCAGGGTTACGGCACCAAGGTCAGAACTACGTTTCACTGAATTAAAAGCCATTTTGAGCTATGGCACTCCTAATCAACTCGGACCTAAAGGTGCATAGCTCAGTTATAATGAGGCACCAATGAATTTAAATAAACAGCAAGATCTAGTGATTTATAAAGGCAATGTGCTATCCTTATAGCTCGTTAGCCATGACGGATACTCTTTATTCTCTGGGCCTCTTTACCCACAGGACCCTGAGCTTTTAACCAAGTAATGTCTGCCTCCATTGTCAGCCGATACGCGTTCAGAGCAGGACACTTATCCCCGTCATTATGAAAAGTGGAGACACAATACAAGAGTAATGGTAATATATGCCAACCAAATAGGTGATTTTTCTCTTCTCCTCCCTCTGTTTTTCGCCCCTTGTAAAAACTACCCCCGAGTTTTAGCCCAATGAATTCATCATCATATTTTCACAAAAGACTTTCTCGTACTGCCTGAAAGGAAGCGTAATCCTTGATAGTGGGAATGTTTTGCATTTAAAGGGCCGCTTTTGGTCGGGGAATTGATGGTGATGTTTTGGAGGGGGACGCCTTAGAGAAAGAGAAGTTCTACTTTTCAGAGCGATCACTTACAGTATATAAATTATGTTTTCATGAGTGAAAAGCGCCTATGTCTTATATCAACTATTTTACTTTGTAAAATAGTTGTGAATAATGTGCCACTATTAATATGCTGATTAGGAACTTTCTAGAATAATGATGTTTGATGCTTAGGCTCTCCCAGATGTGAAGGGAATTAATTCTTAAGCCGTTCCCTGTCTGCCAGCAAGGGCAAAAGAGTATTTTTTTTCTTGTTTTCCCCCTTTTTTCTTTACTTTCCAATATTGATCTGGCCTGTTGCAATTACTGCTATTGCTCCTGGCCCTGCAGTGCTTAGTCTAATGACCCTAGGAGGGATGACTAGTGCATTTAGCGGCGGCCAGGAGGGGCAGTGAGGCGTGCCCATTTACCCCCCCACCCCCCACACACACTGCCACTCCTGTTGGGGCATGCCAGGGCATTAAGGATTTAATCAGGCCCTTTGTTGCTGCCCTTCTCTTTTGTGTTGCCCTAGGCCTAGAAGGACGTTGCAGGCAAAGCCACGGCCTCCTCTCGACATCTTCATACAGCTTATTCAAGGGGCTTTATGAGCGATCAGTGACTTGGGACAGCTTCTTCTCTAAGCTCTGGATACAGGGTATATTTCCTCTCTCATTGATTCCTACAAGCCCAGGAAGCTCACCCTCATGTTCACAGTAAATGTTTATTTTTATTTTTTATCACTGTACATTTTATGTTAGCCATTGGATTAATATGAGAGTTCCTCGCCACAGATTGATCCGTTAGATAGCTACAGAGAGGTAAAGTGAAAACGTGCCATTTTGAAAATTTAAACTGACATAAAATATTTTAATCTTCTTGAGGACAGACGTGGGGAGTTACTTCTAAATTACACTTGTTGGATTTCCCATGTGAACATGGCACACGGTGACAGCTATAGCCTTCACCATTCAGAAAGTCTCTCTCTGTCTCTCTCTCTCTCTCTTTCTTTCTCTCTCTCTCTCTCTCTCTCTCTCTCTCTCTCTCTCTCTCTGACTCTGACTTGCGCCATGCCGAGCGCTTCAGAGCAATTTTCACTCCTGACGCCACGACTCTACCTACCTGCCAATTTCTGTCTCAGT
>JAOEHI010000024.1:2982148-2994852 GCA_025447815.1 Percopsis transmontana
CGGAGATTGTAGGCTCACCTGTGCCTCGAGAGATCGTGGGTGTTCTGGATAGCTTGTAGACGGGCTCATCTCTCTCTCTCTCTCTCTCTCTCTCTCTCTCTCTCTCTCTCTCTCTCTCTCTCTGCTACGACTTGTTTGGAGGCCACACTCGACAAATAGTACTGTTTGGGTTTATAGCGTGACTCCCGCGGCTCTGGGGGGCTCTCGTGTTCCTTCGCTGGCGCCGTTCTATCTGTTGTCGGGCTGTGCCAGGTTTGCACATGAGATCTGCTTGTTCTCAGTGTGAACGGATGAATATGATGTTTGTGACCTTGTTTTGGTTTGAGTCATACGCCCCACTGTTTACTAATATGCCCCTGGTGGATCTAAAGCTGAAAGCCCATTTATTATACATCAATAATTCTGTACATTTCCTACTGGGAAAAAAAACAGCTAATTCTCATAATAGGATTTTGTCAATGTGATTTGAATAATGATCTCAAAACATCCCATTTTCGTCTACTTAACTAAATAGAATGTTACTGATTGCAACACTTATGCATGGTCGGGGTTTTTGTAACCTTCTTTTCTGTTTCTTGCCAACAGCCAATTTTCTCTCAATTAAAGCATGATATTAGCACTCAGTAGGGCATAAACAGAAATAACCGTACACTGCTGAATATCATGCCTCGATTATGAGCTCAAGTGTGGGTCTACAGATGGATGCAGTGTATAGTTATGATATTGTGTATAGTTATGTCTGTGTGTTTGGATGTACTGTGTGTGTGTGTGTGTGTGTCTCAGTGTCTGCTTGTGCACGCACCTTAGATTGGGGATAAAGCTGGAAGATGGAAGTGGGTTATCATCAACAGCAACCCATTAAAATGGAATAAAAATAAAATGAAGACAAAAGTCATAGGTATAGGGAAAGGAAAGTGTACCATCATTATAGCGCGAGCCAGTCGACGGTGCTGCCAGTTGGCCAAAGTTAGCAGGAAGCTGTCCTAGTAAATGGCAGCAGCTGCTTGCAGTTCGAGAGAGCATGTCCCAGTCAGAGGAGAAAAGCGATGGCATCTACATTAATACTACCTTAATGGCCCATCTGGCGCTCCGTAGGGTCCCTGGCTGCGCCGCCGACTCATAGGCGTTTGACAGGCAGTCTCCAGCGCGCCAGACGCGCTTGGCATGCCAAATGGCAGGGAGACGCCTCCGTGGCGCACAGATCTGTCAAACTCTCCCTGACGCTGTAGTCACACAGGCAGGGGAAGTTAAGGCAAGTTTTCACACGTGATTGGTTCTTGACATGAATGAAGAGGAGAAGGGGGGGGGCAGAAAGAGGAGGGAGAGAATGGCTTGTCTATCTTTTATTTCTCTCTCTCTCTCTCTCTCTCTCTCTCTCTCTCTCTCTCTCCATCCTGGATTCCATCAGCCCCACCCCTGCATGCGCACGCGCGCACACACACACACACAAACACACACACACTATTACTATAGATAAGTGGTTTTCAAAGTTTTTGAGTTGTATAGGAAGAGAAATTAAGAGGATGTGTGTGTAAACTATGAACCACAATGTGTTCCCTTCTTTTCCTACAACATATATAAACATACGAAAGATATGTGGATATTTTCTAAAACTAGAAAAAAAATATAAAATAAAAATTTTTAAACATCTCGCGACATGCGACCCCTCGTGGGGTCCTGACCCACACTTTGAAAACCTCTGTAGACATGTACCATGACCAGATTAAGCCTCCATGAGGAAGCTGGGTTAAGTCTAGCCAGTGGTGGATTCTCTCTGCTCTGATGGCATGGCAAGATAACATATTATTTTCACTGGAAGTCCCAGCTTCTCTCTGTAAACAAATACTGGAACAAATTGCTTCATTGGGGGAAATTGTAGAAGGCCTAATGAAAACACCACAGGGGTTTTAGACCATAATTGACGTAATTGGTTGACAGAACGAGCTGCAGTCTATGATGTGGAACAGTGATGCACTAAACGGGAATATACTGTACTGATCGTTGTTGTGTGTGTGTTTGTGTGTGTTTATACAGAGACAGAGACTGAGAGTTAATTGATCACGAATCATAAATAAATAAGTGAGATCTTCTAAATCCATAACTGACAATTAAATTGCCTTACTTGCTTTACTTACTTCCTAGTAATATGGATGACATCTGGAAATGTAGTAGCAAAAACAGCAATTTTCAGTACTAAATATCTCTGTGAAAACCAAATTTGAGAGAGAGCTGCCATACAGCATAGTGGCGGATCTCACCTCGACTGCTAGCCCTGTCTCTCTGGCCTTTCTATCCCGATCACACAGCAGAGCTCCTCTGCTAGCAGGATATAACCCGACTGCAGTTCTCCCAGGCTAGCACTAGCCCACAGCTCCCTCCAGCACACAGCACTCTCCCACAAGTCTGAGAAACCACGGCTCTTCTCCCAAAGTACAGCGAGTATACTTTTAAACACTCACTTGCTTTTTTTCTTGAGGACTATTGGAGAGATAGCTGTGGTTGGAAAAACAGAACTCAAGGTTCTTTAGGAAATGCATTTGAAATGGCTTATCCGGTAGGTAGCCTCAGAGGACACCTCAGGGATAAACCTTGGCAAGAAAGGAAGATTGGTGGGGGGAAAATCAAGTAGGAACTAGAAGAAACAGCCGTGACTAAAGCAGAATAAAATAGTGAGAGTGATAGAGTGGGAAAGGAAAGGCATGCCGACGCCTCTTCAGATGACTCTCGTACCTCTTCCTGCCGGTGTTCTCTTCCTGCTGTTCTGTGTTCACGATGAAGCCTCCATCCGCCAGTGTCTCTGACCCCCAGACTGTCTCATAATCAGCCTCTGAATGACTCACATCTACAGCATATCAGCCACTGTCCCTGTTCAGGCGGGCTGTTTGTTGTTACAGCTTGTGTTGGTGTTATTTTAAGAGCGGTACTAGAGTGTTCTAGATGTGCACGAAGAGGGATGTCAGGGTAAGGTTGAGTTTTGAGTTAGAGTTGTCTATCGAAGAAAGAGTAATAAGGAGATTAGATTGATTAAGGGTTTATGAAAGCTGGAGAAAAATAAAACTTTGAGGATTTCAGAAAGAACGTTCGATGTTCACTACAATTCCCAGCAGTGTTGCAGGCGACGCATAGCATTTTAAAAAGCTGGTGGCAAAATACGAATACACGCTATCTCCTGATTTTTTTCTTCTTAGAATTCTCTCGTCCTTTCTTTCTTTCCTTCTTTAACCTCCCCCGTTTACCTCTTGTTTTTTCACCCCCCCCCCCCCCCCCCTTTTTTTTTTCTTAGCATCTCCTTCTCCTTCCTCCCAGGCATCTGTTTCTCAGTGGCAAGCCCAGCTTGGGGGGTTCTGTGGTACTGTGTTTGAACTTTCACTGTCCCTGCATGCTACACACACACACACACGCGCATGTATACTCCACTACACACTCCAGTTTGTTGAAGTGAATCTTCATTTTTGAAAAAATTACAATTTTCATTAAAGGAAATTGATGAATGACAGTAAACCACACAATAATCGGAAAAAAACAGAAATAAAAAAAAATCAACACATTTAGCTATCAAATTTGAAAAAATGAGAAGATACTTTTAATCAAAGTTTAATCCACTGCCACTAGAGGGCGCCTTTATTATGCCAGCCCTACTAGACAACTGTTTTACTGTAGCTCCAATAGCAGACACAGTCCTTCCAAGGGTTTTCTATATAATTCTAAAATACTGTAGTGCAGGGAAATTGGCAGATTGCATCTGACATTATGGCCAAGGTAGTCTGTAAACTAGACTAAAGATTTAGACAAGTCAAGACTTGGCAATGAAGAGTGTGTGTATTTGTGTCTTTGAGCGCGTGTCTGCGGGACGTTGGATGTCTAGGTGTGCGCGTGCGGAGGTGATAATTTTACGATGGCCCAGAAGCGCGAGCCGGGGACGCTTGGTGACGATAACAAAGGGCGTGCCTGGACGTGCCTTCAATCTGCTCCCCAAAAATAATGACTCTGGCTGGAAGGCTGGCCATCCCAATTTGATCAAAAACCAAAGGGAATCTGCAAATGGTTTATTATATCCTGCCGAGATTCATCAATTACACATGTCAAAATGATGCTGAGCCGAAAATTAAAGGGTGTCTTTCATCACCATTACAATCATAACATACAGATGGGTATACGTATATAATTATGAAAACACCATTGTTAGGAAGAAAAGTATAACCATGGGCCCAAATTTCTTGACTTATTCTTTCATGCTTATTTGTTACCAGATTTTGTAAAAGTAAGATCACCAGTTAGACTTTTGATAATTTATTACAAGTGACACGTATTGTATGTGCTTTCTACAGTATATACCCTTTTATGAATGTTTTTTTTTTAATTATAGTATGATAGTTTCAGTTTCTACACATCTTTTATCTGAACAAACACACATACCCACACACACACACACGCGCGCTTGTGTGAGGCCCGTCTACTGTAGGCTGTGACCCCCATACGTGTCATCATCCTGAAGAGGACTAATGCAAATTGCCAGTTAATCATATTCTCCTGTTTCCGTTCCCTCCCTAATAGGACTGTAGTGACATGACAGCATCTGGACCGGTGTGCCTGAGCTGTTCCTCTGTACCACTACACGCTCGTTCCTCCCGCGCTACTAAAACAAGCCTGGCCGATGGCATTCACTGTACCCGCCTCTCCTCCTCTCTTTCTGGCCTTTTCCTGTGACAGGACTGCCGATGATACAGATCATGACATTTTACATTGTGCTTCCTAATTACAGCAGCTGATAGTAGGATAGCTCGTCTTATAGCTGCGTATTCCTCTCATACCAAAGCTTTTTTTTTCCTCCCCTTTTCCCTTTTTTTATGAGCAGAGGTGGGAACTGTGGGATTGTGGGTAGGGGAGTAACAAGCTTGACTAATTGCACAGTACAAGTTTGTCCTATTGTTTTATGCAAAGTTGAACGCTGTTTCATACTTTGCAATGTATACCGATTGAGTTTTAATTATAAGCTTCCACTACAGCGCTACTTCTCCTGTCGACACCGCATCATCAGTAATGTTCACTCATTAGCATAAATAGAGGCCAAATCCTCTCCAAGCGAATCCACGGTCGGTGTGTCCGTGCTGCTACTTTTCTCTGGTGTCATAAATGTGTCTCCGCGTACCTCCGATTCCCATATTCAGAGCCCGAGTCAGCCTGTGTGACAGATGGAGCTCTAATTATACAGTTGTTTTAAGGCTGTCAGGTTGCAGCAAAAAGGGAACCAGCCATTTGGGGAGCAGGGAGGGGCTGTAGAGTGGCGGGGTGGTGGACGGTTTGATGGACGGACATTGTAAGGCTAGCATCTGGTGATAGCTACAGCTGCTGTATCGTTTTCCCACTGCCAGCTTGCCAGCTAAATAAATATTGCCACGATCTGTCTTGTACTAGCAAGTGTAAATTACTTTAACACGTCAATAACCGGTTTACAATGATGTTTTTTCCTGCCATTTCAGACCATATATTGATTTCACATTGCTGTTAAATGGCACGAGCAGTGTTTGCCTCGTCCGTACTTTGTTAGACTCCCATTCAACTTGGCAGGGACAGAATATAGGAGGGAAACACAGTGCAGTGTATTGATTCAGCAGTTATTCTTTTGCAACTTTTATTCACAAAATGCAGAATTCAGTTCATCTCAGAATGTATTTATTCTCACAGGAGATACCACTGTAGCTGTAGTTATTTAATTGAAAGGAAAGGTGTATATGTTTGTGTTTAGTGTGTGTGTGTGTGCATATGGGTGTGTGTCGGGGTCGGTGAAGCACATCATAGAAATGAACTCTCTGTATGTATGCGAGTTCCATCTAGTAAGTGTGTGTATGGATGTTGCTTTGATATGTGTGTATATATACAGTATATAGCATTAAGGACCATATGGGACAATGCATGTGTTTGTCCACGTGTCGGATGCGTCTGTTTTCATGCATATGGATTCCTCTCCTCAAGGACAGATGTGGGGAACCCACAAAATCAGAGTTGAAGCCACACTATAATCACGGTGATTTTAATCAAGGTCTCATATTATGACCCACTTATTTTCTCACAGTCCTGATTGCGCTGCATTGCGGCGACGGGCAGCATTCTGAACTGCAGCCTATGATTAACCTTCACATCATATACATGTCCCCTAACCGGCATACGGGCTATTCCTAATCCCAAAATTGCTGCCACTTGGATCGCTGAACCTCTCCCTTTTGTCAGATTTAAACATTTCCCTCTTTCCTACGCCTGGGGACGTTTTCTGCTCGTACTGTATATTCAAATACAGTATGTATAATGGTATATACTGCACTACTTACATGAAGAAAAACACTCAAGTACACAGAAACACCAAACACGCAAACAGTACCGAGTGATATGAGTGATTGCTTAGAAGTACTTGGTAGTGAAGTGAAGGCAAAAGGTTGCTCTTAAATTAAACTCTGTGACAGGTGCTCATTTCTACTATTAACTTACTGTAAGTATTATGTTGTGTTATGTTGATGTCTGCAAACATAAAATATTTAAATAAATAACAAAAACTATAATGGGAAAAGCCAGTTAATGTGGAGTTGTTTTGAATATTTTTGTAGTTGCTGTTTCGACGTGCAGACATTGTTCTGTAGAACGTACTAATTTGCTTGGCAAAGATCATTAGCATTTCTCTATCCTATATTTTTGGAAGAATATTTATTTGGCTTTTAAGAACAAGGGGGGCAAATACAATTTTGACCTATGTCTTTCTTTCAAATACAAAGTATCCTTGAGATGAATTACAAAGAGAGGCCACACACACACACACACATGACCCATGCCAAGGCGTTTGGCTATGGAAATAAGGAAATACCATGTTAACCATTTTCACCAGCGATATAATTTTCACATCTGCGATAATAAAGCAGATTGATTATTCATTTGCATGCTTCAACACTATTTAATTATGTTGTGAACACTCATACTGGGGGTCATCAGGGCTCTCTCTCTCTCATTTACACACACACACAGACACACACACGCTCACAAACCCATCCATTGTACCTCTATGCACCCCTCCCACTTCATTTCTCTTTCTCCCTTTCCCTCTTTCTCCCCCACGTCCCTCCCAGGACCCTCCAAAACATGCTCAGACTAGACCTCTCCATAATACTGATCCTCCATCAAACACGCATACTGCTCCCCCTCGCAGTCCCATCCCTCCCGTTCCCCCAGTATCTCAATTAATACCCCTTAGGAGGCAAGCCCCCCTGCAGAGACACGGAGACCAGACCGCCGAGCCCCTTCACTGTTCTCTGCAGATGTAGAGCTGTTATTTTAAAACAGACCGTCAGTGATCCTCATTCACTGTGTTTCGGTGCTAATCAACACCAACAGCTATTAGACTCTATGAAAAGTAGAATTACTGGCTGCGAGGACTCATTGGTTTGGTTTAACGTTATATAGCTGCTTCCTTGCTCAAAGCCCTATGAACAATGTTTGTAATCACAATATTGACATGCTTGTTGACAGGTTTTCTTTGTTGTATATGAAACCTAAAATAATTGAATATAACTGAAGCCACATCCTCACTGTGTCACAAAGTGATAACCATACTACCTGCTCTGTACATGTAGATCTGCACCAGTCCCTCTGAATCGCTCCTCTGTTCCTCCTGTTCACCAGCTAATGGATCATTGTGGTTTCCAGGGTCTGCTCCAGAAATGTTCTCCTGTGGAGATCTCATAAGAAGTGCCCTCAGCTGGTCCCTCCGTCTGCCATTAGGCCTCTCCACACTTTTTATCCCCAGACCTCAGAGACCCCAAACTGCCAAATGAGTTGAATTATGGCCAGTTATGTGGAGTGGACCTGGAGTCACGGGGGAGAGGCCAGAGTCAGTGGAACTAACCAGTCCTGACCATTAAAACGCAGGCTGACACTGACCCCTCATCTTCCCCCACTGCTGCAAAGGCCCTTTCCCCCAAGGAGACAGCACAGCAACCCAACCGACGAGCCAGCCAGCCAGCCAGCCAGCCAGCCAGCCAGCAAATGAGTTACAGTAGTTATAGGCAGCCAGGAAGGATACCAAAACACTACAACATCATTACAACACTTCCTTGACTTCCAATAGTTCCCTTTTCTTTTTGGCATGTCTTTTCCCATCTTTAGGTTTATCTTATCATCCACTCTCTCTCTCTCTCTCTCTCTCTCTCTCTCTCTCTATTTTGGTTCAAGGTCACTTAATTCCGTTTATGATTCTTTATATAGTACACACTTTACACTACTTTTTGCTAGGAAGGTTAGATTTGAGAATTGTGTGTCTCGTGTCAGAGAGAAAAAGAGAGAATTGTCAATCCAATTTATGTATCTATCTGTCACTTCATACCATGTTCACCTTTCCTGCCAATTATTAATTTCTTCCCCTGTCCTTCAGCCATGTGGGCGGGGTTGTGAGGTTAGAACCACACAAGGTTAATTGCATCAGCTAAAACAAGCACAGCGGCCAGGGCCCAGCCACTGTATAACAGAGGTCATTGGAGTCAGGCGACCCCCACAAATCCACTCGGACCGCCCACTGTCACGAGGCTGCTGATCACGGCAGGTTAGGGGGGCTGCTCTCTGCATGCCAGACAGATAGACACACACACACACACACACACACACACACACACACACACCCACATGCACACACATAATAGTATGCACACACAAACAGACATACACCACTCTGAATCTGATCTGTCGCAATAACAGGAGCATCATGGAATGATGGATACAGCCCTTTTTTCTCCTCTCTCCCATTCTAACGCTCTGCTGTAATCTTGATGCAGTGTCTAATGTTTGCTGTAGCCAGGGGGATGAAATTGAATGAATGATACAACCAGAGGTGCTGGGATTACCACGGGTGGAATTGATGCTATCTGTCCAATGATGTGTTATTTTGTGGAAGTGAGGCAACAAACCGGAGAGAGAGAAATGATAGCAGCCCTGTGTATGATTTTACAGTTTAAGTGGTGAAAGACAAATAGAATAAGAGGGATGCGCTAGCAGGGGTTGGAAATGGTTGAATAATTTTGATCATTTTCAACGTTCATCTGTCTTTCTCCCACCGTCTTAAGCTGGCGCTCGGCGCGGAATCTCGCGTACTGTTTATCTATCTAGCCTATCTATCTACAGTGTAGCATCTGCTAGCTCGGCTCCCCTCTTCTGAGGTGAGACAGGTTCGCTCCTCTAATAGGGTCGGCTCAGGGAGAAGTCGAAGGTCAGCTAATGACACTTGCAATGGATGCTTCCTCCTGGAAGTCTGGGCTGAGCAAGGGCTGAGCTTTGGGGAATAAAAGTGCGTTGCTCTGAGACTTTGCAAGCTGTACCCAGGTCAGCTCTGGACCAGTGAAAAGACTAAATTCAGCTCTTTCTGTTGGTCTGGGGCGCAAGCAGAGGGTCCTGGGCTATTGTTGTGTGGGTCAAGTTAAAGCTGGCCAGATTGCCAGAGCAGCTGACAACCATTCATCACGCATGCAGCAACAGTTCAGCAGTGTAAATTAGAGAGTTGTGGAAAGACATTTATCTGGGTTAAAGCCTTTGGAGGAGAAAGTTTTTCACTTTCACTTGTTTCATGTTGTTATTATTTTAGCTGGACTATATAAACAAATATATTATAATATATGTTTTTCCTCATAGTATAGGTAGATTAAATGTTATTGTTTACTGATTCCTGAAAACTATTGATCTATTTTGGATGTACAGTTTGTGCTTATGTGTAATTACTGTATGATTCGAGAGCATGTGCTGTTGGCTATCAGGGAACATTTAAGCGAGAAAGGCTATTTTTCTCGCCTATGTAAACAGCTGGCAGCATCCCATGCTTGCACAATTAATGGGCATCTAATTGGCAATAATCATTTTTACTTAAGCAAATCTGAAATAGGCAGTAGCCCCTGGAACAAACAGCTGTTAGTGGAACCTTCTGGCAATGTAGTGTGTTCTAGAATGTGGCTGATCAATGCTTACAGGAGGTGGTCCGCACCGCCAACACAACACACAACATGCCCAACTGTTGGCGTACTCTTTCACAGGCTTTCCTACCTGGCTATATCAGTGCCAAGGAATTACGTAGCCTACAGCTGTGTTTGATGGATATATCACTGCTAACCCACATTACTTTTAATCATAATCACATACTGTATGTTCAGCTGAAACCTTTATTCTCCATTACACTGTTTACCACATCTCTAATGTCACTATAGAATTGATTTGACCCAACTGGCCGCACCATTAAGGTCAAGATTTCATAATAAAATGCTATGGAAAAAGTACCATACTTAAAGGAATGATAAAACCTCAGGCAGACATGGGTGCACCAAGCGATGAATTGAACACAGAGTTGTATAGAACACATCTGGCTTGAGGTTAAAAGCTGAAAGCCTGAAAGAAACTGAAAGCAATATATGAAAAAAAGAAGAAAAAAACGTAATTTGATGAAGCTACAGCAGAAGACTGTTTGACATTAACTTAATGCTTCTGTTATAATGCATAAATGTATCTAAATTATTAACTCAGTTCTCATTCAAGCATTCCCCTTGATGAGAGGTGGAGTTAAAGAAAGAAAGAAAGAGAGAGAGCAGGGGATTGAGTGTGTGGGTTGCAATAATATAGTAATGTCACAAAACATTACTATATTATAGATATTGTATGGGCTGAATCTTTCCCTGTAAAAATAAACGGGGATGGCGGAGGGGGGAGGGGTGGGTGGGGGGGCAGTGGGGGTACCGCCATACTGTCTGCTGTCTTATCTCAACCCCCCAAACAGTGGTCTAATCTGTTGGTCGAGCACGCCTGCAAACAATTTCCATCCATCAGACAGACAATGGAGCTGCCACCTTGTTGTTCATCGTGGATTACTGTACTGTGCATCCCATCCCTCCCCTACATACACTTCTGACACACGAGTTAATTGAATATCCATTCATGGCTAATTTGTGTGTGTGTGTGTGTGTGTGTGTGTGTGTGTGTGTGTGTGTGTGTGTTCCGTGTGGGAACACCCATCCATGAACATATGCCTACAGTAAATAGAAAAAATACATACAGCAAGCCTTTGTTCCATTTACACACATATTGTGCACATATTCCCCCTTTAGGAGTTTGTTTTGACGGTATTTATTCATGCTGTGTGCTGTTTAAAGTCAGGAATTATGTCTTTCTGTCCTTATGGCTCAACTGTAAACAAATTGAATGGACCAGATTTAATTAACTCCATCTAACCTAACAGATAATTAAACAAAAGAGAGTGATGTGTGGGAGATAATGGAGCTTTTTTACCCTTGAACCTTTAACCCTACTTTTCCCATTTGTTTATCATATTAATTTAAGCCTGTATTTGCGATGCCTCATCTTAAATACATATAATCACCAATTTTAGCTTCATATTACACTTGTGCTTAGGCTAATTAATTGTTCATGTTTATCATGCATAAACACGGTGATGGTTTTGCTTTCTTTGTCTTTAGAAGTCGGCGGGGCCTTTAATTGTTATCATAACTTTTGATTATGATGCGTTACCAAAACAATTGGTGCCTATTATGGCTAACCTTGAATGACATTCATATTAATGTTTTTATGTACCATAAATATATACATAGCTATGTTTTTATTATATCAAGCCTTCATTTATTATTATTATTATTATTATTATTATTATTATTAGTGATAATGTATTTTTTAATTAAGAGTCTATCCTTACTGGCTTTCTGAAGAGACAGCTCAGCTTCGACTCATTGATGTGTTAAACAAAACACTGCCCGCTTGTTTGCCTTAAACTAAGTAGGCCTTACGCCTGGACAGACAGCAGGCTGTTGCGCACTATGTATTTGTTTATTTTCAAGATAAGAGGCCTCCTTTATGGATAAGCAGCTGATGCTGCCGCTCTGTCAAGCTGGGATGGGCAGAGGGAAGATAAAATGGAGTCTGTTAATCTGGTGCCGGTGAGCGGAGAAAGCGATGTTATTGACCTACGCTGGCAGCAATGTGTTTCAATTATATACCGCCATCCATTTGTCAGGCAGGCGGAGCGATAGGGGGGACACAGGGTTCAGGCCTGGGTTAGAGTCATTCTCCATCACTTATGATGTGCCTTTGGAAAGCACTTTAATTGAATTACCCAATTTATTCTTCAAGCAACAATGCCCTGGTCCAGACCCATGACGTTAGACAATTAGATACAAGTTTAAAATCAGACAGTTTGCATACTTCATCTTTTCACACTGAACACAGGGACGGAGACAGCTTACTTATGGGGACTTTCCTCCCTCTCTGAGCTTGAATGAATTTTATAAATGTTAGTACAATGTTTTGTGAAATTTGTGAAATCTCTGTAGGCCAATAATTCTCCTCAATAGGGCTGACTATGTGCTTTTAGTCACACATGCAAGGTGGGACTGATCATTTGTCAGGGGAAAAAAGTATGAATTCCCATTGCCTTGACTAAATGGACAGTTTGACAACACACCACAAACCCCTTGAGTCTTTTTTAAAAATAAATATATATTCACTGTTGTCCTTAAAACAGTTTTCTGCTGATATGTGTTCCCAGGTATTTAAAACATTCCACTATTTTGACAGGCTAGAGAGAGAGAGAGAGAGAGAGAGAGAGAGAGAGAGAGAGAGAGAGAGAGAGAGAGAGAGAGAGAGAGAGACTGTTGTGTCTGACATGGCGCTAGACATCCACC
>JAOEHI010000024.1:2994952-3007156 GCA_025447815.1 Percopsis transmontana
GAGAGAGAGAGAGAGAGAGAGAGAGAGAGAGAGAGAGAGAGAGAGAGAGAGAGAGAGAGAGAGAGAGAGAGACTGTTCTGGCTGCCATGGACCTAGACTTCCACCAAGCACGGAGGGTAGAGCCCGTCAGCTGGTCTGGTGTTTTATGAAGACACCCAACAAGGGCTATATCAACTGCACATGTAAACATGTGAACAGTGCCATCCTGCACTCCCATTTCATTAGTATATAGAAATAGAAAATAATAAGGTGATAAAATGCAGTCCTGCGGTGCACCTGTACTTATAAACATCTCCTCAGAGAATGTGCCAATGACACACACCCTATGTGGTCGTTCTGTTAAAAAGTCCTTGATTCAGTACACTAGACCCCCCCCCCCCTCCCAACCAATAGAATACACCAGGTGCAGTTGTAGCTGTGGCTTTCTGGTGCCTCCACAAAGTATCCAAACATCTACATCTGTCTTGCTAGTTTGGAAATGCTGTGCATGCAGTGTGCATTGTCAGAACTAGGGCACACTGCTAGTCCCAAGTTTTACTCTTTGTTCATCTTTGCACTGAGATTTCTCTCAATATTTTCCTGAATATTTGCAGATTGCACTTGTGCGAGTGCGATTAATTCTAATCAAGTTCAATTTATTCTGGCGGAACAGCTGGATGAGGCTTGAAGTGTGGCTTGCGCTCTGTTTTGTAAGCTGTCTGGGCAGACCGCACAGCCTGTCGCTCACCCGAGCTCCAGGTGTAGGGAAGGTGCTTGTGTCAGACGCAAGTTGGCCTACTTGCACTCTGGCCCTCGCACCTGGCCGTTCACCAAGCCCTGATTGTCAGTTCATCCAGCGAGACACCGAGCCTCGCTGTCTGCGCCCTCTCTCCATGTCTAATCAGCAACGTGGCTCTCCACAACGTCTCCACAGCTCGTCTGGTTAAGGGCGAAGAATAGTGGGTAAAAATGTACTCTATATAAGCATGAAATGTACACCAATTATGCTAATTACACTGTTGCAGATGGCCCAGTGTTGATTGCAGCTCTAGGATCAGGAGAGACGGTCTGAAATCTGAACGCAGGAACCACGTGATGCTCATTACCGCAGAACCTCAACCAAATATCCCCTCTTCACTTGTCATCCATCTGTGCTGACTGTCTTTGACAGATAAGGCTGTGTTGAGAACTCGGGGCAGTTGAGGAGTTTCACAGCAACCGGCAGAGAAACAATGTCCCTAGTTTTAATTGGCAGTTTCCTTGTTAAGCTGAATTTGGGTGTGTTCTCAGTACAATTAGCATAATAATTCATCTAAAACGACAATGATTGGCAGAAAGGGGGAAAGGGAGGACAGGCAAGGGGGTACACATCTGTTACAGTTGTGCCAGTGTTCTGCCATTGTCTGCCTTAAACACGCCATGGTAAAAACAAACTTGCACATGCTTTATAGTGTTTTAATAAGAAATACAAGATAAGTAAAGATAGAAGTACAACTTTTCATAGATTAAACAATACTCAATTCACTGTATTTGGTGCGGAGTGTTTTTTGTCTAAATTAATATTGCAGGATCATTTAATGAACAATAACAATTAATTTTGTCCTCTTTAAAAGGTAATGTACCGTACATTGAATGTCTCCAGTTCATAAAAATAAAAATCCTTCCCTGTTTGGTAACTCATTGTCACTGTCCCCTGACGGTCAACCTCACTGGGATAGGGATAGCAACCCGCTCTTGGGGTAAGAGAGCCCTCTTCAAATGCCAGTCCTCTATGGGAACAGTGACATTCCAAGGTGCCAAGATCCTTTGCAGTGTTCTGGGAATGAGTGATGCAGTCAACCGTGAATTGATCATCGTCAGCGGGCACGGTGCTCTTTGTTGTCGGCCCACGGCTCAGTGCTCATCATCCACTGGACTACGCTTAGCTGGACCCATGCTGGCGTTCAGATGAATGGAGCCCTTTGATGAAGCCACGGCCATTGAACTCCGAAGACAGAACGTAGCCTTAAGTTTTGCAACCTTTGTGGCAGGGCACTCCCACCAGGCATGATTCCTGTTTGGTGAATAAGTGGGGTAATTATGTTGCGGCTGGGCCCACGCAGCAAATGTCACCAGCAGATAAACAGTGGGAGTAAACCTTCGGTAAAGGCCTGATTTATCCGCTCTGGACCTCCCATAGCCCACAGATGAATCAGGAGCATTTGGGTGTAAAAAACAAAATAGAAAACGGACTAGCCTCTCTTTATTTCACTGGAGCTCAAGGATGCATATAATTGGAGAATCAGTAGTTAAGCTGATAAGGCCCCAGGTGAAAGCTTACTTTGTTATGCACCAAATCTCTTATGCCGCTTTAATAGACAGCTGCTTTTTGCTTCTGCAGATAGCATGGCAATGATATTGAGAGAATAATATGTAGAACATTGTAAGCCATTATTTATTGTACACTTTTCATGCTGAATTAAGTGGAATTCGATAACCACAACATGTACACAATACAGAATTGTTGCCTATTGGCTAACTAGAAATATAAATGATAATGATATGATTATATGATAATGATAATGATAATTATAGTGTGTAATGTATGATAATAGCAGCTACAGTATGAGTGTTCATCTTGAGCTTCTTCTGAGTCCCCGCCTCAGCATATTTGATTGGTGAATGAAACCACATCCATTGTTCTCCATTAAATAGCAGCCAGTCAGGCGTGACAGCAGGGTGGCCTCGATGACATCACGGGCCTGGGGAAATGGGAGAGTCGGGGAGAGTCATCCCATTACCTGCTGAAATGGACGCCTCTGTATCTCCTCCTTGATTAGCTTTGTCTCCAATAACAATGATAGCTTTAAGTGTGTCTAATTGAGGCCCCGTTCGCCCTCCATCTCCACACGAAAGTGCTTACTCATTTTGTCTGTCTTTTTAATAATTACATTATCATTTTACGCCCCTGCTGGTTCCCGGGGAAGTGGGCTGGCGCTGGTGTTGAAGTGAAAGCTCATTATTGGAGGTGAATTATGTGGAGTTTATTGATCCCTGTGGTGGATTATGGTGCTCTAAGTTAGTCTAGACAGAATAGTTAGCCAGATGACGGAGAGGAAACATAGAGGCCCCTGGGGAAAGCTCCTTGGGCTCAGTTAGCAATTAATGCCTGCCAGGTAATGGAATTTAAGTTTACACTAAATCCACCAATGCCTTGACATTTGAAGTGCCTTATAAAAAAACATTAGCCTAATGAGATGGTCAAGAGCAGGGCAGGCTTCTTTTACACTCTGCTTGTCTCTCTCTCTCTCTATCTCTCTCTCTCTCTCTCTCTCTCGTTCCCTCGTGCCCTTTCGCTACAATATATCCTGCCTTATCTCATCATGTATGTGTTCATGTGCCCCACAGTAATGCTCTTAAGGATTTAACACAGCAGATTCACACTGAATGGGTGGAGAGGCTTCTGGTCTGCGTGTTTTCCTCTGCTCATTGACGTAAGGTGTGATTGATGGACATTAGCCTGGCCCATTTTGAAGGCAGGCCCTTGCTAATCTCCATCTTAGGCTGGGTAAGGGTGTTTGTGTGATAAAGCGTACAATGAGCAAGGGGAAAAGGCCAAAGTGCTGAGTCAGAAGGCGAGCTGGCCATTCATCTCTCAAACGTTGAGGGTTCGTTTTAAAGCTATCCATCATTATCTTGATGAACACGCCATGTTGCTAACAGCATAGCCAGCCTGCCATCCAGGGCCAAGAGTGTTTTGTCCTTGAGTGAACTCAGGAGAACCTCTGTCACATGGTGAGTGGCAACTTGGTGTGTGTGTGTGTGTGTGTTAGACCTGAGAGGGTGGTTTGGTTGTTATACATGGATTTTGCCTAGCAAAAACTCCACCAGGGGTTTGTGTGTATATATTTTGTGCTTTCTGTGTGTGTGCGCGTGCGCATGTATGTGTTCAAGGACTGTTGCCGGGGCAGGCTGCCAGTCACAGAGCTCCTTCTTTAAAGGACAGCCTTAATGAAAAATACTGGATAGTCAGGCAAGTGTGCTGCACCTGCTAAAACAGCCTCATTCACCCTGGGAGAGGGGATAGTCAGCCAACGACTTTAACACACAATGGGGCTAATATCTACCTCAAAGCCTTCTGTGTGTTTTACTGCGTGTCCTTGGCTCATAAGCCTTGATAATGTCAGCAAACGCATACAGGGGCATGGATAAAAAATCTTACAAGAGAAAGAGTGAGAGAGACAGATGGAGAGAGAGAGTTAGGGGAAGACACAGAAGTGAGAGACGGCTGAAGAAACTGTTTTTACTGCTCTGCTGCCGACCTAGAAAAAACCCATACTGGCCCTGACCTTGCATAGCAGAAGCCTTATATATCTAATGATCTCTGAGTAACTTTTTGATACAGTATGGCTCTCGCTCTCTCTTTCTCTCTCCCTCTCTCTCATCTGCCCTTTCATTCTAGCCCTCCTACGCACAGCTTTCTTTCTCTGTTCTGTCGCTTTTACCCCACGCACACGCTTGTACACAGCTCGCGCACACACGCACACACACCCAGTCACATGCACAGACAACAGTATAAAAGAGCCAGTCAGCAGTTTGGACCAGGAGTCTAGCAAATGAGCTGTCCTATTGAAATAGAAAGGGGAGTGCTCTGTACTGCAGAAAATGCTGCTACGGCAGGCCTCACATAGAGGAGAGATGGAGAGGAAATTACTTGTTCGGACAAAGAAACATGAGAATGTCCTTTCACTACAAATGTACCAATTTACATTTAGACGGGGCAGATTACATCCATTTCTTTCCTTCTTTCATTCTTTCTTCTTTTTCTACTTTTCTTTTTGCCCGATCCTGTATCTCCTTTTATTGTAATTGGTATTACACCACTAAGTGCTCAGAGAAAGAGGGTAAAAAAGTTTCCTGTTTAAAAGTATATTTTTCTCATTGATTCATTGAGTTATTCCCTGTGCGACGATGTATTTTATTGGTTGGAGCACTCTCACGGTCTGGCAAAACCAGCGTGTGTAAAAACGCCCAGCTCCAGGTTTAATGGGGCCGTCACTGTAATACAGCTTACCTCCATTGCATCAAAGATGGCTAACCAACCATAGTGCCCTTTTTTTACTTTCTTATAGCTGGGAGTTGAATGCTGTGTAATAGTTTCCTATCACGTCAGGACTTATGCATTTGTAGCCATGATGGGACTTGATCGATTGGTTTGAATTTCCGATTTCACCATAACTGGCACTATTGTGTGTCTGCTCCATTTGGGGTGGTGGGGTGGGGCGGGGCAATTCCCTCAAGTCTTTATCACACTTTTAAACAGCCCAGCGCCATAGAATCACTACATATATTGTGTTACTTGGATGGGAAGCGGCTTTCCCTGGCTTAAGTCATTCATTCCAGCGTCTAATTCCCTCTCTTTGACCACTTAAAGCATGAACCTCCATTCCACTCCCATATTCCCCCATCCCGGCTCTATCCTCCCGCAGTAATTAAGATCCCGTTCTGTTCTCAATTGGAATGTTAAGATGGAGGGTTATCACTGGGCTTCTGTGGGCTTGGGGAATAAAACACCTATAGTGACCTCTCTGATTTACCCAAAAGACCCCCACCCCACCCCCACTCCCACCCGCGTCCCCGTCTCCTCCCACAGCCATCTTGCTGTGTGGTCCCTCTCTCTTCAGCTCTCTCATTACTCTGCCCTTGCCTCGGCGGAGGCCCGCGGGGTGGGGAGCGGAGGGGAGGTTCTGTCCCTGGATGAGTGAGTGTGGATAAGAAGTTGTTTGAATTCATAATTGTGCTCTTGTGAAGGGGCAGATTTGTAAAGCAAGGCAGGGTTCATTGTGTGGCAGTGTGAGTCCGGTGGAGGGTGCGAGCGGCTCAAAGCTAATGTAATCTACGCCATTAGAGAGGGTTAATTAGCTGCTGAACTGAAGCCTGAAGAGGGGACAGGGAGGAGAGGATGGGAGGGGGGAGGGGGGTTAGGCAGGAAGGATAGAGCGGTCTTGAGGGAGTCATTAGAGACTGCTGTTGCAATACAGCCACACAGTCAATAATGCTGCTCCTAGAGGAGTGGCGGAAGAAAGGGAGAGAAAAGAGAGGGAGGGGACCTCGAGAAGGAGCCCCCATGCCCCCATGACATCAGGTGTGTTACTGGTCATTTGTTGGAAAACTAGAGATGAATGAAAATTCAGGGGGAGGAGGGCGGCATGATATCTTAGTGGAAGATTTTTCATGGGTTGTTTATCAGAGAAACTGTTTCTGCACTTTGTTTTCTCCACTTTTCCTTCAGAATTACACATTTCCTTACTTACTTAAAGGACAGGGACCACAACACCTTCTGAATGTTTTAGGCAAGAATAAACAGCCACATAATGTATTCAGTTGCTGTAATGGTCAAATTAGTCAGAGACTTTTTTCGTATTCATTACAATCCCTGACCAGTAATCCCTAACTCAGTAAAATACTACTTTTAAAGATTGTAGATACTATAGGTCAGATACACCCCCCCCCCCCACCACCACCACCATCTATGTCTTCTGATATATAGCAGATAGAACTTTCCTAATGGTCCTTACTTTTCTTGCTCAATAATATTAATACTAATCTTTTCTGACCTTATGAACCTCAGGAATGCTTACATAGGGCTCTGTGTTTAAATATACACGATTGTGTTCAACTGCTGTTGCACAAGCCAATGTGGTAAGCCCAGATAGGTTCATTCATCCAACATGAAGTTTTGCTTCACATCCAGACGAGAGTTCTTACATAAACCGTGGCTGAAGGCTGATGGATGGATGGTTTTATTGGGATGGCTACGCTGTGGCTTCCATATTGTATCAGCACTGAGATTCCTTCGTATTACAGATGCTCCAACTACCTCTTTCCCTTCAGCTTGATTTTCCTTTTTGCACACTTTTCCATACATTGTTTTTGATAAAGAACTGTCTCCCTTTTAATGACTAGAATGTCCTTCACTACTGTCTTTTGTCAATGTAGTCAGTTTTATGCAGGTTTGTGTGTGCAAGGTCAGGCTCTAATGTGCTTGTTGAACTGTTTTCAGTAGACCGGAGATACAGTACCTTTCACCATAATACATTGTGCAGAAAGTCGACCATATCAAATTTATGGCACATTTATAATAGTTATGCCTGGATCTTACTTCAAAACAATATACCATGTACAATTACAATTAGATCATTTAACAGACACTTTTATCCATAGCGACTTACAATTACGTGGTGCCAATACATGGAGCAGGTAGGGGTTAGGCATCTTGCTTAAGGCTCAAGGATACTTACAGGTAGGCCAACTCTGGGAGTTGAACCCACAACCTTCCAGCTGGGAGTCCTGTGGAATGTGTATCCCTCGTCTCATCCCCCAAGCTTTCAAAACTCAGCCTCCTTGTACCTAAAGAAGGCCTTCATGACCACATTTCCTCCTTCTGCACTGTTTAAAAATGGTTGAAGCTCCCTTTGCTACAGTAGTAGTGAAGCTTTGCTTGCCCTTGCTAGCACTCCATTGTATTTATCACTTTGTCCTAAAGTAGTCCATCCCATGCTGCCAAGGGTCTGTTGTTGCCCTGAGCAAAATTTCACTTAAGATGGGTAGTTAGTGTCTTCTCCCTTGGTGTTTTAATGCAGATTAATTACTTTCCCTGGCCCAAGCAATTCATTTTTGTTTGTTTCTGGATGTTTTTAGCTTTTTCCTGACCTTGGGGTAAAGAAACAGAGAGAGAAAGATGGAGAGAGAGAGGAAGAGGGAAAAAATCCCTCCACGGCAAGAGTTATACCCTCAATTTAATAGCCGAGTGAGGTGTTTCTACAGCATCGCCGGATCAATGGAGAGTAAATAGCCCACACTTCTTGTTTCACAGTGCAGTATTGATCTTTCCCTCAGCCTCGGCTTCCCTTTCTCCCAGCATCTTGTGTCTTTCAACCCCTGGGACCGTGCTGATTGCCATAGATTGGACAAGCTAACAAGCGCATGATGAGGAACCAGCCTTTCTTTTCTTCTCATAGGCTGTTTGGTTTTTTCTCTCTCTGTAGCACTGGCATGTACACATGAACACACACACACACACACACACACAGACAGACAGACAACACACACAGGGACATAAACATCAGATCTACTCTGCTCAACGGCACAAGGAACGTGCCGTTTCTTGTTTTCTTCTGTTGTCCATGCTCGCCTGTGTTGATGTTGATCTCCACTGTGGGGAGGCACCGTAGCCCTGCCTTTGTTTTAGTTTTTTTGGAGAAGATTACCAGACTGATGGAGTATACTAACTACAGCGCCTGTCTAAAATAGATTTCTTCACCTCACTGGGAACTTTATATCTTTTTTTTCTTCTCCAGCTGGCACCATACCTGTTCCAGAACCTTCCGCCGTCTCTGAGAATATCTCAAGTGGCCTGCGGAGAACGACACAGTCTGTTTGTGCTTGAGGATGGCAGCATGGCGGCATGCGGGTGAGTTGGGTGGCGTCGCTACAGACTGGTGGGGGGATAAGAGATAGGGGAGGGACAGACCCCTCCCCACGACATCCCAGCCCCTCTTATTATTTTTTTTACTGCAAAGGCAAATTAGGTTCAGGAAAACAGTCGAAGAGAGGTGTGCACTGGAGTGTGGGGCGCCTTGACGTTAAAATCATTGAGTGTTTAAACTTTGCCTTTTCTGTGGGTTTGTGTGCGCATTTGCTTTGGTGCGTGTTCTGCTCTGCATGTGATGTTGTAATAAATCTTGTTGAGTCTGTAAAGTGTCGGTGTTCTGCCGGTTGCTTCAGGATCAATATGAAGTGTGTTTATTGAATCCAATAGTTGTTTGTGGAGCAGGGGAATAAACCAGCTGGAATAAGTGATCAGCTGTGCTTTTAGGGTTCATTACCAGCCTGTGGGGCATATAGATCTAATTCTGAACAGCCTGTTGGATTGGACAAACTTATGCTTGGGTAGACAACACAACATTTTTTAATACATCTTCATTTGGGAATTTAATGTTTGCCTTTTGTAAAACATGACAGGACTTTTCAGTTACATCAAATGATATTGTATACGTTCTATGGTAATAATTACATAGATTGATTCTCTAGAGCATTGGTCGTGCTGTCACACCTGTATCTTTGTCAAATACCGTGCAACACCTTATAATTACACTCCGGCTTAGAATAGCAGGGCTGGGAATCCCCCTCACCCGTTCTGCCCCCCCCCCCCACCCCACCCCCTACCCCTACCCCATATAAACACCGACAAGTTCATCCTCTCTCCAATCCCTCTTCCCTTCCTTGGCTGTGTTTTCATGCTATATTTTAGGCGACTCTAGGAGGGATGACAGTTCTAACTAGGCCTATTAGGTAACCCTCAGGGTGCCCTCAGCACTGATTTGAGCACCATTAATTTTCTATTATGGAGTGCTAAAGATGTGCCCCTGCACAGTCGTTCACCTGCCTTATTGAGTCTCACACACACCAATTGTGGACTTTTCCAGGGTAGTTTTGCTAGTGGGGAGCTAATTTATTATTTGCAGATATTGATCTGACAGGGCAGTCCAGACGAGCCGTGGCCGGTGTTGACTCTGCTCTGGCCTTCGGCGACTTTAACTCCTTACACGCTGGTAGAGACGCACGCTGGATGGATGGTCAAATGTTTCCTCTGGTTTAAATGTTTCCTCTGGTTTACAGTCAGTGAAACCTGTTTGAATGAGGAACTGTTTTAAATAAAAAGGAAAAGACATTTTTATCATTAGTGACACACACACACACACAATTCATCCACCCCTCTCCTTATGTGCATCCACACACACAGACACAAATCCCTCACCCTGTCACTACATGCACACGCATTAACACAATGTCTGGCCAGTCCAAGGGAAATAATATCACGGTTAAGAGGAAGGAAAACAAATTTAGAAGGTCAGATGAAACATTTATCACGCTGAAGTGTCTGGTGAGTAAATAACAAAGGGACAGTAAAGGGCACAACTCTAAAACCACCAGATAACCACAGCATCTCTCCACACCCTGTCTCAAGTTTCTCGGCCTGCAAATGGATATTTCTCAGAGGGTTTCTGTCAGACAATCTGCTACACTCTTTGCCTTCTATTGACGGTTGTTCTTTGAACTTTAAACCGTGAGTCTCTCCAGGTTGGGCTCAAGTCTGCTGAGATCATTTGTATAATCTAAAACCTGAAATCCACCTCTCAGGAATTTAGAACAGCAGCCTATTTTTCAGATTAAAGCACATGCTCAGTATGTTCTGACCTAGTTTCCTGAACCCTAGGGTCATGACACATGCTTAATCCATTGCCTACATAAACATTCCATTTAAATAGAAATGAGTTCCAAGGTTTTCATCGGGTAGCAACGGTGTTTAATAAACCTCTTTTACTGTTTCAAAATTTCTAAATCTGAATATCATATAATGTTTATGTGATTTTGAACTGAAATCTTCACAGCCAATCCATTGTCATGCTTTAATAGAAAACAAAACAGCCTTTTTGAGATAGTTAATGGACTGGATAGTAGCTCAACATAGCATTAAGGAAAATATCCAGATGTGTGTGTGTGGAGGGGTTTGTGAGTTATCGTTGACGTGGGTTGTCTTTAGAGAGATTGCCTCATACTATTGCTGTCATTTTACACATTCGACCCAAAAATCTTCTGGACATATTTTTGCTAGAGGCCTAGCTTACTCCTTACACTCAACTGGTATTCAATGTTCGTTCTAATCCCTTCAATGTGAGTTTGCTTTTGTCAGAGATGGGGCGTCAGGGCAAGCAAGACCTGCTCTACTGGCCTAGCAATTTATAATTGAATATATATTTTTATTAATTCTATATGTATTTTAGAAAGTTCATTCCTATCAGTCTATCAATGTCATTTCAATACTCTCTCCCTCAGTTGCGCTGCTTCCACTATTGCAGCTCACATAAATTTATATAGATTTCTATAGCTCATATAGATTTTCCACCTGTGCTGTCTGCAGGTAAAAAATCTACCCGGAGGCCTTCAGAATTTTGAGTGAATCTCCTCTGCTGTTGATTGTCATATTCTTTAACCAATCAGATTTTGAGTTTGCCATGTTGGGCGTATTCTTTGACACGCCTGGGCCTTCTAGCTGGCCTATCCGCCCATGTGATTTGTCACATTTTTCGTGTACCGTGATCGGAGGGCAAGTAAAACTAGCTAGCATTGAGGACCGCAGATTTTGTAGCGATCGTCATTCGGTGAGTCTGATTTCATCATTTGTATGGTATTCTTGAATAATGCTATTCAATTATTACTTATTCAGGTTGTAGCCTTTGCACTGCACACGTTTGTATATGTATGTGAGGTTAGCTTTACTATACAGTACAGTATGCTATACCGTTAATTTGTCCATTGCAAACCGGTTCCGAGCGCATACTGCAACTTGTGTTTCTTGTGGTAACACTGAAGGCCCAGTGTCAAGGGTCATGGTCCGCCACTGGTTTCTGTGTATACATAAATGTTCAAGCATGCCAAAGGTGTCACTGGAGCTATAGATTTAAAAAAGAATATGTAGGGTAAAAAAATAGCATTCCTTTGGAGGGGTTCCTGTGATGATGGCTGGCTAGTCTAAATTGAAGGTGAATGATGATAGATGTCTGGAGAGGAATTATGGTAGATATTAGACCGCCATTTTCTTTTATACTGGTTGTTATGATAGCGTTTTACCTGATCTTTATGGCCCAGAACATAAAACAAAGGTCAGGAAAATTTCCCAGGGATGAAAGAGCCTCCAGCCAATCCAAACGTGTCTGCGCTCTCTGTAAAGATGATTTCATGCTTGACCAGCCTATCTCTTGTTAAGTTTGGCGCAGCCTCAGAAGTAGTCCTGTATTCATCTTCCATATGAGTCACCGAATCAGAGGTAGAGGTCAGAGGGAAGACATCGCTGATGAGGAAACATGTCGGGCTGGATTTTCCGCCTTTTTGCTGCTTGGTTTCTGCTAATGCTGTTATGAAAGAGTGGGCAGCCTGCCCGTAGATCCCTGACAGGGAGGAAGCCTTCTTTGTCTTGTTCCGTGCCACTACCAAAACTCAATTGTGTTTCCTCCTGCCAGAGACCACAGTCTGTGGAGACGCTCCTCACAGCTGTCTGTGCTCCAGGAGAGAAAGAGAGAACGTTTGGGGGTGGGGGGGGGGGGGGGGTGGGGGGGTTAAAAGATTAATTTGGAACAAAAAATATGTTACCCATAATTCTTTGGTTGGTGATTTCTGGCTTAA
>JAOEHI010000024.1:3007256-3022959 GCA_025447815.1 Percopsis transmontana
CCCCCCCCCCCCCCCCCCCCCCCCCCCCCCCCCCCCCCCCCCCCCCCCCCCCCCCCCCCCCCCCCCCCCCAAAAAGATGAATTGGGAACAAATAAGATGTTACCCATCATTCTTTGGTTGGTGATTTCTGGCTTATCATTTAAAACACATGTTTCATGTCTGGTCAGAATAAAGACTGCTGTGTTTTATGTTGATTGTATAAAATAACATGTTATTATCTGCCTTGATCTCAAGCTGTACCAAGGAATTCCAGGATCTGGACCGGTCCAGACTGAGCGAATTGAAAAAGACTTGAATGTGTAAATTCATATCCAGCTTTGTTTACCAGAAATTGTGCATGCTGTTGGTGCATCGTGGAATTTTTCATTGGATTTACATCAATTACAGGGGCTTGGAACATTTGCCATTACAAATTGCTGTATGTAAAAGGAGTAATTTCCAAATGTGCTTCTAAAGCAACACAGTTGTCAATAAGCATCAAGATGCAGTCACTGACGGGCCTGCTTTATCATCAGTAATCAGGCCAATCTGTTTTAGCAGAAAATGGCCATACACGGCACCGTATTGATGGAAATGTCTCATTTCAACTTCATGGTGCTTTTAGAATGCAAAGCAAATCAACAAATGTTCACGAATTTGACAGCCGAAGCATGGAAATGCTATGACAACTAGTTTGATGCGGTGAACTGAATGCCAGCAGTTTGCCTTAAATTACACTAAACGCTAATTGCATGCTACCTGGCTCCACATCACTAGCTGCTCTGAACAGGATCAGGATCTGGCGACGACTCACAGCGGGCTCACCAGTGTTGCTGGCTGACTACCCTTAGAAGGGAAAACTGAAACGATGATGAGAAAAAAAAATCTGTCTCTTCCCTCACACAAGCCCTCGGCCCTGTTGGCACTGTGCTAGCTTTTTGATTTCTCCTGATGTCCCTGAAATTGATTTTTAGCCATGATTGCATCGTCTCTCTGAGGCTAATCAAAGATCTGGAATAATTACTGCAGTATGACTGTTTGCCATGGAATAACAAGAACAGTGGATACTTCCCCTTGCTGTCATCTACAGTAATAATAGCTGAGCATTACCGTATGACTTCACAGCATACCTCTCAAATGGCTCCCAGTTGTTAGCATGACACTATTCATTTCAGCAGACATGCCTGGTAAATTCCCGCCTGAATCTGTCTTGATGCTATAGCTTTGCGATCTCACAGACAGGGTCATTGGAGACTATTATTGTAGCAGGTATGTGTTTAATGCATCCTATGTCTTATCCTGCCCCGGAACCCCACATTTCAGAAATATAACCTCTTGTTGGCTGTAGGGGAAGGGATAGAGAACAGTCTGACCATATAGAAAAACAGTGGGGGGAGGAGTAGAGAGGAGTGCGAAGTGTTGGTGTATTAAACCGAAACAACATCAGTGATTTTGTTGTGTTGGTTTTAACTACAAGGGCAATTCCAGACACAGATCAACCTTTTTGTGTAACTTGAAAAAAAATAAACAAAGGTCTAAATATGTTCTGTCTTTCCCCCGATATGATTTATAGACAGTAGATGGGGAAGTGGAATTGAAAACCTTCAAGTACCTGCAACATAAGCTCCCTATACCTTTTCCAATGTTTAATCACATTCTTGTTGCTGTAAAACATCCATAGGAAGCTGTTTTTGTGCTGTTTCGCTTGGCTGCCCTTTGTAAGAGAGACATCACCATCCCGGAGCTACCCTTTTGTGTTGCGGTGAAAGATGGTCTCTCGTTTAGCGGCGTAATGTATTACCAGTGCTTGCAAGGGGAGAAACAGATTGATTAGAGGGCCGGGCAAGATTAATAAGCCGCACAGGGCAGTTATGACACCCATTGTTTCACACAGGCCCTATAGAGGTGTGCTTCCCCAAAACGCATCATTGTGTAAAATATTGACCTGAAGCGTATCATTACTCTCCCTCTTGCTCTCTTTATTTGCTCTCAGAAGGATGCTGCTAAACAGTAATAAACTGTTCTCACACGTTTTCATTTTTTGTCTTTCTGGAGAATGTACTGGTTCCGGGAAACCAAAAAGAATATGGCTTGTCAGAACAGACCCTAGAATTCTGTCATGTATAGAACAGAATGAAGAGAGAAAGGCGGAGGCCACCTTGGCTGGTACAGACACTTAATAAAAGTGCCCGTCTCGCTGCCAGCCAGGAGGAATCTGTCCCTGACAAGAGAATCAGAAAAACGAGACCTCTGGCCGTGTCGTTGGAGAACAGAGCCGACTGGCGAAGGCTGGATTGGGATGTAACCTTGAGGATGAAGCAGTGCGACCCCCAACAACTTGTTTACTTGCTTTATAAGGTCCTATTGTGCCTTGGCAGGCTGGCTAACCATGCTGAGCATAATGCTAGCGTCAATGTTGTAAGAATACCGCCAATAGTCAATAATTCAGTATTTGGCTGTGTATTATTCCTGAGCCTGCTTGACACTGTGACCTTAGTATAGTATAGGCTGCCACACCACTGAACACGATCCAAAATGTTCCGTATGTACGTATTTGTATGTATAAAGAAAACAAACTACAAAAACACATCTTTCCAAGTTGTAAAATAGCAGCCGAAAAACAAACACCCCCTAAGGGAGGAGCCTGGAGTCTTACAGAACTACTGGCACATGTAACAGGAAGAAGAGAACAAGGAGAGATTACATGAATCACCTTTCTATCTTAGCAGCACCCCTCTGACACCCTGAGGCAGACTACACACACACAGAGATGGACGGACATAATTCAGGTTGTACCTGGCGGGAAAACAAGCTATGTACCGGTATGCTAAATAAATCAGCCTACAGTTATATAAGGCATTACACTGACACAAAGAGGTTGTGGTGGCATATTACCATGTTGTTGATTCATTCTTGGAAAACGTAAGCACGAAATACAGCTACCTGTACATCAGCAACAGATACAGTGAGCAGCAATAGATACTGCATCCCCGCTACTGTGTACTATATGGGCTATATAAGGGATATTAGCTTGGGTAATCAACTAAGACTGTAGGTGAATGGTGATAACTGTTGAAACAATTAAAAGTATTTGATTAGTATTTCAGTGAATAGAACATAAATGCAGCAAATGAGTCCATTTCAAAATGGCTTTAACATTGGTATCTGGGAGTGTATTTGACAAGCACACAAAGCACAACAAACCTGTAATAATCAATGTTCTGTTATAGTCAGTGTAATTATAAAAAACAATTGGATTAATATGATATAAACAGCTTTTGGATGCACGCATGGAGAGAAAAGGATACTTAGCCGTAAAAAAAAAAAACGTACATACTTAAAATATTCTAAGTGCTGATGGCGTCTATGTATGAAGAAGAGAGTGTTTTCCAATTAGTAATATGGCAAAGCTTGATGTTATCTAAAATTAGCTTTCATGTGCGATTTTATATTCTTGTCTTTTCTTCTTCTAGCTGGAGGCATGGCTTTGTTCCCTTGCTATTTAATTTGCTGCCAACCTGTTTTATTTATTTCTCTGGTTTCAGAAATTGCTTCTTGACCTTGATGATTATAAAGAGTAAGTGAATTGAAAAGCCATTGATACCCGAATTCAGTGGGCTGCTGCAGCAAGATTATTCATCTTCTACCTACAAGCACTTGCAATGGTCAGATTTTAGTTCCTGCTTTCCTGTTTTCATTATCTTAAGAGGGCAGAGGAGACTTTTTTTTCCAACCAACCATATAGGCTAAACTTTCATTTCCACCCCATACACAAACACACACGCACAGACAGAGCCCTCCGCCCTCACACTCACACACACACCTAAACACACATATTCTACACATGCCCAAGTCTTGGAGAAGATCTAGTATAAATCTGCAGGGTACGATTCAAGTAATTAAAGCTCTCTGTAAACTCCATTAATGGTCAATTACATATTTTTAATGACACAGTATATCTTGGCATACACTTTTATTTTAACGCACAATTTCCCTCTCTCTTTCTGTTTACTCTCTCTCTCTCTCTCTCTCTCTCTCTCTCTCTCTCTCTCTCTCTCTCTCTCTCTCGCTTGCATAAGCATGTGCATGGCCATATCACTTTTGACGCCTTGTTTCTATAGTGGATGAATTGCTGAATGACACAGCAGTATAGGGGCCATAGAGCCATGTTCTCCTTGGGGTCACTGGTTGGATTCAGGCCCCACTAGACAGTGATCACAAGTCATTTCCGTCTTACAGTGGGTCTGAGGAGCAGGACAGCGCACACCGGGAACAATGCCTCTCAGGTGTCTCTGCGCGCTTACATCCTGTTGTACGGAAGAATAAACCATTTTCCGCCACAAGCGGCTCCAAAACCGGCCGTCCATCGCGCTCACATCCCTGGGGGAGGTGTGTGTGTGTGTCACAAAGATCACTCTCTCTTTACTTTTCCTAGTGGTGACAAATCATCCAGTCATGGGTTTGCAGTCGTAATGTGTCCATTTTCTGGTGGCTGGAGAAGGCAGTTTGGTTATTGGAGCAGGTGAGCCCCTTTTCTGACATGTCAACACTTTAAGATGAAGGTTGTGCTGTGGACCAATGGATACCTTCACAGCGACTTTGTTTGTCCTGTCATGTCACATCCCTTGCACACTAAAGATGTGTGTTTACCTCCTAAAAGTATTATTTTTTTTTTTTTTACAGTAAATAGTTTGTTCGCTAACTGTCAGTACATATTTTAGCATCACAGACCAGGGGCATAGCATTTCTTGCCAACATTTGTTCACATTTTTATTTTATTATTATTATTATTGTGGGTTAGCATGTGTACAGCTGTGTAAAGTTCTGAGTCTATGGCTGTTCTGGAGTCTCCAACTGTCCGCATGTAGTGCGTGTAGTGAGAAAGACCGCAAGGCAGTCTTACTGTAAGTATATAGCATAACTTAGTTGAATAATGTTACAACCGAGAAATGAGATTAAAAAGAAACGAAATTCACTATTAGAGTTTATCTAATTATTAAACTTTACGAATTCAGAACCGCGTGCTTGACATAGGCTAGACCAGGGGTCAGCAAGTAAGGTTGGCCTCGGACAATTTTGTTCCAAGCCATTAGAGGTCTGTCAAGCAAGCAACAGAATCTATAGAATTTTTTAACTTTTCAGAATCGAAGCTCTCAATTCAGTTCGAAATAAAGCATTGCTGCAAAAAACGTTCTCACGTTTATATTTTGTAGGAAACATTGCTAAAGAGAAAGTGATTCTGTGGGTAACTGTTAATCTGATTCATGAATGTTTGTTTCATTCACTCTCAACATGGGTAAAAGTATAATAACAATTCTTCAGGAGGGAGTAGATTCTCTATGTGGACATGAAATCTATATGTGGGGCTGATATTGTAAAAAAATAAAAATTATTTGAATAATATGGCAGGCCAGATATTATTATTGGCGGGCCAGTTATGGCCCCCCACAGGCTGCCTTTTGCCGACCCCTGACATAGATCAACTATTCGATATCGAAATACGTTGCCAACTATTTTCGTCGTCAATTTTTGTCAACAACATTGATTAGTTGTTGCAGCCTTTAAACTTTTAAAACATTTGAACATTTTCATAGTAATTGAAGTACTTTTACATTCAACATTGAAAGAAAACCTTTTCTGGAAAAGCTAGTCCATGCAGTTTCTTCAGGTGCACATTTTCTAGTTAGTAGTAGTAGATGATGACATAGTCAATAGATAAATTAAAAATGGCAAGCATAAAACCCATTTTGTAACAATAGTAAATCCTTCTCTGAACACATAATCGGTAGATATTCTACCTGATTGAGAATTTCTTTGGAAGCAGGTTCATAACATCTTATTATTACTGAGCTATATGTTATTATATGAAGTGGATAATTGTGAATTTTGAATCGAAATTATAATTTTGTTCATATGTGACGTCAATTTTTCCCAGGAAATACCAAGGTATGTGTCATATCCACAAGCATGTTCCATTTCCATTTGACAATACAGCATCTTGTCAATAATGGAGGGGAAGAGAGAGGGGGCTAAGGATGGCGATAGAGGTAGAAGAAGTTGGGCTCTCTGCTGTTCCGCGCCACCCTCTCAAGCTAACAGAGGCTCAGTGGAGGCTGCAGTGTGTGTGTGTGTGTGTGTGTGTGTGTGTGTATTGGTGTATTGTGTTGGACGGAGGAGTGGGATACACAGGGCACTGTGTGGGCGGAGGCTTAGCATCTGCCAGAGTGTCCGTGGTTTGTTCCTTTTCCAGCACATTCTTATGTAATTATCTGTGATAAACTTCTTTGCAGTCGAGCCACAAATCCACATGTCAATGGTTTGGCTTACAAAACAACTGAGGAAAGCCACACACAATCGCACAAATGCACACTGTCCACAGGCACTCAGAAAATGTAGGGCATTCACCTTGACACACACAGACACAGATGTACTGTACTTATACTGAGAGACATGCGTACACTCATGCAGACACACACACACACACACACAGAGTTGACACTTGAATTCACACAAACAACACATTGTGGTGCAGTGACAGAAAGGGTTTGTGTTTTGGAGCCAGAGGATGGAGTGTATAATCCTGGCTTTCATATTGACACTCAGCAGAGTTCAGCAGGCTCCACTGCTTTCTGTTGTTGCTAGCACTTTCCCCTCTCAACGCTAACTTTCCCTAAAGTCTCCATGACAAAGACCCAGCTCCACTACTCTGGTGGGAGCAAGAAGTACCTCTACTGCTTAGCTGAGAACAATTTTTGCAATGCTAGTTACAGGGTCTAATTTACCACAAGGTATTATTATTTTATTTTATATATACAGCCATTGAAAAAATAAAGAAACCACTGCATATTTAAAAAAAATATATATATAAATATATAATATATATATATATATTATATATTTTAATATATAAATTTTTTTTGCCTTGAAAGTTACCTTTCCAGTTACCTTTTATTGTGTTGTAATTTTATAGTGTCATATTTATTTTACTAAAAAACAAAATAATATAAACCGAAATAATTCTCATGCCATGTTTTTTAACATGGGCTCCATGGATCTTTGTTTACGTTGTACCGTCTAGTCTGATGCCAGCAGATGACAATGGAGTTGTATGAGACTGAAGGCAGTGCCAACCGGATAATAGAGAGTATAAACCAGGGAAGAGGTGGGGGTGGGGGTGGGGGTTATTAGCATAGCTAGCGGGATGCCCAGACCCTTTCTGGCGTGACATGTTTACGGCACCACGCTTGGCAAGAGCACACTCATTTTATAAGCTTTATTAAGGAGACAAGGGGCGGCACAAGTAGTGTGTGTGTGTGTGTGTGTGTGTGTGCTGAATATGACTGTTTTGCTTGCATGTGTGGGGTCTGCGAGGAGGGCTGACGGGTTTCAGAGGCTGTGTGGCATCCTCTAGCCCCGACTACTTTTACATGTTTGTGTTTTGGCTTAAGTGCCCTTTAAAAGCAATGAAATAGAAAGTGCATTCATAAGCCAATTCGCCGGGAATGATCCCATTTCAGGCGAGCGGAGAATGGGGCTCTTTGTTGTGCTCTGGCTCTTTTCATCTCTCTGAGGTCATTTTCACAGAGCAAACAGGGAGACTCATTATCAACGTGCACCTGAGAGGTCAGAACCTGAACTGTCCCCCTCCCACACACCCCCACCCCGCCCCCCGCGCTCCTGTATCACTCCCCCTGCTCGCCACTACCCCCGGTCCGCAGTCGGGTTTATTAGCGCAGAACATCTTTTCCAGTGACTGAGCTTGCCCTTATTGTCTACAGCGGTCAGGGTCAAGTCAAGGGCGCTCCTCCTAGATTGGAATCATTTGTCTCATGGTCTCGGGACTGGAGCTGATTTCAGCAGAGGCTGGGGCAGGGTGCACAGTGGTTCCAACGGCACCTCTGACACGGGGCGAAGGGGTGTGCGGCCACCGAACCACGCAGATGGCCCCAACATATTACCCAGCCGCCGCTTGCCAACAAAAGCCCCCTTCTTTTTTTCTTGTTTCTTTGGCTTGCAAATTAAAGGGGAATGAAATAGGACACAGGGCTGAGTACATAAAAGGAACATGCTCTCTGGGCATTGGGGACACATGTCTCGCAGTGTCGGATCCATTTCCACCAAGCTCATCTCCATTTGACAAAAAAAAAGTTAAAAAAAAAAAAGTCTATTGATCGTGATTATAACACCGCTTTTTGGGGGACACGTATTCCTTAACTGGTGGAACTGTGCGAAGTGTTGTAATTTGGTCTGAGAGCACAGGTTCTCTTTTCCTCTCTCTGTCTCCTTCGTCTCTCTTTTCATGGTCAGCAGGAGCATGCATGAGCAATGGTTCGTGCTGAGGTAGCATGTGTAAAATGACTTTAATACACCATATAGAATGGCTTATTGCTTTTGGTCAATAGGACTACAGCGAAGATGGTGTATCCTGCCACCGGGGAAGGTTAGACCTGTCAAAGGGCCACGGTGACTGATACGTAGCGCCTGCTTATGAGGTCCCAAATGGGGGAGGGGGGGACTGACAAGCACAAGTTATAAAGGTTACATATGACATATACCTTGCCATTAAGCTTTAGATTAGTCCATATTTTTTCTTTCTTTTACATCTAAGGCTATTGCATACATGGCTCAACGGGATGCCGAGGTCACAACCGTAGTGCTTTGACATGAGAAGGAGGGAGATAATGAATATATACAAACACTGGAAAAGGAAATTAAACAACTATATAAAAAAAAAGAATGACACCAATCTATTAAAAAATGCTGGGGGGGGGGGAAAGAGAGGAAGAGAGAGGGAAGAGAGAGGGAAGAGAGAGAAAAAGAGTTAGCATCGGACCATTCCGGCTTGTTTTCCCTTGGAGAGGCCAAGTGTGGAGGTGAAGGTCAGAGACAGACTAAGCACACAGCTCATAAACAGCACAGCTGGAGGGATCATTGAAATATGGTCCTTTGTTTTCTCTGGGCTGTAATTGGCCCTGGAGCTCTCTCTCTCTCTCTCTCTCTCTCTCTCTCTCTCTCTCTCTCTCTCTCTCTCTCTGCACATGTGTTTTGCACCAGCATGGTGCAGTGCACACACCCGGATTGCAGAGGCTAATGACTTAGGGGTTGAAGGTCACACCTGCGGTCATAGAGACAAAACACAATACAGTAAATACTAAAAACACAAACATATACTGTCTTAACCGTACACATCTTGTTTCCTCGCCACAGGTTTCTAGAGCAGCCATTAAATATTGAGGACTAGATAGTTTGTCTGTAACGGTTGCCATTAATGGGAATTGGCATGACGACCACAAACTGGCCGTTCTCGCTTTCTATTGAGGGGGAAAACAACAACAAACAAAACAGCATGTGTGCTTTCTTTTCTGATTGTACACTTGTGACAAAATCAACATGTCATATTCCAGGGATTTCAGAATGTTAGGCTATGCACTTTTTAATGTTGTTCCCAGTTCCCTCCTCATAATTGCTCCAGTGTCACCAAGCTGGGGTCAGCTCACCCCCTCCTGTTATTAATCCTGACCCAGTCAGCATGCCAGGTTAGACCGGATCACCTGACCTGGGATCAGGCTCAACAGATGTAGAGGTCAGCAAAGCCCCGCGGCAACCTACAGTACATGCACGTGTTCACGTATTCTCATAATGAGCTGTGCCGACAGGTCTTAGCGAGTCAGGGAGACTCTAGATGATCAGAAGACATGAAACCACAGTTGATCATTTTGCAGCGGTTACTCACTTTGTTGACCGAACTGAAATGTTCATTTTGACAATACTTGACCCAGGAACTAACAATACTAATGTACGTCTCCGTTCTTTGGGCACGCAAAAGTAAAGAATCAGATTTTAGTATTCACTGAAGCATGCCAATATTTAGTGAGTGGATGGGAACATACTGGGGGGGTAAGAGCCACTCAGTGGCCCTGTGTTTCCGATTGGAGGAATAATACGCATGGCCTCTCAGCGGGTTCATTTTCATTAGGTTGACAGTGCTGGAACACCTCTTGTGGGATTAGCCCTGGAACATGGCAGTTAAGGCCTGACTTGTCTGAGGAGGGGGTGGGGCGGGGGACAGTATCAGATCCAGCCTGAGATACTGGGGCTTTGCTGTATAATTACCATGTTAACCCAGATCATTCTCTCTGATCTCTGCAAACATCAGGGCACAGGCTCTGCTAGACTGGCTTAGACAGGGCTCTGTTGCACGGCGCTGTGGGATGCTAGATGGAACGGGGTTTGCTCGCAATAGGCCTTTTGGTGCAATCTGCGTAGGATTTATCTTAAATCCCTCATACAGTACTGTATGTGTTCAGTGCATACAAGCGTTGTTTAAATTATAACACACACATATACAGTATATTAATTTGACAAGCTGAAATGTGAATGCTGACTTGTTTTGTCGGGCGCGCCACATTTTTACACAGCTTTACGATGCATATGTTTCATTATAACCAAACAATGCTAGATCGTAAAATGTCAACCCTTCTGGAAACCTTTGTTTAAAACCTCTTCCTTCTCTTACTTCAGCTTTGTCAATTCTGTCATTCTGCTCCTAAACCTCTTTTTCAAACCCCCAAAAAGCAGGGGATGCGTGAGATCTGAGACCGCTTCCTTCATTGAGTGTTCTCGCCCCTGAATGTGAGTGGAGATTCAGTCTTTGGTTGCCTGCCTCCTAAGCCTTATTGATCTGTGGGTGTTTTTTTCTTTTCCTCCTCCATTTTTCAGAGTCACTAAGCTTGCATCAATTCATCTTAATCTGTTTGCTCCTTAAACCAGGAACAAGGCCTGTCTTGTTCCTGGTTGTAGGAGTCTCTCGGCTGGCTTCCTTCACATCCTTCCTAGCCGGGCTTCTCCTGGGTGGCAACAAGAGGCTTTTCATATCGAATCAAGTGTTATTGAGTTCCCCTGCACACCTCTCTTATTCCCCTCTTCTTCTCTGCTCTCTCCATTTCTTTTTTTCTCTCCCATCCACTTTTAACAATGCACTCCTTTAATGACTGCGGGATTACGGGCCAACCTTTTACAGCCAATCTGTGGACCAGCCTGTAATCTGACCTCATTACATCCCCTGTGACAAGCTCCCGGGTCGCCGCAGAGCGACTAAACCTTATCCTTGTGAGAGGCCGAGCCGCGCGCACACACACGCACACAAGTACCCCCCAAGACGCCACTCACTCAGCTAAGTCAACCGTCCAGGCTATAGCCTTCCCCTTCCTATCGCCGCCATACTTGTCCACCAAAGCGTAGCATCCCTTGATCCCTTTCCCTTTCCCTAACTTCTCCTCCATTAGACCGCGGCCAAGATGAATGGCCGTTTGTGGGGGCGGATGAAAACACAATCGTGTGGGCCCAGGCATGGTAGTGTCACTGATAAATGTGGAGAAGGACATGTTGTTCTACGAGCCTCCTGATTTTCTGACGGGGGGTCAGAGCCGTAGTACTGGACACGCACACACTTGGACAGAATGGACAGAATCGAATTTCAACATTACATGGTCTCATTTAATGAAGCTTTCTAACATGTCAAATTAAATATAATGTGGCAGAGGGAGATTAAATAAATATATAAAAAGAAATAAAAACTAAAATCGTATTTTAAAAAATTTGGTGAATTCATACACATATCTACAGTAAATTAAATCATTTTATTCATAAGGATCTGTTTGAGAACATGTTTTTTATATATTTGTCTTCACAAACTGGACCAATACATTACAGTCAGGGCTTCAAACCAGAATTTGGTTTCAATCGGTTTGTTCTGAGCAGAATCTGTATTTTAATGTTTCCTGTTTTGCGTTCCACCTTAAAATGATCATTCCCGAACCGGTTAGAACCAAATGAAATACCAATTAATCTGTCCAATCTGTCCTCGGAATGATATCCACCGTGGCTTCCTGGTCATTTGATTTGTTTGCGATCGTTGTCAATCACAGAACTGGGTGTGAGTGACGTTCAGAGGAAGACAGGAAGACATTATTAACTGGTTTCCATTATTTCAAATAAATGTTTCTGTTCCATTTCTGTTTCTATTATTTCTGGTTTTCATATTTTGAACCAGTTCAAAGCCTTAGTTACGATACAGATGTGGTCCATCGTGCACCTTATACAAAGGTCCTTCCCCTCTTCCTACCTCCATCCCTCCATTCTGCAGTTCTCTAGCGTGTGAGGGACAGGTGATGACAGGGAACTGGCGTACGGTCAGGCCTACTCTATGCACCATTATGCTGTGCAGTGCCGAGAGAGGAGCAGGCAGGCCAAGGCAGGTCCATTACGTCACTCCCATCAAGTCTGATTGGGCTCGGGAACTGTGGGTCCGCGCACGCACAGGAGAGCTCCACGCTCTGCGCCTGGCCTGACCTGGCCCGGCCCGGCCCGGCCCATATGCCTTTAATACACGAACAGATGTGTGTGAAGCACAGACCCTGCAGTTGTGGCTCCTACCCCATGCCACCCCCCACCACCTCTCTCTCTCCCTCTGTTTCTCCGTCATCCCTGACGCTCCAAGCCGGCCGTGCCGCCCCGTCCCGGGGTCACACTCAGGGAGTCACCAGTAAAACAGGTTTAATGGGAACTAACTGGCATGCCCGGATGACTGGGTGGACGTGATTTGTATTTCAGATGGCTCCGCTCCAGTATTGTCTTTGTTTCCTTTGTGCTCCTGGAGAAGAACACACACACACACACACACACACAGAGGGAGTGCATAAGTTGAATAGGCGATGAAAGAAAAATGAATTGTTGGCAGATGATACCAAAGTCATATATCATCAAGCCTTTTGGGACATGGTTTCTATTTACAAACACACCAAACAGACCAAAAAAATGGGTTAGAGAAATATGTTTGTTGACATTATGCAGCACAAATAACTGAAAATTACTCACTTTGCTACATTTCTGCCGACAGTTAAACAAATAATTTTAGCCTCCCAAAAAATAAAAAGGTGGTCCAACCCCATATAGACGGTTTTGATAGGGATAACTCCCTCCCAAACCAATCGGTCCGGTTGGACCAGACTGTGTGTGTGGTGGACAGCAGGTGTGGAAGGAACTGCCTGCTAATTTCTGCGCTTGGAGGAATAAAGGAGCAGAACTGGGCCACGGCTCAGCTAGCTAACCCTTTATGATGTACATGCCTCTTACGGGGTGCTAATGCCATCCTTTGTCTGTGGTTTTTTAATGTATGTGTCAGTATGTTCCACCCGGGAGGACTCCCCACTACATTACACACACTGACACACTAAGGGTTGCTGGGCTGGTGTATAACCCACATGGAGAATATGGGCTGGAGGACTATAAACTGAAGGGTGTTGTGGATGTATCACTGAAGCAGCTGATGGCTAGATGAGGTTGCGTGTCCATGATGGAGGGACATAGGGGGAAAAGAGAGAGTGAGTATTAGGCGGAGGAGGAGTATTCAGAAAGAAGCAGGGGGCCCTGACTCGTATCTGGTCAAGAGCAACCCTCTCCCGTTAGCTGTGCCAGAGAAGCCCGGCCCCAGCCAATCAGGTCCTGAGCTCTCTGGCAGCTATTTCCTGAATAGGGATTACTGACCCCTCCTATTGGGCGGGACAAGGCCTCCCGGTCTGAATTCATCAGCAACATGGCCTACGAGATGTAGGAAGCAGGTTAATAGACACTCATCAGACATCTGCTGCTGGGTTGCCATCCAATAATCTCCCTGGATCGGCTGCCAGCAGTTGATGACCACATTTTCTTTTTCTCCCCCCAAACCCCACGGCTGCCCTCCCTCCCTCTGCCCCTCTCTGCCTCTGTTCACAGGACATACTCTGACACACACACACACACACAGTCAAATGTACATTTGGGCAGCCCTGTGGCTGTATATTCACAGATGCACTAACATGCATAAACATTTCCTCCCTACGTTTCGTTTCCACCCCTTTTGCTGTTCCTCAAATCAGCAGACTTTTTCAATTTGCAAGGGCCACTCTCCAAGGAGTCTGGTGACAGGTTTAAGGAGCCTGGTGGTGGCTCAGTGTAGCTTTATGTCCTGTAAGGGCACATGTAACCAGCCCTTCTGAAGAACATGCCCTACTTCCTCCTGGCTCCTGACCACTTTCTGTTCCCACTGCCAATGAAGAGCGACAATCTCTGGTGAATCTTGCTGTTTAACCATTTTTTTCCTGATCTTGTCTGGCTTTACCTTGCTCTTTCTCTCTCGCTTTTATTCATTCATGTATTCCCCCTTGCCGTTTTGACCCTTATTCTTTATCACAACACTTTTGCCACTTAGCAATGTTCTGGTGGTCTGTAGCCAGCCAATAGAAAGGACCTGAAGTAAATATGTGTGTTACTCTTCGACCACTGCATTAGTGCCCTATTAAAACCTTTCTATGGCAAGAGCTAACTGCTATTTAACATTTTCGGGTCTCTTTGGTATTTGTCATATTCAACACCAGTGTTTTTTGTCCCTCACCCATGAGACCTTAAGGTTTAATATGTTCTCCGTGGCCCCTGTTTTCAAAAGTAACTAGTTCTTTGTATTGACTATTTTCAACAGTCAGGGTCGGCATTACACTCCAGGACTTTTAATAGTTCTCCTAATGATTGCAACCACATAACTCAAGAAGAAAGCCCACGACCTCCTGCTTATTGACGGTTTTCTAAACCAAGTTCAGGGGCCAAGGAGAGAGTGAAGCTCCCTCTCCGCCATGTTATTTATGACTTTTATCCCCCAAAGTTATTTTTCTTTCTGTGATTGCCGAGCGGTGTGTTAAATCCGACGTGCTGAGAGATTACTCAGCTGGCCGTCAAGTGCACGTGGTCAATTTGCCATGATGAGAAGGGCTGGATTGCACAACCCCTGGAATCTCTCAAAGGGGGTCCCGAGGGGGAACCCTGCGCGCACACACACACACATACAAACATGCACGTACACACACATGCACAGGCACACTGGTAGCCAATGTGGTAGTCATTTCAGCCGCCAAAATCAAATGGAGGTTCAATCGTTTCCACGTTTCTTAAGATAACATTATGAGAAGGGGAAAGATTGGCGGGCTGGGGCAATCAAACATGTTCTGTTTGGTGAGGTTTCTATGCAAGGAGAAATAATGGGGTCACGGGATGAAAGGTGAGGCATGTGTGAGAGCAGTGGCGGCGGGTTCAGGCGCGGGACAGTGCCACTTGCTGACTGACTTCTCCACGCACATAAGAGTTCACTGCTGTCAGAGGCAGCCTGTTACAGATGCCCTATGGCTACTCCTCACAGCAATTAGTACAATTGGACCAATATAAATTTGGGACTTACTAGAAAAACAGTAGGGGAGTGGGCTAGGAACTAAACCTGTAGTGTACAAAAAACTATTGGCACATGTTGGAATAGTTAGGTACACATTTATCCTTTGAATACATGAATATTAACAGACCCCCTTTTTTCAGTTTTTCCCATTCAGATATGTTTAAGGTGGGTGCTTCAATGCTATCCGTTACTACGAAAAATAGGTCCTAAAATAGGTCCTAATGGTGCAGCTTGTTAACCGTGAGGCGCAAGAGGGGAGTAGGTGTTACGAAGACAGAGTTACCCATAACAGCAGGTTCTTTTGTCAGGTTGTTTGTCCGACAGGGGTGCGGTGAAGGCGGGCGGGTACCCCCTTTTGGAGGTCTCAGGGGGACTCTAGCTCTTCCAGAATGGGTGAGGGGCGTTTCCTCCGTTCACACTTGAGCTCTACCCAGCCATGCTGAACCTCTCTGGCCCTTGTCTCCTTTT
>JAOEHI010000024.1:3023059-3041480 GCA_025447815.1 Percopsis transmontana
AGAGTAATGAAGGGGGAAACATTAGGTTCACAATGGATTTTCGCAGGACTAATGGAGACCATTGTAAAAAGTAAGAGGTTAAGACATAATCAGCAGAAGAAAGTCTGAGCTTTAGAAAACACATTTTTGGAATGTCCCTTTGGTGGTGATCGTTCAGTGACAGTTTACCTTCACTCAGAGGCTGTAAGTACGTTATGTTTCACTTAGAGTGCAGGCATATTGGACACCAGTCTGCAAATATACTGTTAACACTGTACTACACAAGCAAACACTGGGTTTGCTGTAATCTTGCTGCCCGAGCCTTTCATGGGAGACTGGTTTGTCAGCATGGAGCTCAGTATTATCCGGAGATAGAAGTGAAACTCCTGCGGCCAGCAGTCAGCACTTCCAAACACAGTAGCTAGCCACTGCAGAACCCTGCGAGCCAAGAGATTCTGGGTTCCAGTGCTTGAGGCTTCCGTCACATTCCAGTGTTCACTGCTCGCCTCCGTCTTGGCCACATGCTTTTCTACCCACCTAACTCTCTGTTCCGACTTCCGACATCACCCATGTTTAAGCACTTTTCATCGCACTGCGTTCTCTCAGGTTTCCTTTTTCTTGTTTCTGTCTTCTTTCTCACATTCTCCCTTGCCCTATCGTTTTCTTTTTCCTTTGTGTTGCTCCACGGCGATCTGGCTTACAGCTGAAGCTGATTCAGGCATGGAAAGGATTAGATGATTTCAGCTGGAAAAACTCTTACTCTTTCTGCATATTGCTTTGAACCTTGCTATTTTCCAGTTACCTATTTTACTGTAATGCCCTCAAACACAAACACTAGCGAGAGGAAACCTTTGTACAGAGTTATTCTCTTTCGCAAAAAAAACCCAACTGTTAATTTTCAAAAATATCCCTGTGCAGTGATTGGTTAACACCCAGAATTTATGTTTTTTTCCCCCTTCCTGGTACTTCTTGGTTTGGAGAACAAAATTCTCCAATGCTGAAACGCAAATTGCTTTTGTGTACTCTTAAAACCTTTGTTTTACTTGCTGAGTAAAAGCTCCTGACTAATTTGTCTGTGTTTAAACAGCACCATGTTTATTTGTGAAGAAGGAAATGGGATATTGGACGGACATTCCAGGGACAGTTCTGCACTGATTACATCACATGCGTGCTTTACACGATGGGCTGTTGTCACGGCGTGTGTAGAATAGGGTGGAGGTGAATACAGGGTGTATCCCTCTGGGGGTCCCAGGATGTTCCACAGTGTTCTAGAATGGGCGAGGGGCGTTTCCTCCGTTCACACTTGAGCTCTGCCCAGCCATGCTGAACCCCTGCCCCCCCTCCCCCCTCCGCCCGGCCTTCGCCTCGTCTCTTGTCCATCATGTCCTCCTCTCTCCCGGCCGCAAGGTAATGGAGTGGGGAACATTAGGGTCACTATGGCTAATACAGGGCTAATGGAGATCAGAGAGAGGCCCAGCCCACCTCCAGCCATTACACACCAGAGTAGACGGGTGAC
Organism: Percopsis transmontana; assembly: GCA_025447815.1. Lineage (NCBI taxonomy): Eukaryota > Metazoa > Chordata > Actinopteri > Percopsiformes > Percopsidae > Percopsis > Percopsis transmontana. Next base: position 3,024,555 of record JAOEHI010000024.1, read on the forward strand.
TGTTAAAGGACAATAGGCAGGGAGGGTCCAAGGACCAGGGGTTTTGCTACTGCTAATGAATTCCTGCTAATGAAATATTGTGGTTTTTCACCTGCAAGGTTGTTTAAAAAAATAAAATAAATTACAGTATTGCCAATATGCTAACGAACACATATAATCACTAGAATATTGAATCTCTACATCTATCAATATTAGAGCGAGAGAGATTGCTATTAACTTATTTCATTGTGGAGTTGCCTTAGTGCATATACTGTACATTTACTTAATTAGCAAGATAGTTGGCAAATACATCTGCAAGATTATTTAATAATGGTAATAATGTACTGTATATTTTTGACCTCACCTTTATGTTTTTTATTTTCTACCTCATTTTAAAAAGGGGCCACTAAACCCCCCCAACAAACTCCTGAATGTACCAACCTGCCTGTGTGTCTTCTTGGCCAGTTACTGGTAGGAAGGCCATTAGTCCAGATAGAGGTGTTAGCGGCGCTAGGCCGACCTCGTCTCTGAAGTATTGATCGGCTGTGAGAGGATGCTGAGCGGGGAGGGAGGACTATTTGCTTTAAAGTTCAATGGCTGTCCACCACTGTTAGTGTTGCAGCCACAGCAGCAATCGATATCTGGACAGGGACCTGTGTCATGAGACGTGCTCCCCATTTCCAAACATCATTATTGTGGGTTTGTGTCTATATAGACACACAGACCCACACCATCTTTGGGCACCTTAGAATGCTCCTCTGGTATGCCACAGTGGGCTGGGTTTTACTTCGTCGGGCTGGGATCAGTGTGGATTGTAATTATGGATGATACACATGGCTGGAAGGGAGAGATAGAGGGAAAACACAGAACCGAATAAAAGGCAAACAGTCATTTGCTGCAAAGGTAGGTGTCACAAGGCAACTGATTATGTAAAGAACACTGAAGGTGCTAAGAGGCGCACGGAGCCGCGTGCTTGCGTGCGTGTGCGCCCGCGCTAATGTGCCCACCTTATTTTTTTGTGTCCGTGAAAATAAAAATATATAATGAAATGGGCTCGCTGTGTTTCCTTGGCTGTGGTTCAAGTGCTGAGGGGGGAAGAAAGGAAAGGCGAGCGATTGTTTCTAGTTCAAGGTGTGTAATGCACAGAGGCGTACATACATAATGGGGTATTGTCAGGGGGTTAGTGTGAGGATATTAATGCCCTGGTTTGTCCATGCTATTTGGTGCAGCGCCTCTCCCTGAAGGGAGCAGCGAGAGTGGGTTGCTCTAACCACTCCGCTCCCCCCCCCCTTCCCTCCACACCCGCCTCCCCCAAGGCCCTGACTAGAGGTCACTCTGTTTAGCACAGGAGGCGAAGCCCATTTTTGCCATGATGCACAGAATATTCTCCCCTCCTCTGCTCCGCACCCATTCGTTGCACCACACTGTGTTGGGGGAAACATGAATTGTCCCTCGTTATTGTGTTCCGAGCGTTCACCCTCTTTCCTTTAAACTCTCTCGGTATTGGCGCTCAACCCTCTGTATGCTCTATGTAATCCTTCCCAACCTGTATGCATACGCATAGCTGTGCATCCATTTGCATCACCCCGCCCCCCACCTCCCTTGCTCCCAACGCCACGCCAACGGCCCGTCCCCATAGCCTCCTGGGGAACCTGTTTACGTTCTCCCTGGCATTTGAACTCATCCCATCGATTTGTTTACGGTTAAGGGCCGCGAGGCAGTTCCTTAAAGGGGGTCAAATCGACCGTCTAAATATTTGACTAAGAGGTCGTTGGGATCGTGTCGGGCCTGCATAAATAAATAAATAAATACAATTTGTTGACGGGGGCCGTGATGAGAGAGAAAGGAGAAATGAATAGCAGCTAAGGGGCAAGAGCTACCCGGGGGAAGGAGTGTCGCAGCAAGATCTAGGAAAGAATGAGGAGCCGGCTGCAGTGCTCTGGGTGGGTTGCATTTTACCTGTGCTCCAGAAGAGGGCGCTGCTGCACAATCCATTCAAGATCTAATGGAGAATGAGAAAAGAAAAAATGAGAGAGGTAGAGCAAGCCAGAGAGACAAACATTTCCAAAACAACACATGAAATCACTTTTGAACAACCTCCACTCACACTCTCATATTTAAAGTTATGTGCTTACACATAAGTTGCGAACCTGAAAGCTAAATTGATTGTCCCTTCACTTGCCTAAGTACTGCTTTTGTGCATTGGTGACAGTAATTACTTGCTAAGCCGTTAGTGACATAAAGCAAAATTGACTTCACTCTTCTCTACCAATGTCAATCCACAGATTTGCTTTGGTAAGAAAAGTTTCAGCAATGAATGCGAAGGCAAAGGACAGTCCTATGCAACACAAAGAAATAAATCGATAAGTAACTGATGTAATAGACATCTATTAAAACAACAAATCCTATCAATGTTCCCTCTCACTGTCTCTGTTTCTCCTCTCCTTCTCTCTCAGCCATACACACACACACACCTACACACACCATATAGAGTCCTGTCCTGTACAGTTGACAACATTTGCTCCACCATTCCCCCTATTCTGCCCACCATGACAGTAGCCCCCAGGGCAGACAGAGGGCCTCAAATACAATCTCATCTGTATCCGTTTTGCTTAAATGAATAATACATAGAAATATTCATTGTAATACCAGTGTGAATGCCTATTCATTAGCTTAGCATATATTATGTGCTTTACTGTACATCATCCAATCACTGCCATCACCGTTGTGTGTGTGTGTGTGTGTCTAGTAAGGACAATGCCTCTTAGACATTTAAACTGAAAGGATTTGCGTTAGCAACATTTGAGAATTGCTCGTCCTTACAATAGCTAGGCTCTACATAATCCACTTGTTATTGGGAGTTGTTTAAATAATGATAATTACTGATCTCTTTACGTTTCATTCCTCCCATTAACAAGCTGTGTGTACCGCTCTCTCCCTCACTGTGTCTTTTCTTATACACTTGTGTGCTGCCATAGTGTCTGTTGTCATGGTATTCAGAGCCCATTCCAGATGTCATAGTTAACTTTGAGACAGAGAGAGCGACAGAGAGAATCACGCTAGAGGCTATTTTGTTGTCAGTGATTTAGATGAAACACAAAGATGTTAAAATGTTAGACTTGCCCTACAAAGCTTCCCTTTTTTCTTTTTTTTCTTCTATTTTTTGGGTGGGGGGTGGGGGTGAGCTTGTACATTTACCTTGAGGGTACAAAGCGTTTTGCTCGGTTAGATACAAGCGCTGCACAAAGCGTTATTTGAAATCAGCATGAACAAGTCGTTATCAGAGAACCAGTGAATCTGCCTATGATAAAATAAAATACTGTGTATGGTCCTTTTGATGCCATTTATATAAATAAAAAGCATATAATGAAATTAGTAATGTAAATTGATTTAAATGTATGTCTATCTATATTAGTTCCATTGTTTTCATGTTGACCTTCCTCACATAATTATATTATTTGTATTAATTTATTTTACAATGTGTATTTGAAAGGTCTAAGGCATATAGTTGTGCGATTACTTTAGCATTTACAATATTTTGCTGTTGTGGTGAAATGGTGAAAATCTATTTTCTAGGTTTTTTACATTATAAAGTGTCAAATTTACAATAATCAATGAAAACACAGCAGGATTGAGTAGATAGTAATTAATAAAAGTATAAAGTTTGTACTTTGTTTGTAAATTTATCTTGTTTTTCATATACAATGTTAAAAACTATTAACTATTAAAAGATCAAATTTTTTGTTTTTTGAAACTTAAATACCATATTTTCCTGGCTACTGGAAAGTAACATTACAGTAATATTCTGGAAAATATAATCTCTGAAATATCTAGATACTACTGTTTGTGTGTGTGTGTGTGTGTGTGTGTGTGTGTGTGTGTGTGTGTGTGTGTGTGCGTGTGTGTGTATGTATATATTCCTCTCATGTAATGAATCATGATTTTTTTTTAAATGGAGGAAATAAACTCCTTATTTTTGTATAACTTGTTGAGAAAGAAAATTAATTAATTAGTATGTTTATTATTCTCTGAATATGTAGATTTCATATTTCACTGAGAGCAGTTGCTGTGAATGAATTAGACTGAAACATTTTACATTTGGGCAATAATTCATCAACTAACTTTTATTGGTTTAATTTATGGGAAAGCAATTTACACTACCAGCACTGTGGTAAACATCGTTAATCAAAATACATTATTATAATGAAGCTGTTTTAAAATGTTTATTAAAGGAAATAAAAAAGGGTTTACCCTTGCTTTGTGCATCTTTCTATTGTCGTGATAATTAATAGCTAAACGGAGGGGTTTCTTGCCAATGCAGATGAAGTGCATGAGGCAGTACAAGAATAGCTGGACTATAAATTTAACAATAGGCAATCTTAACCTGAAGTCATGAATAGTGTATAATATCACACAAGGAGCCCCATGCTAATTCACCACACCACCATACACAGTGCTGAAGACGACAGCCAATTAAAACTATCGGTGTAAATGGCCATCCTAGTTTGGGTGATTCTCATTGGACAGTGGATGGCCTCTGGGTTTGCATTTAGTGTAGGAGGGGGCAGTGTTGTAGAGGAAGGAATTGTGTGTGCATGAGAGTAGGATGTGTAGACTACGCATACACAGGAGAGAACATTTTTAAAATTGTAATAACTGTAACTATGCACTGTATAGATTAGAGACAATCTATTTCTATTGTTAGCATGCTAGGTGCATATATTTTGTGTTTATTTTGTATTTAAAAGCTCTAACCATAAACACTAAAAAGACCAAAACCTCTGTACAGTAGCTACACGGAGATTTGTCATTGTTGCTATTGCTCCCACAGCTCTCTGACTCTGTCTTACTATTTTCTATAGTAATCTAGCCAGCAATGCTCCCATTAGCCACTATGTACAGTGTAGTATCAAGGGAGGTGTTACCCTCCAAACCCTTTTTGTGTCCTTTATTGACTAGTAATCCCCCCCACCATCCTGGTACATTCGCATCAGGGATGAGGAATCACCTCCCACTGCCGCCACCTTGAGTGCCATTTGTTAATGAAGGCCAAAGTGTTGGATGATAAATATATTGGAGGAGAAATGACACATGTAAGTGATCTCATTTAAGAGCATTACATTTGAATTTATCGGGGCACTTAGTGGGGACAGAGGGGCCGTGACTCTGAGGGAGCGGGTGAAGATGAGATTTGGGCGATAATAGACAGGGGGGGGGGGGGGTGTCTTGATTATGAAGATTCTTTATCATACTGTACTGCAGTAAGTGTGCTGTAAGTGTGCATTCTTTTGTATGTGACATTGAATCTGTGTGTGTTTGTGTGTGCGTGCGTTTATTTTTGTACTGCACAGTATGGTGGAGACTAAGGAAATATATAGTGTAGAAACATCATCATTATTATACATATTTCTTTGTTGTTGTTTATTATTTATAATCGGATAAAAAGAAACATCAGATTTACAAATTGTACCTAAGAGCTTTGCAAGAGTTACTGTACGTTGCCTACTTGACTGCCTCACGTGGTTCACACATATTATTTACGTTTTGTTACAGTAAGTAGACCCATCCTGCAGTCAACAATTCAGAACATCCTCCCAGTGTCTATAAACACTTTCTGTGAGCCCAGACACACAGAATAAAAGACCTGCAATACCTCCGACCGTTTGACAATTTGGATGGTAGAAGACAAACAATATATCCAATCCATTTCTTGGCCCAATGCATTTAGTAAATACAGCGGCTAGTTTGTAAGAGGGATGTTGACAGAAAATCAAAAGCAATGTCGCAGCAGCGTCCCATAATGGAGAGTTAGCGCTACTTTACAATCCTCTTACAAAGATCTACGATTTGAAAACAATCAATCCCTTCATGAGAGCTTGTTATTTTCCCCTATAATAAGAATATAACGGCTTTTCATTACTCCTGTACTATGCCAACTGTGTTTGCACTTGTAATGTATGTATGCATCCACAAATGGCAAAGCATGGTGAGGAGCTTGCAATACGAGGAGCTTTTACAAGATTGGCCACATTGGTGGTGGTGGTGATGTTTTTTTGTTTTGTTTTTATTTTCCATTTCATCACTGTTTAAGGTCTCTTGTCAAGAATTAGCTCCTCCAATCCTCACTCCTTGTACCTTACAATAGAGCCAATTACTCAGGTTTTTTCAGATATTGTGATATGATATCTCATGTTACCTTACATGACAGAGAAACATCTGGAGACACTGTTAGACCAAGTGCTGATAAACCAAATAAGCTTCCTAACTAATTGGTTCATGCTTTGCCTCAGTACAGATCAGTGGACCGGAGGGAGTGTTTCTTGTTAGGGCCCAATAACAGGTTTAAAAGGACACCCTATGTCTCTTTATGGAGGGCTCTGCCCATGGACTCTGTATCAGGCTCTGTAATGTTTCTTCTCCCAAATGACCGTTAAACCGTCTTTTCTGCACCCTGACGCCTCGCCTGTTATTACCGCAATTGTCTCTCTTTCTGCTGTATATGTGAGGCTGGGCCCTTTAATATGCGGAGAGCTTTTCTCAGGCTTTCCTACGGGCACACTAGTCTGTGTTTACTCCTCAGTCAGAATGACTCCTTTCCACAAGTTTGACATGCCTTTTTCTTGCTATGGTAAGCCCTCCCTTAAAATATATATTTCTTCTTTTGGCCTGGATTTTTTTTTATCTTGGTGGTTTAGAGTCTGTTGCCCCCAGGGCTAGATTTAAATGTGTGTGGGTCGTCAAGGATTTCTCTGCAGAAAAGCCGTTTGGATTGCAGCCTCACCGCCATACAAGTGCGACCGAATTGTGTCATTTCAGGTTTTGGAGCCATCGCCGGAACCAAAGGAAAGTCCAAAAGAAAAGCAAAAAAGACAAGACAAAAGCTGATGAAAATGGACCAGATTGGATTATGTCAGACTTGGCATGTGCCCCGTTATGAGGGAAGTCTTCGTTCTGTCTTATCACACTCTGCCTTACAGCTATATGAATAAAAAAAATAAAAAAAAGGAAGAAGAAAAAGCTTGGCTGTTAAGAAAACAACAGCCAGATTGCAAGTGTAAATACTGGCTTTAAATGGTGTGGGCTTCACACAGCTTTCAGAAAAAGAAAAAAAAATGGAAAGGAAGTGACAAAAGGGGAAAAATATGATTGACTTTGATGCAACTATACATGTACCGTTTTGTGAAAATATTGCCAAAGAGAATATATTACTCCTTTATTATTTCTATAATTCAAAATACTCAAGATTCAAGCTAACTCTGGACTCATAACACAAGAATACAAGTAACATATTAAAAGTCCTATTTGTTTGGCCACATATTTGCTTTACATTGTTTTTTTTTAAATATCTGTTTCATAGAGTAGATATTAAAGGACTGTGTTGTAAAAAATATTGCACCTATTGACCTCTATGTCGATGAATAGGCAACAACCTGGCCATGATGTTTTGACACTAAAATGTTATTTCAGTTTTTATATTATTATATTAAATTCATTCTCCTCATGATTCATTCTGTCTAACTATGTTTTCAATTATTTTAGCATCACTTTAATCAGTGTAACTCAGCCCTCTTGTCTTGTAGATAGGGGAGCCTGCCTTTGCACACCGTGCAAACAGGTAATCAAGACTGATTAAGCACTGAACACAGCCCTAATTGCATAACATTTTAAGAAGCCCATTACAAGCGCCATGTCTGCATATACACAGGGTCTAAGAAATTAAGGTTGCATCATCAGAGGAAGAAATAGCAACAATATATACCTCTTCAACCGCAGGAGAGGGTGGTGGGGATTAATAGTGTATTTGTGTTCAAATTTAAAACTCAGATCCAGTGCCCAGATTCAAAAGAGAGAAACCATGAGCTTTTTACAAATGCGGTGGAATACAAATGTTTTTGAGCCTGACTTAAGCCATCACTTCATATAGCAGGTAGGGGTGTCCCCAACTAAGAATTTACATAGTCAAATCTGATTGGTCAAGTCTTGCCTACTGATCGACTGATCATGTTTTTTTTTCTTTGCTCATTGATCCATAGTAATTATATGGGGGGGAAAAATGTCTGAGATTTTAGTATGTCTAGTAGGCAGGTCAGAATACCACGGGCATATCAATGAGCCTTCCTCACATAAACCACAATTATAACATTCCACAGCGGGCCAGAATAAAAACACTGTCTTACCTGCGTCTACTATGCCTACACAAGGAGTCTTGTCACGACGCACATTAAGGAGATTAATTAAAAGCACAAGTAATTTTCCAATTTTTATTAACATTAATAGGCTGATAGTTATAGAAAAAAAGGCTATATATCATGAATAATTGGGAGAAACCAAGCAATTCTATGTAAAATCAGACATTCAGCACCCCCATATAGCCGTAATTTTGCGATGAGTTGACTGTAAGATTGGCAGTCGAATCAGGCTCCTTAGATCAAATCGTCGAGTAGTCGAGTATTCCGGGTCACCCGTAATAGCAAGTGGATAAATGTTTGTGGTTCATAGCACATGCACACAGTGGGTGTACTTGCTATGAGAAAGACCACTTCAAGATTCCTTAATAGAACTCCATGGGAAAAGTTTGTAACTCCAAAGATGGCGGTTGCATGCACATATCCCGCCCCTCTCCACAACAAAAGAGCCAACTGTCTGCTTTATAGCATTCAATCGGGAAACCTATTAAGCCAATTGTTTGGTGGGACTGACCTTGCACATGCGTAGTAGAAGTATAAACTGCCTGAAGTAACTGCCCGCGGGTGTTACCAAGATGGTTGCCGAGTGGCCAGAATTTCCTATAAGGACTTTGGTATAACGTAATCACATAAAATACTCTATACAGTATTATAAACAACCAAAATCAACATTGAAATATATATGTATCTGTAACAGTTTATCATCAATAAACCAGGATGTGGTTATTGATCTGTAACTTGCATTTTAGTGGAAGTCAAAACACAATTGATTGTGTACTGTATCACATGTCAGTGCTGAATTGACTAAACATACCCTCCTCACTGTGAACTGGGTCACAGCAAAGTGTGGTGTGACATGTCTTGAAGCCCTTGTTTAGCACCTCTTTCTGGGTCTATGGTGTCAACGGTGTCAGGAACAAAATGCCTACAGAGAGAGAAAGATAGCTGAGGTCTACATAAACAGAAGGGCAGTGGCGGATTAGCCTTGAAGAAGAGTGGGGCACACTGGGGAGAGAAAAAATAGAAACTGCAACAAATATATATATATATATATATGGAGAGAGATAATAGCTGAGAGAAAGAGAATGACGGTTTGTGGGGTTGTCAATTTTATCCAATTTAGCTCAGGAGGAAGCTATTTTCTAGGAATTAGTTGACTGGATCAATGCAGCTTTTCGAGCCATTTACTAGTCCTTAGTGACATCAGCTGTTGCTGTGTTTATTACCAGGAAGAGAAGAAGGCAGAAACAATATTTTAACAGAGAAAAATTCGACCGCGTGTAAGTTAATTTTATATTCAAAGCGGGGGCGGGACTTCAGCAGCTTTGGACTTTGATTGAGCGCTTTGAACTCCTGGAATGAAATTAGGGTTCTTTATCTTAGCTGCTATATGATCATGCTAGCCTGGGGACACGGACCTATTCGTCCATCATACGCGGGTCAGCCAACCGCAGTCCCATTACTAATGCAATCACCTCTGTGATCTGAACCGGAGAACCTTAAACCAAAATAAATAGATAAACACCTCAATGATATGGTATTAAGGAAAGAGCAAAGAAGCTTTGAGTCAGTAAGGTTGATCTTATGGGGGCCTATAGGATTGATCCAGCTGGTCTTGATAGCCTACGGTGGTATGAGGTATTGAGATGAGATGTTTTTGATCATACAATAAGCCCTGCTCCACATATTGGGCTATGCTCTGGGCTTTAAATACGCCATGCTCTTATTGCACTTCAAGAGAATCACATATAAAGAGCAGGAAAAAGTTCCACGTCCGAGACGCCTTTGGAAAAATAAGAATAGTACAACAGGTCTAGTTAGGGATAATTTGGGATGTATGGCACACCTCTAATGGGTCTGAGGCCATCCTATTCAGAGTATAGCTTAACATCTGGAATATAGCAGATTGCTCAGAGATCTCTTTTTGCATTCCCCAATAACCCATAAACTAGCCAGATCAAGGGCCAAATGCACCCATGTTTCTATCCTAAAGAAATTTGTTGCCACAATTGGTCATGTTTGATTGGTTAACACCTACTCCCTCAAAATGGACCCACTTTGTAATTTAGAACCTCTGCTAAATGCAGTTGGCTGAGCCGCATCTAAATGTTTAAAAGTCAGGTGAAGGAAGGAGGCGGATAGACCTGAAGTTATGTCCTCCAAGGGAACTTTACAAAGATCCTCTCAGAGATTTATAGCCACTTACCTCGGAGCCTGAGTCGATATTCATAAACATGGTTTCAAACAAAGCCCCACCATCCACTATCCCTGCTTGTAAATAAATATAGATATGCCTCTTTTATAGACAGCAGCAATTTAAAATATTACCACCAGCATAATTTTACCACACACATTAATATTTTACAACACATTGTATTTTACCGCATTGAATGTTAAACTTTCACGGCTGGCTCCATGGATTTTATTCCTAAGGAGTCTATCATTATGAACCAAGATGTATACCAGGCACAAAGGACCGCTGCCGTACTTTTCCTCGCTTTAACGTCTCGCAGACGATCTGTTGACAGAATCAATAGTAATCTCTAGAGCAATGTTAGTGTTAGCCACGTTTTTGTCCTTGCATTGGACGACATTTTAATTGACTTTTGAGATCTACTTGAGAGTAAAATCTGAGCCTCTTTTTTTGTATATAGAACAGGGCTAATTACACACCTGTCCATGTGAGGGAGAACCTGTTAGCACATGAATGAACCGCTCCTACTACAGTTTACTCTGAAGGTGTAGTCTGACATTCTGTTTAATCGTCCAATTCCGTTTGTTTTTTTGCTAACTACTTCAAATGCATGCATATGCCCAATAAAAATTTGTTTTTCTTTTGTTTTTGTAAGTACCTATTAAATCTGACTTAGTTTTTGGTCTGAACAAGTAAAATACAACCTGTACAATATCTCCTCACCTCATTATGACAGAAATAAACCCTCAACATCTGCATGTGTGCGTTTTTGTCTGCGTATACGTATTGATTTAAGTGTTTCAAGTGTCAAAACAAGTCTAATGAGCTTGCGCAATAATTATCAGCCATGCTGCTCTCACTTTTGCTAATTGAGGCTTTATATTAGAGTTAATACCTTTGTCTGTGAGCCATTTTGCATTTACAAACATGTTTAACCAGAAATGGTACTGTCAATAATTTAAGTATTTAATTTGTGCTTGTCAGTGTTTTAGTATCTCCCTATCAACCATACTTATGAGCTTTGACACCGCTCCACAGATGGGGTCTTTGGTCGCTTGCTGTTTTATGTATTTAGTTAATGGTTGCAGCAAAACAAAACAGCCATGTTAAAGTGTCAAAGTCAGGAAGGACAAATACATGTTTTCGATTTGTTTTCACTGACTAAGATTTACCAAAACAATGTACTTGAATTTAGAGGCATTCCTTCTAATGAAATAAGAAGCAATTCTGCATATCAGGTGCTAGACGTGTTTTGAAATATTCTGTATAAATTGTCTAATGGTAAAACATCCTTACTGTACTTACTTTCTGATTATTTTCTTATAGTCTTTTGTCGTCTCGCACTTCTTTGTAAGTCGTCTGTCTTTTCTCCTTATGTCTTCTTCTTTTCTCACTTTGCTCAGTGTATTTGAAGCTTTGTGAAATGCCTGTTTTATCCAGGTGAGTGTGACTTGATCCCTGGACCCTTTGCTCCTGCCAAGGATCTCTCAGACTATCAGGGCTCTCCTGGGGCCCCGTTTCACACACCAAATTGATGCCTGTGACTGGAAATGACACTTTCAGCAGGATTTGCCATTCTAAACCTCCTCAAACCCGTGTGATTTCACCTGTTCCCTCTCAGAGGGATTAGTTTGAAATGTATCATAGCTTCAAAAGCCAATGAGCGAGACATATCTGAATTAGACGCTGATACATTTCCTATGAGGACAAAAGACGAGCTTTTCTAAAATGCTGGCAATGTAAAACAGTATTTTTTGCTTTGAACGAAGACCATCACTCCTATGACAAAGTTATTGCCTAGGGAAATGTGGGGCGGTTTAACAGCAGTGAAAAAGCTGAAGATTTCGGAGAGAAATCAATAACCACATGAATTTTTATGTTTAGGTGCTTATCCGCCATTTGCTTCATCGTGTTAAAACAACTTGGATATAGCGGTGATATAGAGTGGATATAGCTGCAAGCCATAGAGCTGTTTGCTCACCCAGGCCATTGTTGTTCCAAACAAACCATAAATTAAAATATTTTCAGCTGTTATAATTAACATATGTACTGTACGTATCTCTATGGAAGATGATGTGTTGCTAATCATACCACCATACCCTTTGGATATCCAAATAAATATGTATGCATCTGTTCAACCCTCCGTCTAGCACTGTGCCCCAGTGCCTGGGCTGGAATAAGTAGCAACTAGAGATGATATAATTTATAATTTAACACTGGAGCAAAGGAAATCAAAAGAAGGCGTGACCAAGAATCCCTCCCTTGATTTATTTTTGTCTCTTGAGTCTTTCTGAGAGGACACGTCTCTCCTTTACAGACTGACATAATGGATAAGGCCAAGAGTGTGAAAGGGGCACCTTAAGGCTCCTCATTCAGCACTCCCATTCTCTCGTGCACACACTCTTGAGCTGTGAAGGCCCTCTTTCTTTGCCCTGCTAGCATGGGAGTCCTGTAATAGGCTCTAATTGATAGGGAGGTGTTGGGGTCTTTCTGCATGGGCCGAAGGGATGAGAGAGAGAGAGAGAGAGCGAGAGAGAAAAGGGGGCGAGAGAGAGATGGGATTACGTTAGGGGAGGAGCACGGGAGGACGAGAGGCTTTGCAGTGGCCTGGACCCCGTTCGTAATGAGTCATTAATTTCGTAGTGGTTTTGTGATGGTTGGCTCATTACTGGTCTGCAGAGGAGCAGGAACAAAGCTTGGGGTAGGTAGGAGGTGAGCCTAAATAGCTGGGGCTCAACACTTCCCAACAAAAGGAGGGAGGGAGTCCTGAATGGCACTTGGAACAGATGCAGTAAAAAGTGGCAGATGCAAATTGCAGGAGAGCAAGTTTTCCTTCAAGCACTTTTCTCCTTTACTTTAGTCGCACTGCTGCCTGAGAGTCTAATTAGTTAGCGAGGTGTTTCCCTTCTCATAGGGATGTGTGCTGTTATTGTCACATAAGGAACCCACTGGCAAGCCTGGAAACACATATGTTCCGTCGTCCCCAGTGGAACGTGTTCACACCGCGATGGGTTTGATTAATCATTTTATCCTATAGGAATCCTAGGAACAGCAACCTATGACAATGATGAGATAGATGGGATACATTGTATAAAAGCATGAGTCATAAGCCTTCTAATAATGGGTTAATGTCATTTGAATTGTATAATTTGTAATTGTGCATGAATGAATAGTATGTATTTATTGATTTGTCTCCTAGGATGAATGACTACGGTCAAATTGGCAGTGGATCCAATGATACCGCTGTGGTTCCTCACTTTGTGGAGTCTCTGAGCAGTGTGTTAAAGGTCACCTGCGGGGCAAACCACAGTTTGGCTCTGACAGGTATAGCCTTTATAATATAATATAATATCATCGTATTTAATCCTGATATGTATCATGTTGGATACACATTAAATAGAGAAAACTGCTGTAGAATAAAAATAAATACATAAAATCATCTTGTCCAAACACACGTTTTATTTCACTTGACTGATGTCACCTTAACTATACTTGACACATTTATGTGATTTTAAGATAAATAAATAGATTCATAGATTATATGTATAAAAATTCTACCTAAAATGGACCATCATAAACCAGCTGGCCAGCACATCTGTGAAACAGAATAGAATTCACCACTCATGAACTGTCACTGTCTGCCTCAAAGTTCACCTCTTTTACTCAGTTTTATGCAAGTATCAGAGCCCCAAGCCTTCAATCTGCACATCACCTGAGAGAGTGAGAGACAGACAGAGAGAGAGACAGAGAGAGAGAGAGAGATAGAGCGCCCAAGTGAATATGGCCCTGGCTCTTGATCCATAACAGTCATTGCCTGTTACATACATTTCAGGATTCATTCAGGCTATGAAGATAATCGAGGTAGTCGACAGTTTCCCCTGCAGCCCAATGGATTTATGATAGCACTGTCAAGAAAATGAGGCGAAATGACACAGTAGCTGACTTTAGCTGCAAATAATGTGATAGGCCGTACACCGGTGCAGCAGCAGCTGCTGTCATTGCAGGTAATAGGCTATAAAGAAGCCTGATAGCAATACCTGTCATTTCCTAATGGCTGACTTCACTGAAGAGCTTTTGTGGCCTTTAACATGAAGATAATAGAAGATACAACAAATTTTACAGCTTTTGCGTTGCATCCATAATTTATCTCCGGAGGCCCCATGCAGTTACACAACAAGGACAATATGATCGTGGAGGAGTGTTGAGGCCGGCACAACGACATGAAGCAGGAGAACGCTGGTTTACTCTCATGTTACTGTATAATGGAAGAATCTATCCAAAATGTCTCCATAAATGTCTCTCTATATGTATGAGTGAGATCAAAGTAGAACTAAAAAGACTACATAAATACCCAGTTATAAGCAACTATACTGTACTTATAATACAGGTTGTTTTAGACAGAGTGGTTGTTACTGATTGGTTGACTTACTGATGCTGTTCAGGTGATGGAAAGCTGTTACAGTGGGGCTGTGGACAGGCTTGTGGAAAAGCCGACAAGAACATCCTGTTTCCAGAGGAAGTGATGTCATCGGGCTCACCTGTGGTAGACATGGCCGGAGGATGTTGGCACAGCTTGCTGCTAACAGGTACGTGTTAGATTAACCTAGTGCGTGCTAACCATTCAACATACAGTAGATGTTACTGCGCTACTAATGGTTGCTATTAAAATAGGAGGCTTTTATCAGTTTTGCCATCATGACTTTGCAGAGAATAGCAATTTAGAGAATATTTACAAATACCAAATACAAATATCTCCTGAGTCAAATGAAACAATTGATAACTTGAGTTATCAATTGTTTATTGTTGTTGTTTATTTATTAAAATAAATAAGACGTCTTAACATTCAGAGAGAATATGAAAATTTATAGAAAAGAAGCAAGTGAAATCATACGACAGTAAGGTATTATTTACGCTTGACTTAATGCCAATGATACTAGTGTGTGTCTGTGGCCTGGTTTCTTATTGTGTGGCCCAACCTACTGTGTCCAAACTGTGTACAGGTGATGCATTTGACTATGTAAGGTACTGTGTTCAACAAAGATGCTATCTTCTCCAACAACCTCTACGGTACCACTTTACTGTTATGTAGCATCACTTTGACTTTGCTCTGTTGTAGGTCACTGTCTTATGGTACTTTAGAGACGTTCATATTTCATTTCAATGTGTGGTTTTAATTGCAAAGTTGGAACACTTAAATGTATGTGTGTGAGGGGGAGTTTGGATATGTCCTCAACGTCATGCAGAGTAAGAATAAATCCAGTGTGTGTGTCTGCTTGTGTGTGTGTGTTGGCCCATTCTATACGTCTACACACACAGCCAGACACTCTGTGTGTGTATGTGTGTTTAAATGTGAGCTTTAAGCCATGGTGGCCATCTATCCACATCATTCATTAAGAGCTCTCCCAGGCCTAGTGAGGCTACATAAACACGGAGGTTGAGGCCGCGGCTGCTCTTTCGCCTCACCGCGGAGAACTTCAAAGTCACTTCTCTTCACGGCGCAGATGAATGCGCCCTGTCTGCCTCGGTTGATGTATGGACCCCGGCCCGCAGTACCTCTCACTGCATCACGGCCGGGACCGAGGCCCCAACACGGAGCCAGGGGTGTAGAGAGGAGGACCATTTGTTAGCTTTAGCTGTATCTGTGAGACCTGGCTTTAATTCTGAGGGGGGGACATCAATCCTTTTAATACAACACTTTGTAGTATCGTTTTCCTCTCTTGCTAATGCCATCTATTATTAACCCTATTAAACAGGTAATACAATTTAAGGGGAGTGCTTAAAGTGGATCATTTGTTGCCCCGTTCTGATTTAATTCTCAATTTATGATGTAAATGATTAAACCATAGGCGTCACCTCACCACACATACATTTACAGACATTAATACAATCATTTTGGCACACATTCTCACGGAGACATGTCTCTACACACACACACACACACACCCATTGCTCTTTTGGTCCTGTAATGTCCCCAGTTTGATACCCAGCTCCATTCCGCCATGAGGGACCGCATATATCCATCTCCAATCAGGCCTTAATGAACAGCCTGATGAGTATCGGGCAGATCTGAATTACCAGACTGATCAGAGGAGCAGGAAGGAGAGAGCGAATGGGGGGGGGGGGGGGGGTAGTTGGAGGGTCAGTAGAACAAGACACATGTAAAAATGAATTCTCTCCAAGTAAAAGAAAAGAAAAAAGCAAGTGGCTAATTCTGTCACGCGATGCTGATGGAAAACGACCTGAGCTCTCCGGATGAGGCTTCACTTTATTAGGGTCAAACTGCAGAGAGATGATGCACCCTGGGATGGCAACGAGAGGGGTTAGAGAGTGACAGAGGGTGGGAATTGGAGAGGGAGAGGGGGTGACGACGGGAGAGAGAGAGAGAGAGAGAAGCAGTGGGAGAGAAAAAAAAATGGAATGGAAGTAAAGGAAAATGAGAGCAAGAGAGGCAGGCGTGTGAGAGACAGCTTGCCTGGGCCGGAGCATATTGAGGGCAGCAGGTGGAAGAGTGGCACAGTTAATTAAAACGCCTGCCTTAATGTCTCAGCCCGTCACTCTGGGGGGGGG